>CM021771.1:37776835-38254498 GCA_011076525.1 Nettapus auritus | reverse complement strand
AAAAAAAAAAAAAAAAAAAAAAAAAAAAAAAAAAAAAAAAAAAGTTCCATTAAAAAAAATAAAATACCCCCCTGATTAGTGCTGTAAATAATAACAGTTCATGAACTCTGTCCAAATTCCTGCCGCTTGTGTGTGTCCACGCACTGCCGAGGAACTCTCCAAGTGAATGTTGTGCAAATCATCCTTGCAGAGGTGGTGCACATGCATCAAAACCTCCTCTGGAGCACTCTCCTGCAAAGCAGCCCCAGCTGAGTGCGTGGCAGTGTTATTTAAAAGAATACTGTTTGAAGGAATAAATCATCGGCTCTATTAATCCATGCCGAGGTCAGGACGAGGACGCAGCCAGAGTGGTGTTTGTGGGGGCTACGGTGACTTCTCTTGGCAGTCTTGAAGGAGCTGGGAACAGCCAAGAGTTTGTACTGCTGTTACTTATTATTTTATTAAGAACTCCAGAGGTACTGCTTCCTCGGAGAGGTGGATGGATAAAATGATGCTTAGAAGTGCCCTTAGATTAATTAATGTAGCTATAACAACTTTATTACAGAAACAGCAAGTGAAAGGCTGATATGTACCATTGCTTATCACGGAACACTTAAGCTACAGCTGTAATTGTTTATGTGAGCATCAATCTTTGCTACACATTTGGACTTGGTTCAATTTTGCAGCTGTTTCTCAAACCAGAACCTTTCCTTCCCTACAATATTTTATTCCTACCATTAACCAACTCAGAGAAGGTTGACAAAGGCTAGTGAGTCTTCAGTCTCAGCAAACGCAGTCTGCAGCCTTTAGACCAAAACTGTGCAGCCAGGTAGGTGCAAGTCTACCATGCAACAAAAACCCAGCCATCAACGTTTCTCCATCCACTGTTTTACCATAAAACAGTTGTCGTCCTTCAAGATGACTGCCAGCAGACTGCATGTTCCTGGGAAATATTTAATCATTTGCAAGAAAAACAATTTTGAGCCATTTTGAAGTAGAGAGTGTGACATGTAATATGTTTTATTTTAGATAATTTTGTTAATAGATTAGTGTTTGTAACCAATGGCCGGCACTTATATTTCTTCTTTGTCAGTTCTCACCCAGCCACAGCCACGTGTCCCTCTTAATTCTCTGATATCTGCATATTTTCAGAGCCTCAGTTTTTCTTGCCCTAACGCTGTTAGTACTGGAGATCAAGCGATCGATCCACCTGCCTCGTGTCACAGGTTAGCCCGGTGGCACCGCGCTATTGTCACAGCCTGCAGCCCTGTGGCTCCTGGGGACTGCGTGTGCACAGCGCTGGGGGACTCCCATCTTTAATTATTTGTTTGCGAGCTGAGTGATCACCGGCACGGGGTTCACATCTACAACATCCCCCAGAGCTGCCGAGCATGGTCAGCATCGCTGCGGGAGCAGGCGCTGGGTTTAGCCTGCTTTCAGTGTACGTCACCAACAGCATTTGTGGGCTCACAGCCTACCATGCACCCCCAGCTCTTGTCCCCACAGCTCCTCAGCTCTGTGCCCAGCTTCCTGCTGCAGGCCCCTGTTTTGAGGCCGTTGGGATCTGAGCACATGTTGCACAAGGCAGGACTGCCTGTCATCAAGTGAGGCCATGGGACAAAAACTCTTACTGAACTTCCCACAGCAGTGCTCTTGCTCTGCCAGCTCCCCACCTCCTCCTTCAGCCCAGCGTGGCTGGGAGCAGGGGAAGGTGCTGCCCCGTGCCCTGCTCCGCCACTGTCTCCCTGGCCAATCTGGAATTACCATCATTAGTTAGCGCATTCCCTCCTTCCAGGAGCTTATGGACGTAGGAAATGCCAGGCTGTGAGACATCCATGCAGTATTGCAGCCCTGGGTGGGCACGGGAACGAGCTGTTGGGATTATTTTTTTCCCCTTATGTTACAGATTTTAGAAGGAGTTTCTTCCAGGCTTGGAAGAGAAATTAAAAGCCCTTCTCATCTATGTCAGAAACGCACGGGCGCTGAAGTATTGGCAGACGCTGCACAGATCATTGCCACTGATCGCTATTTGGTAGCTGTGTAATTAGGGCGTTCAGAAAGTTGCTGCAACTTGTACATTGCGACATGTCTTAACCCAAAGTATCAGGGGCTGCTGCTGCCACAGGACTCTTTAACGCTCCCCACCACCTTAGGAGATTTTCCTCTCCCAGCTCCTGCTCCTTGGATCTTGCTCTGAAGCTCCTGTGCTCATTAGAATAAACATGTAAACAATCTGCACTGTAAGAGTCTGTGAAACTTTCTATACATTAAATAATGTAATTCAGTTTAAATATCAGTTCATTATCTGTTGCTTGGTAATATCTTTATCACTGGCAACTGATGGGAGCTGATTACGATGAGTTGCAGCTCTCTCTTATTAATTGCAGTTGATTAACATAGTTTAATATTACAGATACCCTTTCTCTGCTGCTAGATTTTGCAGTTTTTCACCTGCCTTGAGTCCCTGGTACATGGGGAAATACCTCCCTCTAGTGCTAACCTCTGTATTTCTTTGTGGAGTCAGATACGCTGTCGTTGGTAAGGCACGGACTTTTTATGGAGTCTGATCTGGAAAATGCTGAGACTGTTTTGGATACTACCTATTCAGACTGGAATCTTACAGCTCTTCCTGAAAGGGCTAGCACCGCTTTGAAGTAAAATACCACGTTCTTAAAAGGCCAAGGGCAACGAAGGGAATAGCGACACGGAAAGGGAGACTTATCTAAGATTAACGCTCCTTGTCACGGTATGAGAAATGTAGGATGCCAAGGTAGATCTGGACAGAGAAAATTGGTGTTCTGCTTCAGGTGAGCTGAGTTGCAGTCCGAAGTGTTCCTAAACCAGCACCTTGCCAGGCGACCTGGCGGACCGGCAGCTTCTCGCCAGGGCAGGGAGGAAGCACAGGATTGTCCCCATGCCACCCAGGGGGTAGCAGGCCCTGAGCTAGTGTCCTTCTCCTCCAGGAGAGATGGCACCACTGCGCCTGGGACTGCTCGGAGCCTGCCACCAGCAGCAGGCATTGATTCCTCACGTACGTGCAGGATGGCTCAGCCGCAGCGCTGTGCACCCTCCGGGCCTCTTCGCGCTCCTGCCTAACTCTTGGCTGGATGAAAAGCTCAGACAATGAGCTAGCCCAGACCCCATGTGGTTTTAGTGTACAAAACCCCGTTACTGAAACTGCTCTCCGTTCGCCTGTGGACGCACGTGCACCTTAAACTTGAGATTTCTTAAAAACTTCTGGTGCACACATAAAAAAATATTTTAATAGATGTGGGAGTCAGAAAAAGAGGAGGGGGTGACTGGAGATGACTGCAGCGCGACTGCTTCCTGCCAGCAATTTCCAAAGTTATTTCTCATACAGTGTGAAAATGCTTGGTATGTTAGCACTCTAAGTTAAGTGTCTCAAATGTGCATTTAATTTGGATTTAATAACAGCATTTTTCCTTATGAAAACTCAGTCAATTATTGAAAGCATTTCTTGAGGTTTAGCAATTATTTAAGAGGTGCATTTACTGTAAAGTAATTAACTCAAATGGCATGTTCATGGAAATAGTATATTTAAAACAAATTTAAATATTTGTTAGCAGAAGGAAATATTTTATACTACTGTAATTTGACAATCTTCACATTCATTGTCTTTAAAACTTTTTAGTATCATTTAAGAACTTTATGGAGAATTCTCAGGAGACCTAGGTGAAAGACCCTTGGGGATAAAGTAATAAGTACTTTTAAATATGACACAAGTGATGGAGAATTTAAAAAAAAGTAAGTGACTGTTTTCAGTTAAAACCAGCTGTCCCTAGCTTCTTTCTAAACTGTTTATTTATCATGGAAAAAAATAAATACATAAATAAATGCAATAGTCATTAAAATTAAAAATTATGAAGGAAAGGCAGGAAAACTGGAGAAATCCTAGTTATTTATTTTCCAACCATTTTGATGCTCATGAGCAGACAACAGCCTTTTTTCTGAGCTGCTGTTTTCTTTCATCCTCTCCCTGCTGTCTGCCTGGTACAGAAAATGTGGCTGGGGTCACGCAGAAAAGTCAGGGTGGTTCCCTGAAGCCTCTGACACTGAAGATTTCGGCTGAAGCCCTGTGGAGGAGTGGTCCCCTCTTCATCGCTTCCCATCCCGTGCCAGCTGCAGCAGGGAAGGTCCCTCCCAGGACCTCACTGAGCATCTCCCTGTGATGCAGCAGGACTGAGGCCCCACCAGCCTTTGGGAAAAAACATTTACTGAATTTGAGTTGAGAATTGAGAACACTGTAATGAGTCCTCCTTAATCACCCGCATAGTTCAAACTCTTCTACAGAGCTCACTGCATGGAGCAGGATGGGCAGCAGTCACAGAAGAGCGATGCAGTTATAGTGTGACAATTAGGTGTGACACCCGCAGCGGGGTCAAACCCTGGCACCAGGCTAGATGCTGCCTCACCAGGCAGGTGATGCTGAGGGCAATGCTGGCTGCATGCTTCTGCCAGGAAGGCAAGAAAAATATTATTAATTTTTACTAATGCGATTAAATACAAAGGGCTGAGGCACGGGGAAAGCCATTTTTAAAGGACAGTGTGCCCTGAACGAGAGGGGAGGCAGGAGGGGAGGCTGGCTGTGGTAAAGCAGGCATGAAATGACCTATTAGGGAGATTAAAATAAACCCACTTCAGCACAATGGGTGTAGTTACATCATTACATTTATTGGGCTTTACATTTATTATTAACATAGATATTTCTCATTACTGCCTGCAGACCTAAATTCATTTCTCTCCCTTATCCTTTTAATTCTGTCATGCTCCTTCTTACAGCATCTGCTGCTAATTTAAAACAAAGAAACGGACGGGATTAGAATAGGTGTTCTGGAAATTGCCCCCAGACCACTAACATCAGGCAGGGAGGGATGCTGAGTTTCCAGCAGAGCTCCGGTGGCAGCCTGCATGGCCCTGCACGTGGTGGCACTGGGAGCTGTGCATCGAGGAAGCCCAGCACTGCCTCTGGATCAGCTTCCCAGGGGCAGGAGCTGCCTTCAAAGCACAATGTCCATGCGGCCAGTTCCCAGGAGCAGCGAGGTAAAGCAAGTCAGCCCACCAGCCTGCACGGGGCTGTCCATTGGAACGTACACAGGGTTTGAAGTCAATGGGCTCTTATGTTAAACCCGGGTAAGCTGCACCATGGAGGGAAACCCTGGTCAGCAGGAGTGCTGGACACTGCCATGGCTGCTAAGCATCGTGCGGCCACCAGCATCCGTCCCGAGGGGCTCCTGAGCAGCTCCTGCTAAACACACAGACCAGCCGCATCGCCTGTGCTGTGACCCGGGAGGGTCTGGTGGTTCTGAAAGTAAAGGGCTACCAATAAACTGCTGTCTTCTTCGGTACTCATTCCTAGTACCTGTAGCAGAGTGCTGCACGATACCTTAGGCACAAGGCAAAATACATGAGCTGTTCTCGTGCACGGGCAGTCGGTGTCGAGTCAGTGAGGTGCCCCTGGCAGCACCCAGCTCAGCACCCACCCTGCGGTGCCCATGTTCCTCCTTTTCACCACCTGCCTTGGGGGCGCAGAAAATAATTATTTTGGAGGGATATCACTGCGAGGAAACTCATTAATTTGTGCACATGTGCAGTACCAATTGCAGAAGATTTGCAGAGTCCCGGCAGTCCCCTTCCCCTCCTCGAGGGCTCACTGGCAATCGCCGCATTGTTCGTGCGGGGCACTACACCTGCAACACCCGGCGTCTGTCCGTCTGTCCCCCCGTCTGTCCCCATGTCCCCCCGTCCCCCGGCTGTGCCGCCATGAGGGCACGCTGAGGGGCGCTCTTGTCACAGCGATGGCGCGGCGCGGGGCGGGGACATGGCGGAAGGTTGGGCCTGTCCCCGCTACCTGCGTGTTGGTACGGCTAATTCTGCAAGAAACGTGGCGAGCTCTTGTTTGCTTGCTTATTTTATTTTCCTCTCCTTTGGTGTGGGGTCAAAAGGCCACGCTGATTGGGAGTTCTGAACTTTGGACGATAAAGTGGCAAATTCCGTGGATGGCCCTGCTGGGGTTCCCCCGAGCAGGGGCTGCACAGAAATCCCCCTGGCTGTGCTGCACAGGCTTTTGCACCGTTTTGCTGGCTGTGCTCCCCTCCTTGCATCAGGGAAGGAGTAAGGCTGCTGTGCCAGGGATCCTCCTGGCTGGCACTGCCCGTCCCTTGAAGCACCACCCATAAAGTTCTTTATTTTGCTCAGAAACAGAGCGTGCTTCTGCTAGGGCATGTCAGAAGGGTCTTTCCAGGTCCTTCATCTGTTTTTGTGATACGGATAATGTGCTTGTTTGCATTTATTACATGCAACATCTGCAATGAAATGCAGCTCTTTGCTCGCTATGAGAACAGTAAATGAATTCCTGCAGAGTTTTAAGATAAAACTGAAAACTTCTCCAACATATTAGAGTACATTCAGAAAGAAGCAGAGGAAAGTCTGCCAGTTCACAGACTGCCTGGCCATGAGGACACGGGGTGTTCACAAAGCACTGCTCCCCTCCTGGTGAGCAGCCAGCTCCTGGTATGCATGGTAACATTTTTAAGGCTCAGACTTTGAAACTGGCCAAGGACATCCACGCTAGCACCCGAACCTTTCCCAGCTGGAAATGCCATGCTTCAGGGTGTTAGTTTCTTCTCAGCACACACCTACTGGCAAGGAGCAATTATAAAGCCAGGTTTTGGGGGGATGCTCCTCTGCAATTCTCCTCCGTGTGTGCCCCATGGGGCTGGATGGCAGCATGGCCCCAGTGCCTGCCCCTGGGGCAGAAAGCAGCTCCTGGGGCAAAAAGCAGCTCATGGGGCAGGAAGAAGACCCCAGCACAGCACTGGGGCCACCTTTGCCCACCTGCTCCAGGTGGGCAGCGCAGGGAACTGGGGAGCCTGATGTCTGAGAGAGGGGCAGCTGATCCCCAGCAGTGCAGAAGGGAAGCCTGGCCTGCCTTCCCTCAAACATGGCTCGCTGGCATGTTTTAATGCCAAATTACATCCCAGCAACCTGCGTGTGAGCTCCAGCAGGTGTAGCCTGTGCCTGTGCTTGGTACCAACATGCCAGGGTGCATTTTGCAGACCCTACATGGAGCATGTGGTCACTGAACAGAAGTGCATGCTTTCTGCCTTGACTTTCAGCATCATTTGTGTAAGTATTTAGTGTTGGTACATGTACTGCTTTGTAAAACACACTGGTACATTGCAAAACGTCAAAATTCCTTTTGATACATCCGTTTGTTCCAAGGGAAAAGGCACAATCTTATCACGGTATTTGCAAAAGTTATGAAAGCAAAAAACAAAACATAAATCCACCTCACACAGTGAGGGGTGCAGCAAGATTCACACTGCTGCTGGTGATGCTACAGGCTCACTCCCTTAGCTTACCTGATAGTAGAGACTACATTGCAAGCCTGGTTATCTCCACCTAGTATGTAAATAATTAGCAGGAAAAAATGTGTATTGTTAGTTGAGAGAGAGATTAAGGGCACAATATCACTGCTAACTCAGGGCTCCTGGGCTGCTTGCCAGCACTTTTGTTAGTAACCAAGCACGGGTTTAACCTGTAATAACACAGCCGGGCTCACAAGATGGTAATTTACAGATTTGCTCTGAATGTTAGCAATGAACCATCTGAAAATTATAGAATTAAATGTGTTTAGGAAAGATTTTAGAAAATGCTTGGAAAAGATAACCAGGTGAACATCCAGAGTGTATGGCTGAAGAATGAGAAGGATTTAAGGGAAGTGTGAGTAGAACTGAAGTAACTGGCAGTGAGCAGCCAAGTTTCCTGACTTCTCAGTCCTGAGCTTGTTTTCATACCTTACTCTCCAGCTGCCAAACAAACCCCATTTCTAACCTGTTACATGTTTTAGCTCACAGCCAAGTCTGTATCTTGTTACATACATATAGCATTTGCATGTGTATGTGTAAATACATACACA
This sequence comes from Nettapus auritus, assembly GCA_011076525.1. Classification (NCBI taxonomy): domain Eukaryota; kingdom Metazoa; phylum Chordata; class Aves; order Anseriformes; family Anatidae; genus Nettapus; species Nettapus auritus. The sequence continues at coordinate 38,246,580 of CM021771.1, read as the reverse complement.
TATTTTTCTGTATACCCACATTGATAAAATACATAAAGGAACGGATATTAAGGGGGCAGAATAAACCAGAATAGATTAAGAAATGCCACATTAAAGTCATCTGTGCAGCACCTTGTCCACACCGAGCACGACACCATCTATATTTACCAGCTCTCACATTATCTTTCCTACGTGTGATATCAGCTGTTACTTGTTGGTCGGCACAAAGTGGCCCGGAGATAACCGGTCGGATCCTCCACACGGGGGATGTCTGTCTGTCAGCGCTTGGCCGGAGTTGGGTGATCTCTCTTGGCCTTCAGGTTAGGGACAGAAGGGACGGGGTGTGAGAATGTGGCAAGCCGGGCAGCCTGTGGCTGTCACCTGCTGGGGGACAGGGCTGGAAGCCTCCCTGGTGCTGCCTGCAGACACGAGGTGTTCTCAGCCCCTGGGCCCCGTGAATGTTACAGCGATCAGGGCTGGGAATTACATTTGTTCTGGTGACACAACTTCTGAATATTAGGGTCTTTACTCTGGTCCAGGGGCTTTTCACACACTGAATATTTATTGTTTGTTTTCCAGGGTCATTTTTTGTAAGAAGCAAGAAAAGTTTTGTTCTCCGAAGAGCAAACTTTACTTTCATTTGACCTTGGTTCCAGTCAGGTTTGGCCAAAACAAGGATCTCTGTTCTCAGCCAGGACCAACCCAGGTGGCAGAAGCTACATTCCCCTTACCTTAGCCCAGGTCATACCATTCTTTTAGGACTCACTTTTAATTTTAAAATTTTTATTTTCCATTTTAAATTTCAAGGCAGTTGTTCTCTTCAGCCTTGAGCATTTCACCATCAGTCAGCAAAAAATGAAATTCAGCAAAGCCAGAACAGCTGGGTCTGTCCCCCAGCCCAAGGAGCACACTGCTAGGTCAAACGGAATGTTGTACAGGCAAAACCCATCATCCTGAAACATGACATTTCCAGTTGTAGTGCCTTGTACCTAGGGATAGGATTTAGCCCTAAAGTATTTGAACCATCCCATGCTAAAGACAGGTTTTTATTTCATTACCTTTGAAGGGAGTTGCATCAGGCTCTGCAGAAGCTGGAGTTGCCCTTTTGCATCTTCTCCATTTTATGGTAACACACTCATAATTAAATCTTATCTAAAATGCTCAAGAGCAGTTCTCGAAATTATTTGTGGGATATCACATGCTTCTTTATGGGCTATATTTGTCATTGTTATCTGTGTGCACGCAGCTTCCAGCTCTGTGCGTGGCCTGCAGCTGGGGTAGCAGCAGATGCCTTGCAGGCAGCCCCACGCCACCGCGGAGCTTGGCTTGGGACAGCAGTAGTGCCACGGGGCAGTGGGTCTTGGGTTCAGACAAAGCCCAGGACTACAAAGAAAAGTTGCCCTATTAATTGTGTAAGTCCTCCCAAATTCACTTACCCAGGGGTGAGTCCCCATCCTGCTGCTGTTCACAGCGGGAAGCTGGCAGGGCTTGGCTTCCCAAGGACAGCTGCAGTGTTCTGGGGCGTGCGGGCTGGGACGGGGCGAAGGATGCTCCACGTCACGGGCACCGGGTCCTCTCCTCTTCAGGCCAGCATGGAAGGGTTACTTACTTTTGTTCTGGGGTGAAGGTGGAGCCTGCAGCTCCATCCCAACCTGCTGACCACTGCTTTTTCACCAAAAATCAAAGTGCTGGAATTAGAGAGTATTTTGCAGTGTAGTAGTTTGCCGAATATAGTTTTTCTCTAGTGAGGAATATTGATGAAATTTCATCTGACTGCGATTGAACTAACACTTCAAGTGTGCTATATATAGGCCTTTTTTTTTTTTTTTTTTTTTTTTTTCGATTTACTAACTAGAACAGCAATCGCACAAACGCCTGGTGGAAGGAAGCTGGGGCTGTTCAGCCTTCACCTCAAGCTCCACGCTGGTGCCTGTGTCCGTAAATCACTGAATGTATGCCCTGGCTGAGCACTTTGACGCTGTGACACCAGGAGCCCATGGGACAACCAAACCACTGGGAAATGCTCTGCATTTGCTTTGGCCCGTATTTATAAAACCCAGCAGAAGACAGCCTTTGTGATGTGATTAATGCAGCAGCGTACGTGAGCTCTGCGGCAGTCACTACAAAAAGGCCATTTAAATAATAAGTTTTCTGAGAAGGACAAAAGGGGTAGCAGCACTTCATCTATATTTATGCTGCCACAAATGCGTGGCAGATGGCAGTGCTTTTGTGTCTTCACACTTCCAGTGATGTTTAATTACATTTCTATAAATAACCAGTTTTATGACTTGCGGTCAGATGCTCTTTCATCATGGTGGGAAAATAAGTAATAACAAGCACGTCGAGAGAGCTGGTGCGTTTCTCCCCTCCCTTCAGGCAAGCCCCCCTGTAATCATGGCAGAGGATTTTCAGAGGTCGGGGTTTCTGCCAGGTTTCCGCTGTGCTCTGTGTTTTCCCAGTGAACTATGTGGAGATGATGTGTGAGCGCGGTGCCAAGGCAAGAGCTGGTGAGTGTGGCAAGGAGCACGAGGAGCACGAGTACACAGTGCCCAACACCGCAGGATGCACCTGGGCATGAGGCCAGGCCTCTGCCCTACAAATGCTGTCCACGGGGGGAACAGAGGTTGCCCTCCCTCTGGGGGCAGTGCTCCAAATCCTGCTTGGCAGTTTCCCGCAGGTGCCAGCTGGCTTTCCTATTGATATAGCTCCCCGCCTTTAGTTGGAAATACCGTAACGTTTATTTTATCAGAGATAATTGCAATTCATTCCCTCGGGGTTTAATTGCAGATGGAGGTTTGTATGCTAACCCCAGTATTTATCACCCAAAAAAAGGCTGGGTTTGCTGGGCCACTGGCCCGTGGCTGCATGGCCCTGACTTGGGGACAGCCCTGTGTCATGGCGTGTGTGTATAGCAGACAGACACACATATAGACATGTACATGTGTGTACAAGTATCTACATATGTGTATACTGTATATACAGGTATACACATAATATATATACATACATATCATTGCCTAACCATGGTAAGTCTCACTCAAATGAAATTAACACTGGCTTTTAAAAACTGAAATTGCAGCCTTCTCGCTATGTTGAAGGAAAAGTAAGTAAAATAGTAATTGACAGCTTGACACATGCTGACTGTCATGTGGAAAATATGTTATTTTTTCTCATAGGAAAACCTCGGGACAGGGAAGAGCGTGATGGTGGAAGCAGATTTCCTGTCTGAAGAGCACACAGAGGACAATCGTCCCCAGAACGCCTCGTGCTCCGCTTTTACTCCTTCTTCATTAAACACGCTGCCGCGTGAAGATCAAATGGTTGTAATGAGGGGAAATAGGTCAGAGCAGCGTCTTCTTGAGTGGCGCCTGAGGTCTGCCAGAGCCCACTGGTGCTCCGTGGGGAGTGCCCGGGTGAAATGAGCAGGGCGTGCTGCAGGGGGGAACGGGGTGTCAGAGAAAAGGCAATGAAATTCTTGGCTTTGAAAAACTGGGGAGAAAGAACTTTAGATTCAAGCTAAATGAGAAGCGAGCTGCAAAGCAAATTGAAAACCAGCATTTAAGCTTTTCAAGCCACTTATTTCTCATTTATGTGTAAATTTTTGACTCTGGGAAGAGCACTTGTAAAATCAGCTGTTCTGCTTACATGGCTGCAGCTCTCACCACGTGCAAAAGGCATTGGTGCAGCAAGTGTCTGGCTAGAGCCAGCAGTCGGGCAGGTCATCCCAAGGGACACGCCAGCATCTCGCTGCCCTTGCTCTCTGCCTGAGGGCTCAGCCCCACGGGTTTCAGCACAGGGTAACAGTTTGTGTGAGCAGGAACAGATAACCACAGAGAGGGAGATTTGCAGTTTAATGAAAATGTGCTCTGAGCCATGAAAGGCAACACACAATTTGTGAGATTATGAGTTTACCAGTATTTATTAAAGTATCAAAACCTGAAATAAAAATAATTGAATTACAGTTTCCAAGCAAGCTTCGTTTTATTTTCTGCATTTCACTGCAGGTCACCATGAAATGTTTCCAGATGCGCCAGAAGCGTGTGCAGGGCATGAATTACAGAAGCACACCCATTTTTACTGTGCCTCATGCAGCTGGGCGGGCTGCTGCCTTCCTCATCCAGGCACTGGGCAGCATGTGGGGTGGTGGGGAGGGCTGGGGCACTGCGCTGCCCCTGGGAGCAAAGCCACAGCGTGGTGCTGAGCTGTGCTGCGTGGGTTGTGCGTGCCTCATCCAACGGGTCAAGGTGTCTGTCTTAGCATGTGTTATTGGTACAGTGCCATTGGTTAGCACAGCACTGTTTCTGTCTCTACATAACAAATCAATAGAAAGTTGGTTGGGGAGCTCAGCATTTATGGATAGCTCTCGAGTTTTAGAGGGAAGGGAAAGCTGAAGCTCTGCCTGCTGGTGGGCAAGCACCACGGCATGGCCTCCTGCAGGCTCCTCGCTTTCACTATCTGTAAAACTGATGATTACACTGTCAGCTCACAGGGGAGATGGATTCCTTAATGCCTGGGAGCACTCGAGAACTCAGTGGTGAGCAGCAGGGAAGACCTCAGGAGAGTCAATACTTCTTCCACCAGCTCAGGACGGCACACTGTCAGTAAGGCACAGCCCCCAGGCAGGATGATGTACCTGCAAAATGCCACGAGGCCATGGGGCACCTTGTAGGGTGGATATAATGTGGTGAGGTCCCTAACCGCACCTTCAGACGGGAGGTATTGCAAACCCATGGGCTCTTCAGGGGAGAAGGCATGAGATAATTGACACAGCTAATTGCTTAGCAAAGCACAATACATTGGCTTAATTTGCTGGTCAGGCCTAGCCAATACTTAACTTGTAGATATTGACCGATGGATAATTATGCTAAATCTTCATCAGAAGCAAGAGGCTGTAATCATTTTTGCCCAGGATCCTCTTTCTTGTGTGGATTCCTTGTCCTGTTGTAGTCCTTCAGTTTCCACAGCCCCGCCACAGCCCTGACAGCCCTGCCACAGAGCCTGGCCTTTCTTCTCTGGGGACGCTGCTCTCTTTTGTGAAGCGTATTAAAAATTTCAGTGATGAAGTTTTTATTAGAATATTGTAAGAAACCATATGATTTACACCACAGGGAGGAACAGATAAATATTTGAGTATTATAGTATTTAGTGAATATCTGGCTTGGATAGCAGCCTGCTGTGCAAAACACCTCACTTGGAGCACCACGTCTCCATTGCCTTGCAAGGCCTTGCCATCATTTCCACACCCACTGCTTGCTCCTGCTTATTTATACAGGGCCTGGCAGCTTTTATCATGTCTTTGCTTTCCTGAGAACACAATAAAAAGTGTCCACCAATCTGCTAAAATAAAATCCATTTAAATGTCGGTGTTCTGCATTGTGCTCCCCGTTGGTACCCGGCCTCTGATGACACAGCAGCAGTGCAGGAGTGCAGGTTTCTGACCGCCTCTAACACACATCTCAGACCAGATTTCTTCCATTTAATTTACAGCAGAGCAGCGTGACTCGCCAGAAAGGTCATGCCTGAGGATGGGCTTCAGAGGAGAACCACAGCTCATGCATAATATTCTCTCCAAGAAGAAATAGAAATAACTGAAAATGCCTGAAAGATGGGGGAGCGAACATCAATAATTGGTTTGTAGTTTAATGAAATAACGAGTTCTTTACAGAAGAGTGGTACCCATAAAAACTAACCAGAAGTTGATCAGCCTCCTCAGTGCAGTTTTAAAAAGGCAGGAAAGAAATGCAAGGCTGTTACTATTCTATCCGTGCCCGGTCTGCCCACTCAGGTAGCTCGGCAGCCCTCGGTTTGTGTCAGCACAGACCTCAGCAAGCAAGGGCACTGGCGTGGCTGCGTAGGGGACAACAGCAGTAAGGCAGCAACAAAGCCAACACTTACAGGAGCACTCTGTGCTGATTAAAGTGACTTTGAAATCTTTGAATAGTCTTCGAGTAATTACAGGAGGCCATTAATTGCGTTGGCCTCCAAGCTGTAATTCAAAGGGAGAAAGCATTCCCGGGGATGTTCAAGGCGGTATGAACTGGAATATAATACACTGTTCACAACAAAGGAACTTGAAACAGACAGGAAATAAGTATGGATATATAATATACGACAAACATGCAACACACCATGAAACAAAGATACATGTGACTTAACTAAAGAATCTGCTTCTGGTGATCTTGCTTGAGGCCTGAGGTGTTGGTTGTGTGGGTGCCCTGTACAGGCCAGTTTTTCCAGAAGCTGTGCACACAGTCTGGAGCCCCAAATGGCCATGCCAAAATACAGAGCCAGCTGCTATACACAGAGTAAAGCAATTCTTAACAGGGAAAACTGCAAGCTTTCAAAGAAGATTAAAGTTTTGAGAGTAAGGTATAAATGAATTACTAAAGACTAAGGATATATAAAAAGACTGGTGATTTTAGATTATGTTTTGCATGTAATTTCTCTGTGCCGAGCTATTAGCGTGTCATTCCCTAGCAGTTATATTGCCCTAAACTGCTGTGCCAGGCACTCTTTTTGACAGAACTTTGATTGAGTGCAATGCTCTGGGAAGTGGAGAGGAGAACAGTATGGATGGACGGCTCCGAAATGCAGAGAGGTCGGGAGAACTCCAGTTCAATATAATAGAGAGGTTGCTTTTAGAAATGGTGGAAACGAAATGGAAAATTAGCATTAAAAGGATAAATCAGTGGTTAAAAATGATTTTTAAAAGAGAGTGTTTGTGTGTTTGTTAATTCATAACATAAAGTGCAGTCTCTGCTGTAACATGAAGGGGGGCAGCATCCTATTCTGCATTGCTCTCCAGCAAAGTAACAGCTCAGCATTACCCAACAGAGCTGAGCTCAATTCAAGTGAGACAAGAAATTGCTGGCCACTGTGAAAATAAATGAGTGCTCGAGCCGCGAATTGTACATCCTCGGGGAGAATAGGGGAGGTGATGGTGCCTGAAGCCAAAGGGTATCATGATTAAAATAAAGGCAATCAGGGGAAGGGGATGGGATGCATGCATGCACCATCTCCGTGCCATCCTGCGCCATGCTAACAGAAGGACTTATTGGTCAGCAGGTTTGTGGGAATGGCTACAATGTGGTGATACAAGATAAACCACCACTGGTTTATGCTCACGTACGACTGCTGGAAGATGGTTTTCTAGTTGTTTGAAGTCACATCTTGCCATGGCTGCATGTGCCAAATTTTTTCTGTCATCGTCTTCTAGCTCTCCCCTTCCTTTGCACTTTATTTCCAAAAAAAGATGTTAAACCTAAATATCAAAATTTTCTTTTACGCAGCAGAGTGCTCTCTCTCTGACTGGGATTTGATTGATTTATTTTGCTCCCTTAGAGAAATTCTGTTAATTGCCTTGTTAAAATAATGTTGAATGGCAATTAGTGAAGTTCTCATATTTGGAAAGTACAGCCCAAACCTGCGTGTCTCGCTGTCACAGCCTATAAACTGATCTTTCTGCCTCAGCAGCATTTCAGGGCCAGGGTGTTGTGGTTAAAGAAAAACAGCCTGCCCCACTTTTCCTAGAAAAAGCAGACTTGTAATTGCTCTCAGAACTAATTACCACACTGGGTTTGTCACTGTGGCCAGTTGACATTTTAGCTACAGAGCTGGATCTCTGGCTTTGACATTAATGACATCTCATGAAAATGCTAATGTGTTCAGAAGCAATGATCCTGCTTATTAAATATATTACATGGATTTGCAGAATATGTTGTTGAAAACATGTATTCCCTCAATCAAAGCTAAGTATATCTTATGTGCTGTATATGACACTTCTGCTAATCTAAATTAATCAAGGCCAGATCTTTGATTAGATCTTTTGCTGTTGGAGCTAAAATTAGGCTAAAGAAGACACTGTAGTTTTCAAAATATTCATATTCAATGTATGTAAGTTTTAGGAGTGTTACTCCCAAATGAATATGGCTGGATTTTCCATGGCTTACTTTAGTAATGAATCTGCCAGATGCAGCCCCTAGAATCTGCTGGATGAGAGCTGCTGACCCACGCTGCCTCCAGGTGGGCTCCGGGGAGACCAGGGAGTCACTGACAGTCTGCTACCAGGGATGTGCGACCAGGCACGGCGCATTTTTGAAGGACCAGACCCAGAAAAAGCACCATGATATGAGTAAGGAAAAAAAAAAAAAAAGGGCAAAAAGAAAACCAAAAACCAACAAAGCAAATTCCCACACTTCAAAAGTCTCGTGGATACAAATTCCAGCTTTAGCAGGAACAGCAGCAGCTGATTCCCAGCAAGATTTATCAGGTAATTTGCCAAAATTCAGCACTTCAGAAGTGCAAATAGAAGTCCAGGAAACTACGAAGTTAAAAGGCATCTTAGGATAATCATAGGCTTGCAGAAAGTGGTGAGAATCAGAACAAAGCTACCAAGTAAATCTTAATTACCAGTAGATCTTAATTACAAGTAGATCTTAATTACCAGATTTTACTTTCAAATTAGGCTTGGAGGTAAATTCAGTTGTGTGAATTACTAGATTGTCTTTAAAGGATCATGGTTGGCTCTGAGAGCAGGACTTTGTCATATGAGTATTAGTTTAAAGGGAAACGTGACACATACAAACAGCCAGGCATTGCCGTCAAATCTAGAAGAAGCACGTACCAGAGGACAGCACCTACCATTTTGTGCATACCCTACCATGGTACGCATAGCATCACACCAAACATAATATGTTATAAATAAATATCTTACCCAAGTGGAGGGATATCTCAGTAGCAGAAGATGGGGCAGTGCCAAGGCAGCACAGTGTGTGCTGTGGGCATTACTAGTTCCTGTTGTCAGGCCGCTGCTTGCAGCTGGTATGGCCAGCTCTGGCATGTGAGATTTTGGTAGGACCAGTCACTAAACCCTGCCTGGGAGTAAGAACAATACCTGAAAATTTCCCTTTGCAATTACATTCTTCCCTGGGTGGCGAGGTGAGATGAGAGAAGGGCAAAGGAGGCTCTGGCTGAGCGTGACACTGGAGTCAGCAGTAGCAGCACTTTTACATGCCCAGGAGGAGCCCCTCAAAATGTCTTCTTCCATAAAGATGTTTCACTTCTCAGGAAACATCCTTTTCTGTCTTCTGAGTGGTTAGTGATTGTGTTCAGATTTCGTCATCTTCTGCAGAAAGGAAAGGAACTGCAGAGGCAGAGCAGACAAAATGTGAAAGGTCCACGGGAACTTTCTTCCTTTTGAAAAGGATGTTTGAGGTTCAGATGAAATGCTTGGGAATCAGCATGGCTGAGCCTTAGAAGGGGTCAAGGGTAACAGAGCAATGAAATACGGCTTGTGTCAAGAGTTTAATTAAACAGGGAACGATGCAGAGTCCCTCAGATCATTTTATTAGTAACTCAAGGGGGCCTTCTCTTATAACAGGTAATTACCAAAATATTTCCTTTACATATTCTGAAGGAAAAAAATGAGTATACTCATCTATCACCTGGTTAATACCAAGGATTGTAATAAATACGTACAAGCCATTATCAGGGTGAAATATGATTACTATCTCCTCAACTCTTTAATCGTAAAAATGATTCTTTCAAAAATAAATCTTGTTGCGTGTTTCCAAGCAGCAATACTGTAAAATGTTAATTACCTCACACCATCGTAAAAGCATCCGAATGGTAAAACTACAGCTCAGAAAGGAAAGATTGGCATCTGCTGAACAACACCGGCAGGGCACAGCCCAGCCAGCCTCGTTTGCACCGCTGGGGTCAGAGGGAGCAGACGTGCTGCATTTAACAGGGACAGGCTGCAAAGCGAAACCCATCCTTTTCAACCACAGCTTGCACAGGCACTGGGGACTCACGGCGTGTCTTTCAGGTGCTGAAAAATGTGGGACCACAGGTAAGAGCATTATTAATTAACCTGCTCTTCACATCCAGCAAGTTCAAGCCCCTTCTGCCTGGCACTGCGACCTGGCGCTTCAGCTGGCCTCCACGAAGTCACCCTCACCCCAAGGCACTCAGCCCACCCCGAGTCGCTGCTGCCAGGAGCAGGTTTTGGCCAGTGGCTAGTATTTTTTAGAGAGTTTTAGGTTTTGTACTTGTTTCCTGGGACAGCTGCAAGCCTAACCCCTATCAGGCTGCACAAGAATTTTGGGTCTCATGGTGATGATGAAAACTGTGATCTACCCAGGAAAATACTGAACAAATTAATTTCCAATGGCAAGTGGAAGACTCCACATGATTCTCCTGTCAATGAATGAGATTTATCTGCTAATCTGCTGGAAGTGTAGGTGAAGTGCAAACTTGGTTGACCTCATTCAATTATTTTCCTATGTGATTTTTCACAAAAAGTATCTTAAAATGTGCTACGAAGTACAGAGAAGTGACTTTAAAGTAATGATTTTTGTCTTTAAAATAAAAACATTTCTGTGCAGAGCATGTCATTACTTCAATTAAGCTAAAGTTTATAACTCCTTTGCATAGACCACAATGAAGTATTGTACATGCAGTTATTTTGCCAAACCACTGTATCAGAAAATTTATTCCCTTCTGTATTTTCTAAAAACACAGAAGTCCTGAAATCTTTAGTCCTGGCCTAATATTTTGCAGAATAGTAATATTTTACATATATTATATTGCACTATATTCTCTACTGCTTGCTTTATGGCACAGTGACATGACAACAGTCAGGTGTTCAGCTGCCACAAAAGCACATCTTGTTTTTATGTTGTTTTGCAGAGAAAAAACGTGGAGGAAAACAATGAGGAGTTTTTCAGCCAGATCTGTTTTGTTTCCATATTAGGATGTAACAGCCCTGGGATCTTTGACTATAAATAACATGAAGCATGCCAACACCTGGAAGCACAGGAGCCCTGGCCACGGTGTGGGTGCTGAGCACAGCAGCGCTCCCCGCACGTGGCCCCTGCTCTGGCAGATGCAATAGAAAGCTAGAACTCCCCGTGGGACTCCAAAGCTCTGTCATAAGGACTTTTGGGATGCTGTTGTCCTCGTTTTGTGTTGGATATGTCATCAGTAAAGGCAAGGCTGTTGCTGTTCCTGATGTTTAATATTTATCCACGTTTCCTTGTCCCAGTGTAAGGAATGGAATGGGGCTGTAGTTAGAGGGCAGGTGGTTCTGCAGGGTGAAGGAAAAATGAGACCCAACACACAGTCTCTAGGGTCAGGTGCTTTTCTCCACATGGGTAATGGATTTCCTTTGGGAAGCAGGACTGCTATTCATTTTTGTATGAGTCATCCATATGCAATAAAACTCTGTAAAGGTAGAAACCTCTTATTCTTATGCATATGTAATAAGCAAAGTTATAAATACCTAATAATATTTGTATATTTCATGCATTCATGGCTTAGGACTTAGGTCCTGCGTTCTCTCCTCACAGCACTATCTCAGTCTGCCTTCCCTGGAGTACAGCGATTGTAGTTTGAAAGTATGAATTTCCTTAATTAATCAGATGTCAGCTAAACAACACCACTCAGGATCGCTAGGGAAGGTCATTTGATTTGTGCATCAAAACTAAAGAATTGAAAACAGAGGGAAGATGACTTAACAGTTAATTCATTCAAAGACATTTTATGTAATAGAATTAAGCTATGGCCTGTCAGGAGAAAGATGTCAGGAAAGATTACAAAACACTTGGCTATCTAAATTCACAGTTGTCTGTAATTCATAAATCAGCTTCCCGTGATTGAAGATGTATTTCAGGATTTCTCTTTGCTATAAAAATGTAGGGATGACATAATAAATCAGGCCATGGATTCACGAAGACTGACGTGTGGTGCTCATTTCATGCAGGGGTAATTTGTCCTAGAACACACTGCGTGGAGCTGATGGTGCTGTGCAGACCTGCTCCCATGGGATGCTCTGACCCAGCCACCGCCCCTGGCCAGTGACCACCTGCAGCACCCTTCCTGCCTCACATCTGCTCACTCAGTTTTCCTTCTGTTCGGGCAACTTCAGAAAACCTGCACATGCCAAGCTCCCTTTATTCTTCTGGGTTAAAATAGTGCTCAGCAGCTGTTTTGGTCATAGAAGACAGACAGAACAAAGACAAAGCATGGTAAAAAGGTGTAAAGCCTGCATGGGTGTTAAAAGAGTTCCTGCTGATTAACTAATTAGCGCAGCTGGTCCCCCGTAGGCTTGAAGACCTGGCCCAGGGCTGGGGGGAAGCCTGGGGTCTGTGCTGCTGCTGTAGCGTTAGGAAAGTGTGTGGTGTCTGTGGGGTGCCCAGAGGTGGGCTTGCTTCTGCTTAGCATGGCTGTGGGGCTAGTAGTGGCCTCATGGGGCTAGCCCATTCCTGGGGGACCAGCCTACAGCTCAGATTTTGTGGATTTACTATTCTGGAGGTGCTGAGGGAAACAAAGCTTGGTTACGTTTAAGAGGGACTTATGGAATAGCTTAGGATGCAGGCTTTTGCTCTGACTCTGCATGCCTACTTCAAAACCTCATTAAATGTATTGTTGGTAGTGATTTCTGTTGTTTGCAGCATAATTGGAGCTCTATGACAGACTGAGCTAACCCAGCTAATGAAGTTCTGCCCCTCCAGAGGAGTTGGCAAGCGGGCTGGGAAGAGAAGCCAGGAGACCAGGCCTGTGCAGAATGAATGGCTGTATCCTTAGGGTGCTGATGGAGGCTCGAGATGTGAGCAAATAACTTCTGAGTTAGGGGGAGATCCCTTGGCTCCAGCCCTCAGTGCAGGAGGCATGGCCGCAGTGACCATGCAGCCTGCCCTGCAGGGCTTGTGGCAGGAGGAGAGCTGGGCAGCCTAATTTGTTTGCTTGGGTCAGGACCCAGGGCTGCTTCTTCAGCTTTGGGAGGCTGAAGGTCTTTTCTTTTTATGCTGGCCTTTTTCTGTTTTAAATCAATATGTTTAAATCTGTTTTAAAACAAACTCAAAAGCTTTTTCTTACTGCATTCAGTAAGTATCTTGCAAGAATTTCAGTGTCCTCAGCCTCCTTGTCTTCCAAACACTGCTCGGCACAGTGTTTCTCCAGAAACTCCCAATTTTCAGACAGGCAAGTTTAAAAGCAGGAACAGCGTGGCTGTGGGTATAACTCTGTTTCCTGCAGCCTGTGGTGTGCCAGGCCCCCCGTTGTGCCCTGGGGCACAGGCTGCTTGCAGAGCTGCACTCAGAGGTACTGAAGAGCTGCCTAATCTTGCACATAGAATTCTTGCTTAAAAAATAAATTAAAAAAAAAAATCTCTAATTCATAGCATATTTCCATTAAAAAGAATGATTCCAATCAGAATATCTTGTGTGGAATATTTGCTGAAATTTCCAGGTATAAGTGGAAAATATAATTACAAGCTTCGTGTAAAAAATGAAAACACTGTTTAGGCTAGAGGAGATCCAATCTGTTGAAGTACATTTCAATCTCCATCTCATGCTAAATAGCTATCTGCATTGCAGATAAAGTTATATTTGCATGCAGACCTGGATGTTGTCATCTCTTTCTGCAATTGTTTTGATTTGATGTCCCTTGTACAGACTCATTAGCCACCTAGAATATCTTAGCATGTAAGTGTCTCTCTGGAGGCAATATTCAAGACCTCTTGAAGACATCTGATTACTTTGTACAAGTGTTTTTCCTGCTTTGATGGAGCTTACTGTCTTGGTCACTTTGATTTAATCTGGAATGAACACAGTGAAACTTAATTGGGGGACTGAGAAAAGGAGAAGACAGGGACTGATTGTAGGCTTATTTTCTGGGCAATGAAAATGATCTGGGATTGTGAATAAAATTACTTTGGAGAGTTTACAGGTTTTTAAATCAAACGGAAGAGCTCTCCTTCATCTCTACAGAAATCATGAGCTTTCCAACCTATGTTTCATTATTTATTATTTCTTAAAAAAAAAAAAAAGTCAGAATCCACTTGGGTGTAATTACTTCAGTCCAGAAGGACCTTAGGCCTTTACTGTTAAAGCAGGCTACTTCCCAAATGTCAATAAATGTGTATATAAGCACTTTTCTGAATACCAAATGGAAACTATGGAATGATTTTCTTTCAGCAGCAGTATTTGGGCTTTGGTTCCTGGGTCTTAAGACTCACAAGAACTACAGAGCCTTTGGTCTTGGGTAAACCTCCACTTCTAAAACAAATGAGTATAGGTATATGGGTGGCTGGTTAACTTCCTCAGCTTCAGGCTGGAACCTCCTCTAAGGTTTTTCTCTGGTGAGTGTTTTTCCCTTGTCCTCCCCACTGACTAGCTCTGAACAATAAATGTGGCTTGCAGGTACCCATGACACAACCTTGCTCATTAATTTGGGACTGAACTACAGAGCATTGACAATTGTTAACAGTGGCATGCAGCACGTGTACACAACTGTTGCTGCAGAACATCAGTAATCAGATCAGCCTGGAAAATGCAGGAAGGGGCCACGTGCATTTGCATGTAGTTCTCTAGCTGAGTAATTAAAGAGTCTGTTTGGTGGAATTGCTCTTTGATTCAGAGGACGATGATTCCTGGTGAACATCTCGTACACAAATGGGAGCAACGCTGGAGCGTGCAGGATAGCTCATTAATACTAGAAGGGATTAAAACAAGTGTTGGGGTTAATTGCAGTGAAATCCTTTTGTGTTGAGCTCCACCACTAGCAGGAGTACTCTGGGACTACAAATTCCCAGAGAGGTTTGGGATTGGTTTTGAGGGAACTGTTTCTGTAAACTAAGCTGAAATTAGTATTGCCGATAAATCTCCTTTTTCAATATTCAGGATGATGTGTGGATTTTATGGTTTATTATGTAGGTATTCATGTGAAAAATGTTGTTTTATGATGTTTTGACATGTGCATATCTGAACAGGAGCTACAGGTCTTGGGAGCTTATTTTAGTCCTTATCAGGTAACTGATACTGCTAGTAAAAATCATTGCATTAAGTGTGCTTTTTTATTATTATTTTTATTTTTATTATTAATTCAAAACCCACCCATCCCTAGAACCAGGCAGCCTGGGCAGAGCCCCTGGGATGTTGATCTGACCTCTCCTGAAGTGAGGCCAGTGGGACCCCAAGGGTGGAGATGCTGCAGCCTCAGTCCTGGCATTTGACAACCATCCCATGGTGTTCAAAAGATTTACTCCAAATGCTTCGTAGGACTGACAGGTTCCTTGGGCTTCCACTTGGTTGTAAACAGCTATGAAAATGTCCTTGCAGGGACATCTGTTACAAACGGAAAGCCGTGTGAGAGCCTTCACCCACTGACAGCTGCCAGCCCGCGTTGGTCTGCTCTCCTCTGATGGAGGAACCTGGGCAAGCACCATCCTTGGGCAGGTGCCACCAGACAAAGGTAAGTGGCTGGAAAAATCACAACGTGATGGAACTTTAGGGGGCAGTGCGACACAGGAAAATTATCTGGGACCCAAACACCCAGCTGAAAACATCTTATGTAGGTGGGAAAATGATAACACCCCTATTCTCCATTGACAAGTAAGCAGCAGGAGATGGGGGATAGCTGGTTTTCTTGAGGTGGTGGGGAAGAATGGGTTGTCTTTTAATAAGCAAACTTTTGTTACTGAAATTTCAGTGATTAAATTCAGCTCATTCTTATTTTGGAAGCTTCTTGTGTGGTCCACCTTTAAAACAAAAAATCAGTGAATATAAAAATTGTTTAGAAGATGGTATAGTTTGAGTTTAAGAAAAGTTATGCTAATGTAGAATATTTTATTTTATTGTCTTAGTGGAAAAACTTTGTGGTCTCTTGTAATCAGAGAGGTAGTGTTCTTTTGGTTAATGTTCTTTAATTTGACTTCGGTTTTATTTCCAGCAAGATAGTTTTCTACTTCTGAGAATGTTTTCCTAAAAGACATCAGCAGTGTTTCTTTGCAATGGTGGTAGGTTGCTTTGCCTGCTTCTGCAGACAGATTTTTATCTGAAAGGTTAAGTGGGATGATGAACAACACTTCCTTGTATGTGTGGCCCTAGATTTCAATAAGCAGCACCTTGTCTTCTTCCACCTTCAGTGCTGGAGGTGTCCTAGCAGCAGGGAAACTTGGAGCCCTGAGTATCATACAGTGCTCAGAAACATTTCCTCCCCTTCTGCCCCGTCTTTATGGGGCATCTTTTCCATGCGTGGTCAGAGGCAGCATCTGACCTCTGTGGTTTTGTCTTGTACCAAACATAAGCCAAAGGACTCGGGTATGAAAGCAGTGAACATGGGAAGCTGAAAGCAGCTTGGCCTGTGTCTTCAGAAGAACTTTGTTAAAATACCGGGAAATGTGCTGTAGTCTATTTACTCTGTTTATAGTCAGTTTGCCATCTACAAAATGAAGGTAATAGGCTGGTAGTTACCAGCTGAACTTAACAGACCCTGTAAAAGAAATTGTAATTTCTTTTGCTGAATGTAAAGGGCTATTATCCTTTAGATTAAGACCAGCTAGTTGCAACTAATGAACTATATCCCACATAATGTGGAAGATGAACTCTTACAACTGTTATAGAGAGAGCTTCAGTTAATCTTCTAATTACGAAATGAGTAAAATTATTTCTAATAGCGTATAATTTTGTGGTCAAGCAGATAATTGTCTTTCTTGCATAAAACAGTGAAAATCTTCTTTGGGGTAAATCAGTATGTGCGCTTACTGACTTAGTCTGGCTCACAACTCATTTGTCTCTGTCCTCACTTAACCCTGAGCCGAAGCTTGGTGGCTTGATGAATTAGGTCTTTCAACAGAGACTGGCACTCGCATTTAGTCTTGTCTGATCAGCTTCAGTCCTGGCCTTTATCAGTGCTACTCCTGATGGTCCCAACCCCTCTTCTTCCTCTGTTTGTTCTTTCCTAACCAGCTATTTCTCCTACAAGCTAGTCCTTAAAAATTAGGCTTTAATATGAACTGGTAATAGCTCTTTCCTTGCCAACTTCACCTGCAAAAGTTGCTCATCACAGGAGCTCTGACACTTGGGTACCACTGCATTGTGTGATGCCTCCACGTGTTGAACAAGATTTGATATCTTTTAGAGTGAGGACAGGGAGGTGGGATGGGGAAGGGACTGAGCAAACAAACTGAAATAGCAGCAGTAAGTGTTTGGACAAAAAGCTCTTGACTAAACAAGCACCCAGCGAGGGGAAGGTCTGTGGTGAGATGCATGGTGTGGTGATGTGAAATGAGGCAGGGAAACCTGGGTGAAATACTGTTGTTTTTTTTTTTTTTTAGAGTAATTTTGTGGGTGTGTAGACTCAAAGCAATTGCTTCATCAGACTGATGAGAGGCTTGTTTTTCAGTAAAATGGCCCCAGGGTTGAGCCTAAACAGTGGAAATGAGAGAGACTGAAAACAGACTGCCTTTTGCATGTGCAACCCCTGTGCATCATGGAGAACCAAGATTTCCAAGTCCTAGGACAATTCCACATAAAGGATAAAAGGCAAGTTGCTGGCTTGGGGTGCTCTGTCGAGGCCAGAGAAGTCATCGTTTTCTGGTTTGAGGCTGACTTTGAAAGCCCTTGGTGTTCAGGAGATGCCAAGGACATACATCTCCTTGCGCTGTGTGGTTCGACATAATTGGTTCAGTTTTTGTTAGGCAACTGCTGGTTCTATCCTTATTAACATTTAACACTGCTTATAAATAAGAAATGGGTTCCTAATAAGTTTCTAATTAAGGTGTTTTCATTTAATAGCTGCTGAGTGTTTCTGTGCTTCCTGGTTTGTTTTTTAACACCTTGTCTTAATGATTGTAGAGTTTGAGGGACTAAACTCAGGAGGAGGAAAACTTCCTAGCACCAATTTAAAGGGAGCCTCCAGAGACCGTGCTCTGAGAGGCAATGCAGGAGGTGGTGCTGAGGGCTCTTTGTATTGGAGCTGTAGGTGCATCCAGTGAGTTATTCAGGGCACCGTGAAAAAGGCATGCAGGAAAATAAAGATAGATGATTACAGTAAATAAGATTTCCTAGGGCAGCTCTGCTTTCCTCAGTGAACAGTCTAGTAGAGGACAGAGCTGCTGCTTTTGTGAATAAATGAAAGAAAAACTACTTTCTGAATATTCTTACTTGTGAAAATAATTGAGGTCTAGCACTTTAAAAAAAAATGCGATCTCCAAAATACATTGAGTTATTCAAAGGCAGGTTCACCCTTGCAGCACATTTTATTATCTTTGCTGATTTAACTATTATTTCCCACAAACAATCTGTGTTTGCACTGGAGAAACATTGTCAAGGCAATTACATGGTTGAGTCCTTGTATTTCCAAAAATGTTGTGCTTTTTAAGGAAACCTCGAATAATGACACATTTGTTGTTACACAGTTTATGAGAGTTTTCCCACTGCACACATAAGGAAGGCTATTTGCCTGCTTCTCTCCCCGGACTAACAAGTCATGCAGTGAGTGTTGCTCTGCTGTGCAGCCAGGTCGCAGCCCTGTGCTGTTGGGCAGGCACTGCTGTCCGGAGCCACTCATTTTGGAGCTGATGTAGTGCTCATGAAGCAAGGCATTGGCATCTCCAGCCTGTCTGCTGGACTGTGCTCCTCCGTGCTCTTCATGTAGCATCGGGGATGCCGGGGTTCGGCACGGGGAGCTTGCAGTGGGAATGCTCGACTTCCCTTGTGACTTTATGGCAACGCTGACTTGTTTTTTCCTCTTTGCTAGGAAATAACAGCCAACTTTCAAAATATATGAACGCCAGACAAAAACCTGAAGTTGCAATAAACTTCAGCAGACTGACATTTTTTGAATAAATGTTAAGCCTATTTCCATGTAGTTTTCAGTGTACTTTTATGAAAGTTTAATCTTCCGTGAGAGCCCTTCTGTGGGCTGTATCTGTGCACACATACACATATACATGTGCAAACAGACAGGTGTAAGGGCACACACAGGCTTTTGAAAAGGGAGGCATGGCATTTCAGAAAATAAACAGGCACCAAGGCTTGTCTGACTCTGCTTTTCCTTGCTCTTCTCCCTCTTAGAGAAACTTTCGAACAGCAAAATAAAACCCAAGAAAACCATCTCCCAAATCTGTTAACCCTCAGTTTTAAAGCAGAAGTTGTTAAAGGTGTTCTTTCTGGTCTGAGGGAGGTGTGCCTGTCTGCTGAGCTGTTCCCTCTGCTTTTGGAGTGTTTTATGAAAGTGTATTGCACTTTGTGTTTCCTCTGCACCGGTTTTGTTCTCACTTGTCAAATTCTTGAAGACTTGAATGTGTTTTTTATAACTTTTGCTATCTGCAGTGTTCCCTCGAGGTATGAGCAGCTACGTACCTGAAAGGACAACCTTTGGAACTTTGCATTAAGGGGTAGCAGAGGTTAACTTTGCAGGGCTGAAGAAAAAGTCCCATTTCTGAGAGAAAAACTCCAGATTTGTAGTTGTTTTTTTGCTTTTAGTTTTGTCTTTTAAACTGAGAAATAGCCACAGGAGGTCACCAGCTTGCAAATTCCTCAGCAGGTTCCCCCTTAAAAGAATAATTCCTGCCATTTGAAGTGGCAGAGTTGCAGCGGAGCTGCTGTTATGTTGCCTTTTGAATAAGGTAATAATCATATAAAAGTAATATGGTGGATAATGTGGGGTTATACCTAGCATTGTAGATTGAACAAATATTTTTTTCCTCACAGAAAAAGACTGTTCTATTGTTTTCAATAAGAGTTTGAGGCTTCAGATGGTTTGAGGGATAAATAAACATGTTTAGTGTCTTGCTTTTCAAATGCAAAAACATTAGCTAAACTGAGATTCCACCTACAGAAATGCTGAAATCCACTCTGAAGGCTTCAGCTCATGGACAGCTCGTGAATTGTGCTCCCTTCAGTCTCTGCATCCCTAACATGGACTGTTTCTAAGGTTCTTCTTCAGTGTGATTTTTTTCCTTGCCTGCTCACAAGTGCCTCACATCCAGAGGACGAGGGGCAGCTGCAGGTGCCCTGCAGCAGTGCCTGGGGTCTCTCCGGAGGGGCTTCTCCCACCACCGTGGGGAACTGCTCTTCCAGCCCTGCACGGCATCCTCCTGCCAGGCCTGACAAAGCCTGGTGATTAGGGGGCTTGTTGGGAGGGCTAGCAGTGCGTGGATGGTCTAATTGCAGAGGGGAACAATTGTAGTGACCAAAATATCCTTTTCCCACCCTAAGAATACTGCTAGGCAGCTGCTCTTCGAAATGAAGTGATTCATCTATGCACTGCAAAAATGGCTTTTTGATGTTTTCTATTTTAAGTTGCCAACACTGATGTAATTTTTATAGAAATTTATTGCCGAGAATGGCCAAATGTAAGGATTTTTTTCCCAGAAAATACAAAGACCTGAATGCCATTGCTTCCCATAGGGAAAATCTGCTCATTTTTTTTTTTTTCCTTATTCTCTGAGCTGGCTGGAGAGTGTACTTACGCTTGCACTTGTTCCAGTCTTAGACTTAATTTCTGACTCTTGACAGCTGACAATTATTTGCAGTATGCTGTTATTTTCATATTGGGGGAAAAAATGCTGCAAACAATGGATGGATGTGAGTGGTGGACAAGGCAGGATAGCATGATATATTGTAGTGCTGTACCTTAGCTCACGGTGGGCACTCACAAGGGTGATGTACGTGCTGCTTGGCAATTATGGAGTGCGAGAGCTGCTGCCTGTGACCCTGGAGGTATCAGCACATGCAGGCTGACACCTGGCTCCTCTCCTTTGCTGCATAGCCAAGCCTGCAGAGGTGATCTTGCTTGCTATTCCTTTTTCTTTTTTTAAAAAATACTTTTTAAAATTTGCTTCATGGTGTGCGACTTTGCTCTCTGACCATCCATCTGATCTCTACATGTCGCTGTGTGTCCCATGTTTGGAGATTCTTAAACTTCTTTTGTTCAGTGTTCCCAAACTGGTTTTTGTGCATTGCCTTTATTCTGTCCCTGCTCTTCAGGATTTGCAACTGTCTCCCCCCCCCCCCCACAAAAAAAAAAAAAGTGCATCCGTGCCCCTATGGTGCAGCCAGACGTATTGATGGGATGGGGCTGGACCTGGGGGAACCTTGGCACAGGTTTGGGTTTCTGTTCCTTTCTTCACCATGAGGTTGTGCTCAAGTGTTTAAAAATTCCTCCAAAGCTTGGAGTTATTTGCTTTTGAATGCAAGAATATGCTTTTTGTCAAAGAACATACACCATTGTTCAGTTACTGCTGCGATATTGGTTTTCATCTTTGGGGCACTCCTTTCGGTGTTCTTGTGCTTGCAGAAGTGACTTTAACCACCTGCTGCTGATCCTGAAGTTTTTGCAAAAATACCCTTCTCATAACTGGCAGAGATGGTGGGGGAAAATTGGGTTTTCTAAATGTGAGTGGTGTGTGTGGAGAAGCCATCCAAACTGTACCAAGCAAAAAATGTCAGCATTGACCATAATAAAAAAAATCTTCAGGCCATTGTGGATAGTTTGATCCTGTGTGCCCACTGGATCAATGTCAGGAGAAATAAAGTATTTCTTTTACTACAAACTAAATTGGTGGTGTTTCTATATTTTAAATGTTATTCTGACAACACTCATTCCTCTTATCTAGGGTCTAAAAGACTACAGTAGTGATATTGCTGCCATTTTTCTCTAATTTGTTGGAGTATGGAGTGATTTCAACTGGGAAAATTAAGTAGACTATGATTTTCCAGTTGAGAAAATGACAGAAAAGGCATGCGAAATGTCTGAGCAGGATATATAAAATGGTCAGTGTCACAGAGAAAGCAACAATATGAGAAAGAGGAGAAATAAAATTAATAGGAAGCACAAAGGACAGCATGGGGGAAAAATAGGTCCTTTTGTAACACCCAGTGCAGTTATGAAACTCCATCCCCAGCAAATTTGTTAAAAAGAAGAATTTTATAAATGATTTAAATACAGAGGAGACAAACTCAGGGAAGGATGTGCAAAGAGCTGCTAAGTGCAGTGCCCAGGTCCTCCGAGGGCTGGAGCTCAGTGTTCGAGCTCCTGGTGAAGCTCAGACCAGCAGCAGGAATGTGAGAGGGTGTCTGGGGAGGGGCTTGGGTTGGCTTTGTGAAGAGATGGGAACAAAAGCTGTGGCATCTGACTTGATAGTACTTTTTCATTTACTTTCTCCAAGGCCCAGCTTGGTTGGAAATGTGCTCCATGGTGCTGGGAGAGTTCTCAGCAGAAGCAAATAACTGCTCTGTAAACAGTGTGGATAAGCTCACCTGGTGTGCTTAGCACCACGGGGACCTCTCTGGGAGACCTGGGGAGCTGTGGGCATGGCAAAGGGGAAACGGGCAAATAGCCAGACCAAGCAGGACAGACACAAGGAGCTCCCTTTGTGGTTTAAATGTCCCAGGTATTCCTTTCATGCTTGGGCTCTTCCTCTTGGGAAGATCCTGCTGATGCTGCGCACTCCCCAAAAAAATATATAGTTCAGCTGTGGCTGTAATCCAGAGTAACACTGGGAGCTGCTTTAGCAACAGATGAAATACAAGTTAATAAACTCATAATATTAATTTTTCATCTTTGTTTCCTGGGCTTATAATTATTCATTAAAGGAATTATGTCTGTTTAAAAAACAAACAAGCAACAACTGATTTTTGCATTATTGAATACGTGGCCCAGCAGCACATGCAAGATGTGAACGTTAAAGGAGTCCGTGGAGCTGCAGACAGCCTGAGCTGTGGGGAGCACTCTGCTTTTGCTAATTAGCCGGACTATGCCAATTTGACCGTCTCTATATATCATATACATCATTTATAGCAGTCTTGCCTGGCTCGGGGCTGGCACAGCATGGGACCAGGGAAGTCCCACCATGCACGTCCCCACAGGCAGCTCCCTGGCCTTTGGGCTATGTGCTCTGAAACATCACTTTCCAAAAGATAATCTGGGATCTAGCGAAGTGCACAAACACAGGTATTACATCACATGCAGAATATGCCCCTTTATAAATGAGCATAATTCGCTGCAGTACTTCACATTAACAGGACGTTAAACACCGTCCCTTTTATGCAAGGTTGTTTCTATGGCAACTGGAAACGATTCCTTGGATCAGAAATGTCTCTGCTCTGTGTACTGATCGTAGTAATTCTGTTATTTTCATTTTCCTATTAAAATAGGCAGTGTGTTCCTGTGAGCACAGGGGATGCTGATGATCTTGCAGCATGAAACCTCTTCCCTTGCATCCAACCTTAGAGAGGTGCCCATGTTCCACCCGTTTGCTTTTGAGAGAATTGCCTAATTTTTTGAGGGGAGTGAGACCTGAAGCCTTGCTGTCCCACCGCAGCCCGGAGGGGCTGCACAGTGACTGGTCATGCATTTGGGGGAGAGAGCCTTTGCTTTTGTTTCCAGCACTGAGTGGTTCCACATAGCTTGAAAACTTCTGTAAATTGTAGGTGCCAGCACTGGACTTGGAGCTGGTTGTCCTCAGTCAAAAGGGAAAAGCAGAAATGGTTATTAAAGGGTAAGGTCCTGATGGTTGGACTGAGCTACTTAATGAGTGAGGTATCCATGAAGGGCAGTGAGCGCTTTATTGTCTGTTACAGTGAGTATTTAATAAGGTTTTGTAATACAGTAATAATTGCAATGCTGCCACAATGGCAACAACTGCTCCAAGGGCATTACATCTCTTGATCATTTTTTTTCACAATAAAGTTATGAAATATGTATACAACAACTCTTCCTTTTAAAAGCATGGCAATAGGGAAAAAAAATCCTTCCCTATTTTCTGTAGCTTTTGAAATATGCTTTAATCAGATTACTGAAGGACTGTGCATAAAATACGGCACATCTGCAACAAGAAATTATAGATGTGGAGAGATGCTCTGATAAATCATTGCTCTCCTTTATCAAAGGGCTGAAGAGTATGTGTGGTGTATAACTATAGATGTTTGTCCTTATAGTGGGTACTTTATGGTCTTGAAACAGCATGTGAATTACCTGAAAATATCTAATGAGCCTCAGTCCATTACCTGAATTACCAGGGAAAATAAATCTTTCCCAAAGACTATGATTTAAGCGCCCTTTCCAGCAGGAAGCCTTCACACAGCTGGCAAAGCCCAAAGTGTGTGCCTGTATGCCTTCAGTTCTGTGGTGAGCTTTAACTCAAATTATTTCTGCTAACTGAAGCATGGAGGTGGGTGCCAAAGGTGGAGCTTGTCTGTGGGTCGTGTTTCCTCTTCGATGCCAGATGTAAAGGCTCTCTTATGTATTTTTTGGTAAATGCATTTTCACTAGTGATCACAGCCGGTGCTGCTCTCCGTTCAGATGAGGTATGTCCCATGGCCTGGCTGCAGTAACTGGTGCCAGTGCTGGGTCACCGAGGGGAGCTTGCTCCTGCCTGGCCGAAAGGAGGGCAGGGCACAGCTTTCCCAGGTGGCAAGGCTGTTGGGTTATACAATCTCTTCACAAACAGTTATTCACTAATTAGGCTCATCTGTAAGCTCAAAATCCCTGTGGAATACAATTATCTAGCATATTTAATGCTGCCTGCTGTCCCGCTGTCCTGTCCTCTTTTCCCCTTTTTATAAACCTTTTATTGAATCGAGATAGACCTGTCTCTATAGAAACAGATTCTGTGGTTTTCTGAAGTCATTTCTTAAGTGTTTCATTTAATAAATGCTCTCAGACTTAAAGGCAGGGAGAAGATACCATCAGGAATAGGGAATGATCAGTTGTGAGTATCTCATCTCTGAGTTAAGGAAATGTTTTATCCTAATAAAGGCGAAAGGGGGGTAGAAAAAGCAGCATGGGCTATACAAGTTTTTCATCAACACTTCAATATATATGAAAGAGTAGAAGTACTTGAATGGCTTTTCAACCAACAGTGGCAATGTCAAGTGTCTGAAGTTTACTGGAAAATAAATACAAATTTAAAAGGGACAAATTGTCCTAAACAGCCTCATGCACTGACTGATTCATCTTCCTGAAGTCAGGTTTTCCTCCTCCCTGAAGACAATAGTTCAATGTTTCTGTAGTTAAATCCTCTGCCTTGCTCAGGAACAAGATTGCAGCTGGACTGGATGATCTTAGAGGTCTTTTCCAACCTCAATGATTCTGTGATTCTCCAAGATGGGTTATAATAAATGAGAGCAGTTAGATTTCATGCTCAGGTCCTGGTAACTGTTCTAGTTCATTTCCATGTGGATTTCGTTTCCCACCACTGAGCATTCAACAAACACTTGCTTTCCTTGGGAAACTGCATATAAAACCCCACTGCTGCCAGGTCAGCCTGGCGTGCGTCCCGGCCTGTGCAAGGGGAGGCTGAGGGGAAGTCCCACCAAGCTTTGCAGAAAAAGCTCAGTGTTTCCTCTTCACAGTACTTGCATTTAAAAAAAATTAAAAAAATTAAAAAAGGGGGATGGGGGAGGGTTTAAAATCCAGATGGTGGAAATGCAGCAGCTGGTCAGTAACTGAGCTGTCCCCTGGGAGCGACAGAGCCTTGGCTGCGGGCGCAGCTTTGCTGCTGCACCCTCTGTGCCGGGCTGGGGTGGCTGCCATGCACACGTCCCATCCCCGTCAGCTAATAAATGCTGGCAGAGTCTGTACTTCTAAAACACCCTGAAAAAATAAATGAATGCGCTATTCTAGCTATGACATTAGCAGATGCTGTGTGGGCAGTTGTTTTACAGAAACAGTCGCACCATCTCTAATAGCATGATGAAAAGTGAAATAAAAAAAAATACAACGTTTCTGCTGCTGCAAATGACTAATTTAAAAGTCTTTATGTGCTACATTGTCATCTGCAGTAAACAAGGTCTTCTCATCAGAAGACTTTATTAACGTTATTAATAAAGAGAAAGAAACCAGGTGGTAAATATTTAAAGCAGCTATTCATTTCTCCAAATAAAACAGGACACACAGCATAACCTTAAGGTGAAATTAATTTCTAGAGTGACCTCTGTAAGTACCTAGTTCTTCAGTAGGAGAAAAAAAGTAGGTTCTGTCCAAATTACCTCCTGGGAGCAGAAACGGAATGGCTGGTGGAGGTTGACAGGGACCTCTGGAGCTTGTCCGGCCCAATTGCCTGAGGCAGGCAACAAAAGCAGCCGAGTCTGGGGTTTCTCAGGGGCTACCAGGCTCCATGGGGAGCTGGGGCTGCCTTTCATCGCTGTGACCATGCCAGCCTGGGTGCCTGCTGACAGCCTTTTTTGTCTGATTACGCGATATCAGAATATTTTAAGTTTTGACATGAAACTTCTCTTAAAAATGTATGCATCAAACCATCAGAATAAGTCACCATGAGAAAATTAGCTCTTCCACCTCACTTAAACTGTATTCAAGTCCTGAAATTATCTGGTTTGAGCCATTGCATCGCCTTGTTTTTGTCTGCAGAGCTGAAGAGCCCTTCTCCTCGACGAGCTCCTTGCCTCCCCTCGGATGAGAGCTGGGCGCCTTTCACAACAAAGCAGTTTTTGCCAAACTTAGAAATCATTCTGCTAGCTCCCTCCTGGCACCCTTCTAGCTATCTTCTGCTATAAGCCAAGGAGCTCAAAACTGTTTCACATTAGAAATCTAATCTTGCTCTTTGTAATAAGTGGCTTAATCCTGGTTTTTCTTTGTAACCTCTCTGAGAATTGCTTTGGACTGTGGCGTAAACCTGCTGAGGCGTAGCCTCTAATTGCCTCTGGCTGGCTTGGAACCTTTCTTTTTTTATTATTTATTTTATTTATTTGTTTATTTGTGCTGTGTTTTTTGTTTGATCATAAAAAAGGAACCAACCAACCAAACAAACAAACAAACAAACAAAAAAAAACATAATAAATTTGTTACTTATTGGCAAGTTGTTTCCTGGGCTGTCACAGAGGACACTAATGCCTGTTTAGGCTCTTGGTCTCTGGGGATTTCCCAGTTCTCCACGTTTTCTGACAGGCTTTGCACACTTCATTGCATATGCTGGGATTATGTCCCACAGTCCCTATAAATTTTGATGATTCCACCACGAAGTGACTCAGGGCAGGTGCTTCTGGCTTTGTAAGCTGAGACAGCATGATTTAGATGTTTTGCTTTCTCTTACGTGCTTCAGTGGATCATCATCTTTGGGGAATTACAGGTTCGTGTCCTCTGGTATCCCTGTCTGTTTGGGGAAGACACTGCACTTCTACTGCCACCTCCCTCATCCGCTTAGGTTTTTTTTAGAGACACTTACTCCCACACAGCCTATACAAATGGGAGGTCCCCCCCTTGAATGTGTAATGTGTATCAGCACAGGTTAGCATATGCAAAATTGCATGAGCTCTGCCTCGGAGCAGATTTCTAATTAGCCTTCACTCTGAGCGGGGCTCTTAATTGCAAACATGTAATTCTGGTTGCTCAGAGGCAATACACCAGCTGTCTGACCAAAAGGTAACTGAGGGAAACACTGCGAGCTTCAGGCACTAGTTCTGTACTCTGACCGCTGCCCTCCCTGCTGCCTTTCCCCTTCACCCTGGCCAGTGCTGCTGGTTCCTCTGCAGGCGTGGTTTTCAGCAGAGCTTCACGGGAAGCTTCTGAGATGGCCATAGCCGGAGCTACGCCAGCCTCTCCCCTTCTGTGATGATATCCTAACTATACCCGTTGCAGCAAAAGCAAGATTTTTATTTTTTTAATAAAGCTTTTTCTAACGGTGTGGTTTGTACAGGAAAACAAGGACGTTTGCAGGGTTTTATTTGCATCCTCATTGGGGAGAGGCTCTCTCCTACCCAAGTAATTGTGTCCGTTTCTCATGCCTAGAATTCACTGGAATTTATTAAACAGATGAAAGTTTCTCTACATCTCAGGGAAGTCACAGCTTTCCTTCCTTAATTAAATTTTCAAAGATGCATTTTAGAAGGAACTAACATATCCTTCCCTGAAAGAAACAAGGATTTTTTTAACATAACTTTTCTAATGGAGCTTGAAATGACAAGTAAATAGGTTTTGCTCTCAGACATCATCACCTTTTAATATTCCAGATTTTACCATATAATAACTTTGCAAAATTCTTTCAGTTAAATTTAATGTGCACAATCAGAGCAGGCAGAGTAGATGCAAATGGCCGATAAGCCAGAAATAAGTGGTACAATCATCCTCCAGAGTGAGGGATGTGGAGTCAAGTTCTTCCACAGCCCCGTTACTTGTACAAGGACAAAGAGGAGTGGTTAACATCAGTTTACTCCTCGTAGATTCTTAGAGGAAAAGAAATAGGAAAAGGAAAAATTACAGTTTAACAAATCTCCTAATAGACTCTCTTAATAATTATTATTTCTACCAAAATGTATAGACTTTCCCTGAAAATTTGTGTTTCCCACTGGGAAAGTCTTCTTGGGATTTACGGAGGAGTTTGTGGCCACCTGTTCACAAGTGCAGCATTTCCATACTCACACAAGGCTTACGCTGCAATTTTGGATGGGTAACATGGCAAGGAATGTCAGGCTGCACCTGTGCTGATTTGCAAATAGGAACTTAACATTGATTTTTCCTCCTTTAAAATAACAGCACGATGAACAGCTGATTTTAAGCTCTGAGAACAAAGGAAAATGGAAGTTGGAATACCTTAATTTTTCAGTTTTGGGTCAGAAGAGCTTTTGGTGTGGCACACTTGTGTGTCGATGTAATGCAGTGGAATGTAATACCTTTACATGCACTACTGTGGATTACTCATATTTGTTTTTTCCCTCAGTTATAAATCTTTACAGGCACCTTATTTCCACTAAGTAGTAACTGGAATTCTAAGTGAAGTAGAAGAATTTCTGAGACACAAATTGTGCAGTGGTTTCATTTCTCAGAGATGAATACATTACATTGAAAATATACATACATGAATACATACATTGGAAAAAAGCAGAAATACAGCTTCTTCCTTTCTGTGCTTGTTGTTGGGTGCAATCAGCACCTGCTCCGATCAGTGCCTGATCTGCCGTGGTATATTCAGAGGTTTGGGTTAAATTGCTTCTGTTACAGCTGGGCCACATACTCTGTTTCATGAGGCTTACTGCTGGATCTTTATGTGGAAATACTTTGTCCTGATATGTTCTTACATACAGCTACATATGTATTTCTTGCTGTGTTTTTTTTTTTTTTAATTTTATTTTATTTATTATCGTTATTATTATTTTCATGTATTTTCTTCAGGCTGCAACTCAGCCTCACTGCCCAAGAATGATTTTTATATCATTCTGAACCCTGCAGAGTAAATCAAGTATTTAGTATAACATTGCATGGAGGCAGTCTCTCACTTTAATCTTAAACCCATTTCGTCTTGATTAGATACGGTGATATAATTTAATGTGCCTCAGTATACTTATGCCCTTTTTGTTTTTGTATTTCAGAGTTTGTACAATCACGACTCTTGCCATGAAATGGAAGACACCACCAGCAGTCTTCACCCTCACAAGTTTCTTTAAGCTTTGTGAACTTTGGTCCAAGTGAGGACTTCAGATTTTGCCTGCAAAATACCAGGCTCCAACAGTGGTCATTTTCCAGATAATGACATGCCTTAGCAAGAACAGGAGATATCTATGTTTTGTGGCAGAATGCAGTGCAACAAGGTAATGATGTGTAGTTGTAAAACTATTCCTCACTTTGCTTTTTGTCCAGTTCCACCACCCACGCATATGCTGCAGGTTGAAGGAGCACCAGGGTCGCCTGCACTGCTGGTGCCACACCGAGGAAGCAGATTATACCTTTTTTATCTGGAAATGCAGACATTTATATCAGTGTTTAAGATGTTTACATGTTGAAAAAAAAATGCAATAAAGGTTCATTTAAAATACTGCGATGCCACTTCTGTCCAAACGGATCAATATAATGGTTATTTAGTAGAAATAAATTCAGCCAGGCATAATGGAAACAGCAGCAGGAGAACCTAAATATAGCAGCAGCAACAGCAGGCCCTGGTGCAGCGTTTTTCTCCCAATGCTGTGTTGTATTTTAACACGGCGAGAGGTGTGGGCAGTATGTAAGGGCACTGCGTGGCTCCCACCTTACCCACACCAGCAAACAGCCCTGCTGTGCCATGGATGGGAATGAAAGTGGTCAGACCTGGTGACAACCTGGTAGATAACAGCTGCATTAAAGGTGTGCCCAGGAGCAGTTACCAGCCCAAATGTACAGGGGATACAGCGAGCAGCCTAAATATGTATGGGGATTATAGAAAAATTGCATAAAATGATCATTTAGCTGAATAAAAGATATAAAACGGGGCTTTCTTAAATGCAGAGGTTTGGAGTATTTATGGTTTCCTTGTTGTAAACATATAACTCAGGGACAGTTTAGCAAAGCAAAGCAAATTACCAGCTACACAGACAGAGAGCTGTGCCGGGGGCAAGCGCGCATCGTGCCAATGCTCCAGCGCCGGGGGGGGCTGTGGTGTGCAGGAGCCCACCTCTGCCCCAGCACCAAGGGATCTCCCCAGCTGCTCAGCATGCTCAGGGATGCACGGAGGCCAGCGGGCAGATACTCTCGTGGGATGGGTGGCTTTTCAAGCAGGACCCGGCTGCATCCACAGACGAGGTGTTTTCCTGCTTTGTCCGTGCCAGATGCTGCAGCGTGTCCGGCCTCGGGTCCTCTGCTCCAGCAGCTGGGGTTGTTTTTCTGCCCTGGAGAGGGCCCTGCTGAGAGCCCGGCTGGGTGCTGGGGGACAGCTGCTGGAATGGGAAGCACAAAATTCTTCCTTTGAACAACACCAGGGCTGTGCCTGTCCTGCACCAGCAGCACTGGGCACTGCATGTCCATCACAGACCCAAAAAGGTGGCAGTGCAACCCCTAAATTCCTTTTGTGTTATCATGACAGAGGTACCTGTTAGAAGGGGAATTTTACCTTCTTTGCGAAGGATGGATTTTATTTCTACCAAAATGTTTGCAGCTCACTGAGCAGAATTAATCTATAATTTGGCAGTTAATGTGTCCGCGAGCTCTCATGAAAGAAAAAAAACTTATTAAACTTAATCGGGTTTTAGGTTTTCATTATTTCTGCTCTAATAAACACAAGAAGCCATACTGTGGGAACACAAAACTGAGCGTGCTTTGTCGGGGAGGGCTCTGTTGCCCCAGGTAATGCTCAGCACTGCAGCAATGCCTGCGGGCAGCACCTGCGGGCACACAGCCGGCCTTCAGCACGCCTCCTGCTGCATGCCTGGACACACACACACACATATAAAAAAAAAAAGATGCCTGATGTTAATATGCTAGCAAAAAGAATACATATTTTATTATATTTATATTATATCCCATACATCTGTTTCATCTCTATACAAAAATATGCATATATTGAAATTGCAGTTTGGTAGCTTTACTCCTTTCCCAAGCAGCTGTCAATATTCAGGACCTTGCTAATTAGTTGCACAGTCAGGGATGAAATTAATGACGCAGTCAGATATTTTAAATTCTCTCTCTTTTTTTTTTTTTTTCTCTTATATGTCTAGTGTGCACAGCAAGGAGAGGTTAAAGGCAGGTAGGCTGTGTAGGGTGTAGGTCAGGAGGGATGGGATGGCTCTGTTAATGGACAAGACCTTTCTATATAAGAAATAAAGGTAAAAAATAAAAAAAGAAGGTACCAAACAATGTTTTTTAAAAATCTGTGGCAGCAAAGGGGCAGTTTCACAAACAATTCTCTCCATCACATCTTGCCTCTGCCATGCGGAGCCGGGTACCACTCGCAGTTGCCATGGCAGTGCTCAGCATCTCCGGCCGTGCCCGGCGGCTCACCCCATCCAGGAGCCCAGGCTGCTTCTCCTCCCTGCACCTTGACTCCTTTCATAATAGTGAAACAGCAACAAAATCTGCCACTGCAGTGTCATGTTTGAAGTCATTACTTAAACGCCAAAAAAGATTCCTGAAGTATTACAACCATACTTGTGAACTGCTGGTGGAGAACACATGTAATGAAGTGTTTTTAGAAATTCATTTGGCGGTTTGACTTAGTATCCACAGACAAGAAATGAAGCTACTGAGATGTCAAGAAAAAGCCAAGACAATGGAAATCTGAATATATTTAATTGTAGTGAAAAGTTACAGTTGTATTTAAAAAACGACTTTTCATACTTGAAAGAATTAATTATTTGTAGTCATTCATCTACAGCACGGTGCTGGAGTACAGGATACAGATGCAGCAGCACCAGGTATTGGGGAAAGGACCCTGAGTGATGTTGTGTGCTACCTACCTCTTCACAGCACCAGCAACACCCTCCCCAGATGGCTGCAGCCCTGGAGTTTGCAGAGGAAAGTTTTCAGATGTTCTTGCATAAAGAAAAGTTTTGAGGCCTCGTGGTGGTGCTCCACTGGGAAAAATGGTGAGCCTCTGGAAGCCCTGCTCAGACACTGAGCATCGCACAGTAATCATACAATGTCTACGTGCAGTACCGCTTGGTGCCTAAAGAACCATGGAAATAGGGTATGTGTAGGTATGTGTACCATCAAGTACATACACATACACATGCACACACGTTAAACAAACATCCCTCACATCTCTCACTGCACTCCTTCAGCATCATGAGATGGACCTCCTCTGGTTGGTGTGGGTACCGAACTTACCAGCTGGTTTAGCTTCCAACTAACCAAAAATTGCACAGGTGGTCAGGAATCAGAGTGTGGCTGTGCTAGGAGCTGCTTTGGGCCTCCTGAAGCTTTTGTGACCAAAATTAGTTCCCAGTAGTGGGTATTTTTGTCTGACTCTTCTCCCCTTATCTCCCCCCAGTTAGCTCCTGCTGTTTCATGTTTCTCCCGGCAATGGTGTTAATTACCGGGGACTGGGAGCAGAACACCGCCAGAGAGCTGCTGAGAAGCCTGATGTGTCCACCTGGGGTGTGACAAAGTTTGGTCCCTGAGCTAATTAAAAAAAAAAAAAAAAAAAGGAGAGAAAAAAATAAGTGTTTTCATTTCAGAAGTGCCATATGGACAAGTGTGGCAAACAGATCTTTATAACTCCTAACAGCTTTGTGTGGTTGTAGTTGAGCAACTGTCGCATGACCTTTCAGAAAGGCAATGATTTTCCTATAAAAAGCAATAATCAGAGACGTTTCATTTTTGTATCTCACGCAATGTGTTTAGAGCCATCAGCATCTTCCCTTTGACAATTTGCATTTCCTTGCAGTGTCTCACTTGTGGCTTCCTCTGCTCCAGAAGCAGGTCGGGGATTTAATCCCTCACTCAGGGTGCTGTTTAAACACTGTCCCCTCACCCTGAACGGGGGGTGTCCCTGCTCTCACCTCTTATTTTCCCTTTCCTGTATTTTGGTTATGTTGGGGGGGAGCTGGGTGCTTCTGTTCACACCTCCCTCATGTCCCAGCACTCAGCCCCGGCCACTGCTGTTGCCCATTCCATACTCACCAAAGGCTGTGAAATCAGGAATTCCTGCAGCATCCCAGGTGTTGCTGTGCCAACAGTGCTGAAATTGCAGCACAGGGAGTTTTTGCTACAGGTACAGCCCTGGAATGAGGCTCACACAAAACTGAACAGTGTACATGTGGCAGACCAAACAAGGAAGAGTAAGGAGGGGAGATGTGGCACGTAGCACAGCCAGTAACTACAATTCACATTTTAGATTTTTGCCTTTGTAGGCCTGAATTAATAGCAAGGTACCTGCAGCATGTACCTGGCTCTTGAGGCAATTTAACAACATAAAACTTAAGGTCTTGATTGGTGACCGACCTCAGATGATCTTCAGAAATAAGTATCTTTTTTCTTTTAATTGCTCAGTGTCTGAATTGTCCTGTGACTGAGGTGAACTGAGTATCACCAAAGGAAATGAATGGCCATACCATATCCTCAGGTGCTGGAGCTAGGTTCAAAGACCGGCGGCTGCAGCGGCCACGCCAAGGTCGGTGCTGATGCTTTATTGAGCTCTGCTGAGTCTGCAAGGCTGCAGTCAGGCATTTTCTAAAGGAGCCTTCCTGCTCTGGAGGGGAGGGCACAATCCTGCACTGCTGCTGCGGCACAGGGAGAGCGAAGGTCTTGGGGCAGCACAGCAGCACTTACCTGCTGCTGGCAAGGGTAGGCAAAACTTTTCAGGCTACAGAGCCTCAAATAAGCTCCCATAAAAGTTCCCGTGTATTAGCTAAGAGCAGAGATTTCAATTTAGCCCGATCTCATATATCTGACTAATTACAAAACTGAGCTACAAAATAATTAGCACATTATTTCCCTGTGGAAAGCCAAAGTGTGCTCAGCTCGGGTGCCTGCCGATGCACTCAGGTACTGGCCCCTTGTGTCCCTGTGCAGTCCAGCAGCACATACACTGCCTGCTTCCTTCCAAGAGCATGACTGAAGTCTAAAAAGAGGAAATCCCAGCAGTAATTGAGGAAATCCCAGCGGTAATTCACTTATCTACTGGTAAAACAACTGTGGTGTAGCCTTTCTTTCATGAAATGCTCTGAGCAACCCAAAGCCTTCACTGCAGGGCATCTCCATGCCCCAGGCAGGTCCCACAGGGCTGTCAGAACCTCCCGGTGCCCCACACACCTGCTAAAGCAGCCGTTACTTCCAGTCGGTACAGTTAGCCAAAAATGATGCTTTTGGGTAAAACGTTTCTCAGCATTTTCGAATTTATCAAGCGCTAATTGTTTCTGGACACGTTGGTAGACTGTCAAGCCATCAGATTTCAGTAGGAGAACACTGGTTAAAAGACAGCTCATGGTTTCAGTATGAGTTTTGACAGGCGTGCCAGCAGAAATACGAGATGAAAAACCAGTTGAGTTCCAAACTTCCAAAATAGCAACGGGGCTGAAGCTTCCCAGACGTTCAGAAAAATAGAAGTAAGGGAAATCAGTAGGAAAGTGGGTCGGTCACTGACCCCTGGGCTGGGGGCCGCATTCTCCCTACACAGGAACCTCTCATCCCCATGACATCCCTGGTCAGCTCTTGGGACACGGTGGCAGAGGGCACGGTGCCATGGGTGCTGGAAGGTGGGAGCCTCTGGCCCTGGCCTGGGTGACCCACCGGGGGCCACTCCATGTTGCTGAGGTTCCTTAACTGGTCCACTCACAGCTGTGTGTGCTTCAGTGTTCCTTTATAAAGACTAACTTGGCATGCGCGATGTCTCCAAGCAGCACCATGTGTTCACCTCGGGCAGGCTGGGCATTCTGAGGAGTTTGTGAGGTAGAAGTTTCTGCTCTGGGTGCTTAATAATGGCACAAAGTGGACAAATCGACATGCGGTTTAAGTTTCTTTTAATGCAAGTTCATCTTTCTAGGATTAACTATAGACAGAGTATCTTATATGGCCCAAATCATGCTGGAAAATAAATTTGAGGTGGCTTTCATGTTGCTGTCTCCCGAATCATTTGTAAAAAGTCTGAAGTGTCATTTTCAAGGAGAGGTTAATTAAGGGAAAAGTGATAAACGAAGGCAGCAAGCCTCCTTGCCCCGAGCCTCCCACCAAACTAATGCTTGATGCTGCTTGCACACCCATACATTTGGGATGCAGCTCTGCCAGGAGCAGGAGCAGGAATGCAGCAGGGTGGCACATGGGTGGCAGCAAGGGGCGACCCCCAGCAGCTGCCCCCTGTACCCTGCAGCAGCCCTGCTCTCCCTGCCATAGCAGCAGCAGCCTTGTATCACCATGGGCATCCTGGGACCTGGAAATGCAGTCCCTAAACACACGTGGCAGCTATTCGGAGATGTTTAGGTTGGTAGAGAAAACAAATATGGCTTGATGGTTTTTTAGAGCCACAGCAAACCCTTAATAATAAAGTGTGTTGTTATGAAAATATCTCTCAGTTCATGATAATATCCCTCAATTCAGCCCGGGGGCATAGCAAGTGACTGGCACGCTCAGAGTGCACTCCAACTGTGCTTTGGAAGGGATGGTTACAGAAAAGCGCTTCCCTTTGTCCCGGTGCCCTCAGACACCCCGGGAAGCTCTTTCTTCCTGGGTACCTGCGGGACCTGGGGTTAATCTCCTTTTTGTTCCTGCTCTGTGCTGAATAATTATTTTCAAAGTGAAAAAAAAAAAAAAAAAAATGGAGGAGAAAAAGGGCAGCTGTTGCTATGGCACCGGACCAGCTCCTGCTCCAGCACTTCTCACGTTGGGCCTCTCCTGCTGCTGGAGCACAGTGGCAGGAGGAGCCGCAGTGCTGGGCATAGCTCCTGGTGGGCACAAGGTGCTGGCCCCTGATCCTCGGGGACGTCCCCAGGCCCTGTGGGGTCCGGAGTTGGATGTTCTCTCCTCTCCCCGCATCCCCACACAAGGCCAGGGCTGGATGCTCACCGCGGGGCCTAGTGCTGCGCTGCGAGGCGGCGTGGGCCGTGCCAGGGGCAGGGTGCCAGCGCGGTGCGAGGATAAATCCGCAGCCATAAATAAGGGGCGGATGCTAAAATTCCCTGCTATTAATACAGCGCATTATACCGGTCTCTGAAATGCTGGGGTGCGTGGGTGGCGCATGTATAGCTAACAAATCGTGCTCCTGCTTTCCCATAAGCACATGTACCGTGCTTATTGCTCCTCCAATGTGCCTTTTAAAAAATCCATCTGGTATATTAGCATTTCTTCTAATTAATGTCAACCCTAATCACAGCCACCTACATAAAAATACAGTTCTACACAAAATACTAGGAAAAGCTCCCTTACAAAAAGCAGCAACATTTCAAATTGGACTGGCTGTGCATAACAATGCGGCTGTCAGAAGTTGTTATTGAGCAGAAAAAACTGGGAAGTGCACGTAATGTTTTATCAGATGTGAACTGCTTGCGAGTGCCTTACCCCGCACACAGTCTAGGATGAAAATGAGAAAGCTGGAAAGGGTTTTAGGGAGTCTGATGAGGATTCATCAGAGATTTTACAAATCAGTCACTTTTAGGGGACGTATCCATGTTTCTGCCCTGAATTATGCACAATGATGTTGACTTGAAAGATCCTAGTGAAATATTTGTGAAAGACACCTGCAATAGGGCTGAAAAATGTGTACCTAGAGACTTCAAGCCTGGAAAGGATCCTGGTGACACACACACTCATCCCCCCATGGTCTGTCCTCAGCAGCACCGTTTGAGACGCCTTGGGTGCTCGCTGGCTGGCGTACCCTGCAGGCAGGTGGCACTTCACTGCTCCACCAGAACAGCAATGTGGCAAAAAAACTAAGTCCGTAAAACAGATAAGGTTTTTATTTGGTCAGAGGGACAAGACTTCTGTCCCCACAATGAGAATGTTTAGGCATGTGCACACATACACGTGTCTGTATTCTGTTTCCACAGATGATGAAGTTATGATGTCTGTTTGAATAATGTGACACATTTCCCATTTCAGCAGCTTGTTGCTTGTTTACAACTGTTACCAACACCAAAACTTCCCAAAAGCAAAGCGCTTCACTGAAGCAGTTTGTTTGGATCCCATTAATATCAGCATCTCTAATACTGCTTCGGATATAGCTGGAAGGGAAGGCAAGCAGACTCACCGACAACCCCAGCAGAAGGCAATGCAGAGAGGTTCCCTGCAGAGTTCTGATACCGGCCAGCAAAGCCCCTGGGATGGCTCCAGAAGGGGCGAGAAACTGGGGATGTCTCTTCTGATAACAGGAACACTTTCATATGAAATGGTGCTTTTTTACCTCTAAATCTATGTGGTTATTAAGATTCATTATTCATTTTTTGAATAATAAGCAGCACAATTAATGCCATTAATAGTAATGGAATAATAAACTACTTTGTATTTTTAAATAAATAAATCAATAAAATAAAATAAAATAAAATATTTATTTAATAAATAAATAAATAAATTAAATTAAATAATAAATAAATACATACATAAAATTTTAAACGCTGTGCATCACTAGTTAAATTATGCCAATGGCTGTCTGTGAGCTTTAACAGCTGCCCTCACGGAGGAACCAGCACGAAGCCCCAAGCACCCCATGTTCCTGGCTCACTCTGGTGAAGCTCCTCAGAAGGGAAGCTGTGGGTGTCCCCAGTGCCCTGGCACGGCATGGTGGCTGCCCCATGCCTCCTGCATCGCTGCTAAGATGATGCTGGACCCTGGCTTGCCACCATGGTAGTGCCTGAAGGGAATGCTCTGCTGCCCGGTAAAACCACAGCTTCCCAGGCAGCCCGTGCCTTTAGTCCTGGGAGGGACTGGGTAATCGTGCTTTCCTTTTCAATATTTTATTTCTCATTTTTACAAGTAAGGCGAGTGGTAAGCCACCATTTGAAATTGTAGCACATTTAAATATTTCAATTCTGCCTCAGTCCAAAGGGCAATCCTCCTGAGTGCTTCGCTGAGGTTTCTCATATCGGGAAAGGCATTATCTAAATATTCATTTGAAATATTAAAGATTTAGAACAGGCACAATGGTACTCACTCTGGCTGTGAGTTGTGATGTGAATCATAAAAACACAGGAGTTTATTTGTTAGTTTTTTTATTCCAGCAAAACTTGCATTTCTCACAAGATACTGAGATTTAAAATAACATTAAGAACAATTTCGGTTCCCAGTGGTTTACAAGTGTTTAAGGATTGGATAGTATTTCCATTTTAAAATGTCTAAACATCACATATGATTTAGAATGTTCTCCTTCACAGCTCCCCTGGTCTGGCTCTAGATGAGGAGTGGGAGCTTCCCCATGCAGGTGCCACTGCACATTGAAACTTGCTGAATTCTTTCAGGTCTGAGCATCGAAGGGGAATATATCAGAAAATACTTGCTCATTTTTATTATTACCCCCCCACCCCTAAAGAAATGTAGACTGTTTAAATCTCCTGTCTGCATCTGCCTCCTTTTGTATTACGATGTTTGGCACGGCAGCCATGGACTTTTTGGCATGATGTTTCTCGTTCTACAAGTCCAGAATTGAAAAACATCTTTTCCTTCCTTCCTTTTTCTTTTTCTTTCTTTCTTTTTTTTTTTTTTTTTTCTTTTTTCTTTTTATTTTTTACTTTTTTTGTCCTTTTTCTTTTGTCTCTGACATGGTTAATCCCGTGTCACAGTTATTATTAACTGTGCTGGTACAGCCTCTAACTTCCATATGCAGTTTTGCCACAGTGATTTTTTTGCCCGTGATCTTGTCCATAAGTCTCAGCTGATGATCTGCAGGAAATTAGATACTGTATTTTTACCTTCGATAGTGGAGACCTTGCAGAAAACAGGAAGCTGAAGACAGCCAGGACCATAACGCATTTCTTCTGATCTATCACCATAGAAACAGATAATCCACAAATGGTCCGTTTCTACAAAAGCAGGTTACAAGATGGAGCGGCAGTCAGGCTCCCCCACTGAACATGTATCAAATGTGTATGAGGAAAAAGAAAAAAAAAGAAAAAAAAAAAAAAAAGAAGAAAGAGAAAGAAAAGCAGGGGTGGCTCTGGGGTCCCATCAGCTGGGGGTGCTTCTGCTTTTGGCTCTTTGGAAGGGGTCTGCTTGCTCCAAGGGTCATAAAGGGTACTGATGCAGAGAGCTAAATATATAAATTGAGTTTTCATCTCTGAAATCCTTTCCATCTTAATATGAAGACCAGATATTTATGCAAGCAACAACCTGACTCCTCTGGCGATTGGCCTGACTGGCCTGACTAAATGTCAACATCAACAATAATAACGTTGATGTTTGCTTATTCGTGTAAGTGGAAGGAGCGTCCTGCAGGTGCTCATGTGGACACCTCCTGTCCTCCCACATGAGAGCAGGGCCCAGCTTTCGGCCCCTACAGAGCAAGGGTTCTCCTTTCCTTGTCAGTCTGGTGAAAGGACTTTGTTCAAACAGAATCTGTTGTGTGCTCTGTGCCCCTGCCTGGGGGTGCTCACCTATAAGGCAATGGCAAATGGGGCAGAAAACCCAGCAGAGCCACAAACCACAGCCTGGAGCCCCCTGCCTTGCCTGGATCTTCAGTCCTGGGGCTCATGATCCAAAAATCACAGAGCTCAGGGACACCGCTGCTCCTGGAGCTCCTCTGCAGGATAAACTGAATAGCTCGTAATCTGGTTACCATGCCCAAGTGTTTGTGCCCAAGGCAGAACAATGTGCATTGCTGGGAGAGCACAAGAAAGTGCCCAGGGATTTTCAAGTCACTTCTGGAAATAAAAAGACAGGAGAAGTAAAAAGGACAGGGGCTGACAGCTAAATCAGCACTTTTATTTTTATTTTTTACACATCCAGTTGCTTATAAAATAAGATTTTGATGTCTAGATTTAACAAGACAATAAATGGTCTCCACAACACCCAGACCTACAAGCACTTTAAAACATACTTCCACTCTTGCCTTTCTGCTCCATTGCCTGTGGTGCTGAAGTACCAGAGCAGTAGCTGACATTTCTTAGAGTGTGTCATTTCCTTAGCATAGATTTCCTGAGGGCTAAGCAAACTCAGAATGTATGTACAAGGAGAAATATAATATAAAATACATAAATTATGCAATGGCATTAAGGTATCAATATGGAGGCCTTGTGGTCTAGCAGAAAATGGTGTGCATGCAGAATTGAAAAGGACTGCTTATAAAATATTTGTGCTGTGCAGGACCTGCAGTGTAGCTAATACATGACACCCAAATTTTATGACATAAATATTTGGAATATTATTTAAAAAATCACATCAGAGAAACTGGTGTTTCTTTTTATTTCTTTTTCTTTTTCTTTTTTTCTTGTTCTTTTTCTTGTTCTTTTTCTTGTTCTTTTTCCATTTTAAATTACAAATTATGCATTAGGAAGGGGCCACTGAGTTCTCTGAATGTCTATCAATAATGCCTAAGACATATTTGATGTGGTATTTTGTGTTCTCCATGAAGTGTTGTTCCTTCACTGACCCTGCTGCCCAAAGCCACACGGTGCCAGCCCTGCAGGGCCAGCAGGAGGGCAGGGGGAGCAGGAGGAGCAGGAGAAGGAAGAGGAAAAAGCCCAGCCTGGCAGCACCCTGCAGCTATCGTGCATCCTTTCTCACCTGCATTTTCAGCTCTTCCAAGCTGGAAGTGCCGTGGCATTTTTAGCCCCTCCATAAGGCAGTGCACATGTTGTCCGCCTGCAGCCCAGGTCTGAAAAATGACTCAATCACTACCTGACCTTGCAAGCGTGTAGTCACTGTGCCATGCGTGCAGCCTGCCTGGTTCTGCCCCGCTGCATATCATAAAAAGTCAGTGGAAGATAAATTAATTATCTTCACTCAGCTTTTCATTCACTTATGCCACAGGGGATGGCTGAAGCAGAATAAATGACTATATTCCTGTAAACAGCAACGGAAAAGTGTATTTATGCTCTTTTTGTATGCACATTTATTTATATTTCAGAACTTGATAATCTCATTACCGAGACTGTAAGATTTAACAAATTTGGTAGAAAGATGGGAGAGACAGACGTGTTTATGAGATTTTTGCTTCTGAATTAGTCTCTTCCGCTGCTCTTGGCACCTGGCACTTCTGCTGCTATGCTCCGTGTCACGTTGCTCCCATCCCCACCCTCAGCATCTCATGGGGCTGGCAGAAGCACAACATTCCTCTTCCTTCAGCTGAAGCCACTCGATCGGGGACCTGGCGATGAGCGAGGAGTCTGTGTGCAGTGCCCGGCCCACAGACTGCAAGCGCTGCACCTTTTTGGTGCTCTGCTACAGCATTGTGCTTCTGGGCACCCCAAAGCCAGGTTAAACCATCACAATAGGCAGAAAAACCATTCCTAAATTGACTTTCTTGTGTGCCACATTTACTTTTGGATTATTTTAGTGTACACATGTTGGAAGCTTTTCTTTAATAAGGAGAATTTAGGACTAAAGGAATGAAGAATTATCAAGAAGTATTTCTGGAAAAATATGTTAAGGTTTTTCCCCAGTTTTACATAATGGAATAGATTAAACTATAATGTATTAATTAAAAGAAGAACAAAACACTTTGCTTTATTGTCTTAAATGGGAACTCAATTTATTTTAAAAATAATCTTGCTATGAATGTAGATGTGTCAGTATCAGTCAGCATCAAATATTTTTGTAGCCTTTGTTCTTAGAGTGGAGTATAAGGACATGCTTGTATTTGCCCTTAGGGTTACAGCTAATATGAACTGAGGCAACTCCTGCTTTGCACCAGGTTGTGTTGTCCTGTGTTTATTTTACAGGCTCCATAGCCCTTCTGCTGCAGTCCCGGCTCCATAGATGAGTGTGCAACCTCCTCCCCTTTGTCCCTGTTTCCTCCCCAGCCCAATTACTGGTAGCAGCAGCTCCACCTCTGGCCCAGCATCTGACGGTGAAAAGTGAACTGGAGGAGATGTGAGCAACCACGGAGCGGCCTCGACGCAGGGACGGAGGCCAGCAGGGGAAGCAGGTGGGTGAGAGGCTGGTGTGTGGGCACGGCCCCAGCTGGGAGCTGCCCTGCACAGCAATAATCCCTCATCTGGCTGGTGGTACTGAAGGCTGAGGAGAAAAAAATATTGCCTGTGAAACCAGGGTGTGTGCTTTAAGATAGATGACCAATATCGTCCGTTGTTTACGGTCAATATCCTCAAGGGCATCCCTCATGGTGGCATAAAGGAGAGGGAGCAGGTTTGGTTCCAGACAGAAACTCCCTAGTGGAAAAGTGGGGGGGATTTGCTTTGCATTTTGTACCGGGATGGTTTCCTGCCCCAGTGGCATGGGGCTGGGAGGGCACAGCACTGTGGGGATGCTGCATGGCTCTGCGGGACCCTAACCCCACCAAGCAGAGGTTGTGTTACTGCTTACAAGGGGAGAAATCCAGCCATAAGAGCAACATAACAAGCAAAAATTCCTCTGTAGGGACACTAATTACATCCCAGCATAGGACATAATTTTGTCCCTACCATGGGATGTGCGCTAATTTGTTTTTTGTTTTCTCTGTTACTGACAGAGGGCTCCAAGACTGCTTAAGGAAGCGATGTCTGGAACCTTCCCAGGGAGCTGCTGGAGGATGCCAAGAGAAAATTCTCCCCAGGTTATTCAAACAGAGAGAGAGGCGCTGTTCCTGCTCGCACGCTCCCTTTCTCTCTGCTGCACGTTCGTCCATCTGTCACGAGTTTTCCATCTCACGCAGTCGGTGTGGAATCAGTCCAAAGACCTGATTCTCAAGGCGGTGCCCGAAAAGCTCATCTAAACCAACAAATCCTTCAGACAGAAACAAATTTAAATGGTTGGAGAGTAGAAAATACATCTGACGTAGCAAACACCTACCTTGACTGCTTTTACCTACGTATTATAAATACATAGACATCACCAATCCTGTATTTTCATTGGAATTCATATGTATATATTACGTGCACAGTGCATACTCCCTTACATGCATATTGCTGTACGTCCTGTCCCTGAGCACATGCACAAGAAGCTCTGCTTAGCGCATAGCATTTGCAGCCTCCCGCTCATCTCATCCTCGCTTCACACTCATGCTGCTCCTCAAACCTTCATGTGCCCGGCACTGGGGCAAGTGGAGCTGGGCACCAAAACCCAGCTGCTGCCTAAGTCTGCACTGCACACAGCAGGTGCTGAGCTGGAAAACATGTGC
The DNA here is from genome assembly GCA_011076525.1 of Nettapus auritus. Taxonomy (NCBI): domain Eukaryota; kingdom Metazoa; phylum Chordata; class Aves; order Anseriformes; family Anatidae; genus Nettapus; species Nettapus auritus. The sequence continues at coordinate 38,203,421 of CM021771.1, read as the reverse complement.
AGAGACAAATTCCAGAACGGGGTGCCATGGGGTGCTCTCTTCTCGTGAGCATCCTCTGCCCAGTGGGAGGGAAGTGACAGTATCCTCCAAGTCCTGCTCCTCTTCAGCAGTACCTGAACATCTCTGCGAGGTGCCAAGCATATCCCCTTGCTCCCCGTGGGCACTGTGGGGCTGCAGAGGATGCTCGGGGTGCACCGCAGCCAAGCCTTCCACCGTGAGGCACAGATGTTTATTGTGGGAATAATAATTCGAGTGCTTTTTGCAGCAATCAGAGACTGCTTGGGAGTGTTGTAAACAGATTAACGAAACCAGTACTGCACTCATGCTAAATAGTACTTGTAACCACACAAAAATTAGGCTGACATAAATGATTGGTTTGCTCTCCATCCCTCTCTTTCCCCATTCTTTATCTCTTTCTCAGTCTCTCTCTCTTTTTTTTTTTTTTTTTTTCTTCTTTTCATGAAGTGAGAAATGTAAATGTAGATTACTTCACATCCATGAAAACGGTAATTCTCTTATCATCGATGAGTGCTGAATTGCCCTCCTGGCACCCATGCCCACTGGCACTGTCACAGCACACTGCTGTGAGCAGCAGGCACATTCGGGAGCGATGTGCAGCCACCATCTAAAATTTTTAGAGACTCTACGGATGCAGCTGTGCTCCAGCATGGAGCCCATCCCCAAATCCCACCCTTGTGGGGCTATAAATATGAATAAAGCCCGTAGACCTGATTTAAAAGCATTTACATTCTCCTCAGTCTCTGCCCCAACACTGGGTGAGGATGTATTTCCTTTTGCACTATTACACCAGGAATGCTTCCCTTTCTTTCTAGCCCTTCTTCCCTGGCAGACTTCTTTTTCCTAAGTATTTAAAAGCTACCAGCAATTTCATTTCTCCCAGTAAGCGCCGCAAATTCCCCCTTTTACAACCAGAGCTCAGGAAATAAATTCAAATGTATTCCACGTCTGGCGGCACGGCGTGATTGATACAGCTCTGTGTTGTCGTGTCTTTTTGTTCTGCCACACTCGGTAATTCAATTATGCTAAGCAGAGCCTCAACTCCCTGGGCTGTGGCGTGTCTCACACAGGTAGCAGGGCGGTTTCTCAGGAGCTGGGTGCTTGGGAAGCCTGCGTACGTGTTAGCTGCAACAAGTACTCTAGGTGGTCTGAGCCATGCTGTACTGGGGGATTTGGAAACACCACCAGGAATAAAGCTCTGAATTGAGAGCAGGTGCAGGAGTATTCAAATCTCTGAATTTTACTATCACATGTAACCATATGGAAAAAAATGTATTTGCATTAGCAATGTCACAGGCCTGGGGCCAGGTGAATAATGCATTAGGACGAGCGTGTGCTGGAGCTGCTGCATGAGGCTGGGACTCACAACAAGGTTAACTGGGAGAAATGAAGCATGGCTATGCCCTGGGAACATTCATTCAGCAGCCTCTGAGAGGGAAAGAGTTAAGAAGTCAGCTATCACTGCCAAACATCTTCAGTCATTCTCTAATTTATTTATTTTTTTAGCACAGAATGCATTTTGCCCATCCTGAGCAATCACACCCAAGCACCAAGGGGGAAATTCATGCTAAGAAGCCAAAAATGAAGGGCTGCTCCATAAGGGGGGAGGCCTGATGGCCACTAGTGATTTCTGGGTGATAACTAATTTTTATTAACTATATAACTATACTTTTCTCTGCATAAATAGCTCCTAAGTCTCTGTGCACAAAGAAAGCCATGTCATAAATTACAGAAAGCTAATATTCAATATACATATAATTACAGAAATGTAATATTCTGCTCACAGGGGGCAGACGGGCCCCCAGGACCTAAAAAACCTACAACTAAACTGTGTTTTATTTTTGCTTTTCTTAAGACCAGTCAAGAGATTGGCCTTTTGCACACACCAAATGTGAATCGTAAGTCCCCGAACAGCTTGAATACATAGCCACTTATTAAAGTATTAAAAAATGGACTGGAGGAAAGACAAACACACCAGAGCATTTAAACTGAACGATTTTTGAAAGTTTAATATAGCTGTAGATAAAACTGAGCTTGCAGTATTAATGAATACAAGAGTTTGTCGTTTTGTATAATTCAAATAAACTTGTACATTTATACAGTTATAGAGTGCATGCCAGAAAATGCATTTAGTTTATTCTAATTTGAATATGTACAATTTACAATATAATTCAAGCATAAATTCAGCAGTAGAGAACACAGACCGGCTGTGCAATCGAACAAACAGATATACTTCTTCTTAGCATAAGCAGTAGGGCCGGGATAAAATGGTTAGGAAAAACAGAAAAGGGGTCACACCAATAAAAATGAAGTATTAAACAGAAATAACTTCTTAAACTGAATAACTAAAGAAAGTTATCATCCGTGTTTGCACTTTCACTCTCATTAACGAAAGACACACGTATTTTAGCCTTAACGTACGTAATACATTGCAGCACAAGCCACAAGCCTCAGAAATCTTGGGTCCAGCAAGGACAGGTGAACATTTGGATTTTAAGAAGTCAAACTTCTGAACTGAACATAATTTAGTTTTTTATCTGGAATTAATTAAATACAAGTGAGGATTCTTTCCCAGTGTTTCGCATACTTCCAGGTATTTGTATGCAGCCACTGAGTCACCTGCGCCCCTCAGGCTCCCTGCTCCCGGCCAGCTCCGTGCCCTGGGGTTGTACAGCACATGGACACAGCTCCTGCTTCATCCAGCCCTGCACGCAGCCATGCCCGGCTCCCAGGGGAAAATGCCACTTCTCCCCCTGCAAGGCAGGAGTCCGCAGCAGCTGGGCGCACACTGCCCTGCCGTGGGTGTGCAAGGAGGGGAAGCCTGTTCCCCAAATGTTCCCGATGGTTTTCTGGAGGGAGGGGGCACAGCTGGGTGCAACACCATTGCTTTTAGTCCGGGGGTGTTCTGCATTGACTTTCCACAAGGAAAAGTCAACAGGGAAGTGGGCTGTCCATGGTGGCAGGGGATCTGGGCAGGGACAAGCCCCCATGGCTGTCACATGCTGAGGAAGCTGCCACCAGCACGTGGCTGTTTTCACTCTGCCAAGGACTAGCAGAAGAGTTACACCTGGCACACAAATTTTACAGGACAACCTGAGCAAGTGTTAGGAAACGGGGGAAAACGTTCAGATTTTACCTTGCAGCGTTAGAAGTCTGCTCATCGCGCACTGGGGATCGGCACACAGGGAGCTGCACACACGGTGCCCTTTTACAACGTGCAAAGAATTTCAGTATAGCCAAAGGTGTAAAAAGCATGCAGTGCCACTCAAAAATCGTTATAAACGTTGAAAAAAACCTTCAGTTAGTACCAAGTCCATGAGTGCACAACTGACCAACCCCACAGGGTAACTTCCAGGACGAGCACCGAGCCACCGCGTTGTTTGAGCTGACCCTTCCAGCGACGTTCAGCCTCTCGGTTCTTGCTCCAGGCCAGCCTTTGTAACAAAAACAAACTGTTTTGTCCCTCGTGGTGTACAGCCCTCGAGGTTTTGCTCCCTGCCGCCACCGCCACCCAGCCCCACTGGGACAAGGAGCCACTCCGCCACCCAGCTCCAAAGCAGCCACACCACCTCATGGCCCCATATTTTGGGGCAAAACAGGATAAAAACCCAAACACAGCCACAGCAGGCTGTCAAAGCAGACATTTATACAACGTATTACTCATTTCAGAACCCACAGGGTCAACCTCGGTTAATGTTTTTGAACATGTGTTCACCACAGAGAAAGCAGTGCAGGGAATCGCCCAGCAGTGCAGAGAACCCCTGGTGCTGCTGGAGCACAGGGGGATTTTGGCCCTGCCCTTGGGGGCAGAGCATCCAGAACAAAAGCCTGCTTGACTTCATGGACAGTCAGCTATTGCCATAGCTAGCTGTCCTATCAATGTGAGAAACCAAGCATGTGCTGTTTATTTGAAAGGGTTTTCTGCTTTTCATATGTATCTGTTATAAATTATGGAAAAAAAATAAAATTATTTTCTAATCATACTTAAATTGTTAATTTACTCTTTTTTATTGTTTTGCCTAGCCTTATTAAAACAAGTTTCTTTTTTAAATAGTGCCTTATGAAATACATTTTTTCCCAGTAGCCTATAGGCAGAAAAAAAAGAAACCCAAGAAAATGTTAAAGCAAAATGGAAACCAGTGGTTAATTTAAGGCTAGCAGATTTGGTGTGAGGAAGTAACTAATTAACCTTCTTTTAAGGAAAATAAAAACCATGCACCATAACCACTTTGTGGAACAAAACATCACAATCCACATCAGAAAAAAAAAAAAAAAAAAAAAAACTCAAATTATAATTTACCCTGAAAGTTACCCACTCTCATGTTTTACCTACCACATACTCTTAGGAAATAGAGGGGCACGGAACACCCCTTTACATATTTTTCAGAATATACAGTATAAATATAGTACGAGTCATGCCATAAAACTATATGCAAAAATTGCACACTATTATTGCATGCGCGTTGTGATACTACATGCCGGGCACGGTCGGCAGGACAGTGTGCGTGCGTACGGCCCCGCTGCCGCCACCGCCACCACCGCCACCACCACCGCCACCACCGCCACCGTCACCCCGGGGCACGTGGAGCCAGCGCGGGAGGCGGTGTGGAGGCCGACCGCCCTGTCCATGCTGCGCCTCTCACCGCAGTCCGGGCTTTGTGAGCCAGCCGGGCGCCCGGGCGGGCTATGTGAAGCGGTCGGAATTCATTTTTCTCAGTTTGGGAGGAAGGTTCCCTTCCATCCGGCCGCCGCCCGACAGTTTCTGGAGCTTGGGTGGCAAATCGGCCACAGACTGGCTCATGGGATCCGACATCATCTTTGTGGTTTTGGACACCAGTTTCTCTTCTGAATTCCCAGGGACCGAGCTGATCCGCTGTAGTTTCATGGGTAAATCCCCCATGCTGTAGGCCTTCTCGGAGGTGGTGGAGCTCATCCTGAGGAGTTTTTTGGGGAAGTCTTCCCTTCCAGTTATTTTCTGCAGTTTTGAAGGAAGTTTTGTGCCAACTTCGTCGAGACCATCCAGGCACTCCACTGAGTTGTTCCTTTCTTTGCTGTTGCTGACAGCGGGCGCTATCAAGGGTGAGGACATGAGCAGCATCTCCTCCTGCTCCTTCACGCTGTATGGCGGGGTGGGGACCTCGAACGTCGCGTGGAACTGGGAGTAATCGACCTTGAAGAACCCTTCTTCCAAGGAAATTACCGGGAAGAAGCGATGACCCCAGAGCACCTCGTCCTCGGTGTAGGACGTCCTGGCTTGACACGTCATCCCTGCAACCAGACAGGGAGAAAACTTGCTTGGTTATGGAGAATTTTGGAAGCACATCCCGGGGGGGTGGTTGAACATTTCAAAGAAACATATTTTATATTTTTAAATGTATAAAAGAGAAAGCACTGGCGTGTCTACCACTTTCATACAGTTGCTATTAAATTGTCATCCTCAGTGTGAGAGGAGCCAAAAATAGAGCAAGGGGCGTAACCGCATGAATAATTCATATCTATTGTTATGGCCACTTCTGAAGGCACTGCTGATGAAGTGAGAATACAGAGCTACCCTTTTAACCCCAGCATTAAGTTAGCCACAGATGCTAATTGCAACCTGGAGTTGGAATTGATAGGATCTTAAAGTATTACTCAGCTGTTCCACATGTTCATCATATTCATGAAATTATACAAAACCAGACCCTACGCTTTATGGGTCACGTGCACAAAACAAGCCCACACTGGTGCATTTCAGCCCATCGGAGAGCAGTAAGTATGTGCTGCAAAATGTATTTATTTCTCTTCAAGTGCTTCATGAGCAATCTGCTCACAGATCCATAATGGCCTGGCTGGGATCTAAGTTTCAAAACATTAGCATGGCCAGAGAAATATGACCACGGGGCCCAATACAGCCCTTCTCCCCCTGCCTCCCACCCGTACCCACTCTTCCTCCTCCTCTTCCTCCTCCTGACTGCTGGCCCCTGGCCACCCACCTGCCCCAGAGAACCAGAGAAATGAACGTGAAATGTGTTGAGGGTTGTTTTTTTTTTTTTTTTCTCTTTTTTTTTTTTTTTTTATGTTGTTTATAAATAGTCTCTATAGCAGTCAGGAAGTACAACTGCACTATCATTTTATCCTGGTGTAACAAATTGCAAAAATGGCATTTGGTTTTCAGAAAGTTAAGTCTACCTGGATAAACACATCCTCTGCCTAGCTAACAACAATGCCTTTAAGTCAAGAGCAAATTAAAAGAAACTGGAAAGCACAAGAAAACTGCTAGCAGGGCTGTAGGAAGGGGTAGTGGGGGATGAATACACATCTGGTGACACACAGCCAGAAAAATAAAATGCTATTACATTTCATGTCACTGCCAGCAGAATGGAATTTTTCGTTTTGCATAGCAATTTTGCCTGCTAATACCCTGAGCATTTCACAGGGCATAAAAACCACAGCTTTCCATTTTATCTCTTAGGAGAAAAATGTGAGCCTGGGGAGGGTTTTGCCCAGGGTGCTGTCCCACCACCGGTAACTCAGCCTCCCCGGAGCTGATGGCTCTGCAAGCATACTCAGTAAAACCCAAACCATCCCTGCCCCTTCACACCAACCGCAGACAGGACAGCATTTTATACTCCGTGATGCATTTCCATCCAGTCACCATGTGTTTCAGTTCTATTTACAAAGTGAAGTGGAAGCAATCACATACCTAATGGGTTTAGAAAACAACAACAACAACAACAACACATAATTTGTAGAAAAATGGTAATTATAGCGAGTACTTCTTCCATCTGTGTCCTTTATTCTGCAGCTGTTCATTAGCTGCACCTTCGCAGGGAAGGCACGGCCCTTTCCCCTCTCTCCTGCCTGCCTGCCTGCCTGCCGTGGAGCCCTCATTATGAGCCGAGCGCTTCCCGTAACGCGTGTGCCGGGGAAGCGGCGCTGCGGCGGCTGCCGAGCAGATGGCCGGTTAACTCAGTGACCTGCGCTTTAGATAACAAACAGCTCCAATGCAAATCTGTCCTAGAGCACTTGGTAGCGGACGACGCTGCCGGTGAGCAGCGGGTGGGTGCTGGCACCAGCAGCATGCACACTGCATGGGCTCAGGGGATGGCACCAGGGCAGGGGCTCTATCCACCCTGAGCCATCACCCTGCCATCTACCAAACTTGTGTCTGCCACTAGGCTGTTAAAGGAGGAGAGTTTTACCTCCCTATTATCGAAAAAAATTATTAGATGATGAGCACGAAAATCAACTGCACATTTTGTTGCATTGATACAACCCTTTGGAAGCTTGTCTGAGAGAGAAATATTTGCAGGTATATAATTTTTTCTTCAAAATCAATTTTATCCTATTCTCTAACAAACCCAGGGTTGCAACTTATTCAATAGTCTCTCAGGATGAGCAGCAGCAACTATCATGCCTGTCAGCACAAGGAGTAACTGTCACGCTAAGCAGAAGATGTGAGGAGGTGCCTAACAAGCTCTGATAAGGCACCGGACAAGAAATCAATTCTCAGATCTTCCTCCAGCTCTACTGTGTTTCCCGGCTCTCCCTTCCCTTGCCACTTCCTTAGCAAACTCCTAAGGGCACCGGACCACGGGCATGGCAGTGCTTCTGCAGCTGCAGCCTTGGCACATCACCGCAGCCCTGGCCATGGCACCATGCTCCAGGCCCTGGCTGGTGGCCGCGTCCCTGTGTGGGACAGAAAGTGGCCCCTTGCAGGCAGCCAAGCCCGCAGCCCTTGCTGACTAATGTGGGAAAATTAATGCTGTGAAATACAGTGGCAGCATGCTCCTCATGGCCGTCAGCCCAAAGGATAATAGCTCACACAGCCAGGAGGGGAGGCCTTCGCCTCGCCCAGCACGAGTAAGGTCGTGGTGCACTTGACAGCCCTTGCAGCCAACTACCCCCGTGCTATTTTCCATCCATATATCCGTAAGCCATTCTCAGACACGGACAGGCCTGCTATTTCAGGGCAGAGGCAGCTTCCTCCTGGTCCCACCAAGCCCTACAGACCTTCAACGTGCAGGAGGACCGCGGCCAGGCCCAACCCACCGGTGTGGTGGTGACGTTGGGCTCGTAGGCTTCCCTCTCCATCTGCTGGCATGGAAGGCTCTTCTTTTTTTTTCCTGAGGGGTTATTCAGCAGCAGGCTATGAAGCCAACAGAACCTTTGATGTCTTCATCATGTTAATGGGCTGGTTAAATTTTTACCAAGTTGTCTATATTATTGATATTCATTCGCAGGATAAATTTCAAATTCACTTTTGGAATAAACATGCTGTATGCTGCGCTTGTAATTAAAAAGCCATCTATTTGTCAAAGCAGAAGGGTTAGATGCATGATGTTCATCACTCCAAATGCATGCTTCCATCACAAAGTGCTCTTCAGCAGCCGATGATTGCAATGCACATTAGCAAAGCTCTGGCTGAATACAAATCGTGGTAATTCACCTGAAACTAGGTATGCTTATGCATATATGCCCACTTAACCCCAAATCAAATGTCCACTAGGAAAACCTCTACTATTTCAAAACCACAGGCCGCAAAAGTATTGCTCACTGTGCCCGACAGAAGAGATTTCCATAAAGAAGCTGCTCTTAAGGTGTCTTGCACTCTCACAAATCTCAAGCCAGGGCATTTTGGACCACCTCTACCCAGGTTGTCTTACAGTGCTTCCAGGAATTACATTTCTTCCACAGAAATCAGCAGCTGACTCTTACCTTTCAAAGGATTATGAATAATGAGCTTTTGGACGCATCCCTTTGCAGGATAATGCTGAAATGCTACCAGAATATGTGGTTGCTCTTCTTTCTGCTGCCAATGCCCTGTGGGCACGGCCCTCGTGCCCTTTTTCCATCCCAGCAGCACAGTAGTGCAGGGATCCAGTCGCTTACATCCATCCATGTTCATCTGGCACCTGCTGCACACTCTGGTGTGTAACACCACAGGAACACTGGAAAAGCCCAGCCATCTACATCTGAGAAAATTTTCCATTAACTTCCTAGAATAAAGTACAGCAGAGTGGCTCTGGAGGCTGAGCACGGGTTAAATCCATGAGCCTGTTTCTTTATGATTTATATGAAAGCATTCTTTTTTAATAATCATGCCTTTTCCTTTCATCATTTGCTCGATCTGAAGCAAGTGCTATCATTGGAGAAAAATGCATCTCTCTGCCATATTGTAAGTTATTAAATACAAGTTATTATTTCTAACGAGGTAGAACACTCACTTGTAGAGCCTTAGCCGGGCTGGAGAAGTAAATGCAATTATCTCAGGCTCAGCCAGGCAACGGCTATTCGAGCTTTTGTTTTCCCCTGCCCCTGGCTCCAGCAGGCTCTGCCTCAAAACCCCAGTTGCAGGAAACACCAGCAGGAAACTGGGCTATGCCTGCACTTCAGACACAGCTGCTGAGACGGGGAGCTCACAGCACACCAGCTCAGTAACCACGTCATGAAGAGAGGTCAGAATTCCCCAGCATCTGAAATCCCAATAATTAAGATAATTATCCTGATTGCTTCTAGCTTTGCTACAGGGTAAGGCTAGTTCCACAGTGAAGTGAAGGCATCCCGAAGGACAGCCGCTATTGCCACCAAACCCCAAAATCCAGCCTAATCTCATACCACTGCATGCGTTTGTCACACGTCCCCAGAACCACAGCAGCGACGGCTGCCTGCTTGCCTTCCCCGGGGGCAGGTGGGGGACAAAAACCTCTGCAAATTGGCCCATTGACTAATTCTATCTTGTAATAACCCTCAAATTATTTCTAAATTTCTAAATCTCCAGATGGAGCTGGCTGTATCCAGGCAATTTCTAGACCTCGCGGTACACAGCCTGGAAAGCCCGGCAGCGTGCTTCTCTCCTGGCGGCCTCCACTGTGGGAGCCGGCCGACAGCGGGAGCTCACAAGCTTCAACAGCCCCAGTGACAGCCCCTAAAGAAGTGTAGGCACTTTGAGAACATGTGGCTCCTCTCTCTGTCCCCAAGGAAGCTCTCAAGTTTCACCTCGGCTCCTGCCCTGTTTTCATGGGCAGGACCGCGAGAAGGAACGAGATCATCTTTGGGGCATCTTCACACTCCAGCCCTCAGGGTAAAGGGAAATCCTGCAGGAGGAGATCCTAGCAAAAATGTAAAAATGCAAGGAAGGTTTGCTTACATTTTGTCATTTATTTTTTTTCTCATTAAAGTTTGGGCCCCGCAGGTTAAGGCACCTGGACCCAGGCTGGGGAGGCTGCCCTCCCTGAAACCTGGGGCTGACCTCTAAAGCTTCACAACCTCCAACAGCGTTAAAACCTCACCAGCCAGTAAAGTTCTATCGGTTACTAACAATTAAACCATTTTACCATTGCAATGTAAGGCCATGAAGGCAGTGCAAGGAGAGAGACTTGCCACAAGACTTGACATAACAATACGCCACACTTCCTGCTGTGCTCCCACAGGACCAAGGGCAGATTTACAGCTTCAGCAAAAGGGAGGTGCGTGATTTCCACAGAAATCTCTTTCTCTTGGGGTTCCAGGACTGTGGAGAAGTGAAATAGTGGCTTTTTAAAATCAAGGGAACAACAAGCTGGTTTGTGTCACGTTTAGCTAAGTCACGGCACCACATCCTGATGTGAACATCTGGCCGCTCAGCCTCCCTGTGCCTGAAATGAAAATTGATGTCTGAATTCTGCAGCAAGCCAGAAAATGGGCGCCCAAAATGTGAGGTCAGAAACAATTCAGCAAAACTTGGAGTGACGGATGCTCTCAGGCTTTTCCTCTCAGTGTTTGCTGCAACATTATTTTTTAATATAACTTAAAATGACAAGCTGTGCCATGCACGGCTGAGAAACACACAGCCCAATTTCTAACCTGACAGCAAGTGCGATGTCTAAACTCAGTTCCCATCCATTTCGAAAGAACAGCTATTTTTAGCACTAGTGTTCTTCCACTATAATTTCAGGACACATTTTTTATTAAGCGGGAATGTTTGAAGTGCAATAAAACTTTGTCAATTTGCTGTTCTTGCCACCGCCTGGTGTAAATGTCTGATTTACAGCCGCAGCCCTTCTATGAGCTGGTTTTCTTTAATTGAAGACAGCTGGGCAGACACCGTGCCACCTTTACATGTTAAATGCATCTGATTACTTTTTAAAGAAGCCTTTCTAAAGAGAAATAAAAAGGCATTTCCTCAAATGCCAGAGACAAACTCATTCTTCAAGGCAACAACCGTAGAAAGGTGCTCAATGTTTTCATGAAAACACAAGCATGTGCAATTTAAATAATTTCTCTCATTTAAGCCTTACCTGAAGGAATAACTGCTTGTGTTTTCAGAGCACCATTCCTTTTGAGGTTCTCTCTGGCATGCTTTTGTCCCCGCAGAAGTGGCTCACAGCCCTCCTGCTTCTCACAGCGACAGCTCAGCCTGCCCGGAGCCCGGGGACCCCCGCATCGTGAGGCCAGCCGAGAAATGGCCCCTTGTAGTCACAGCACGATCCCTCTTCGTACTTAAATCCACAGCGGGCTTCTAACAGACCACCGTGTTTGGTCACCATTTATCACTGAAATCTATAAATTGCCCAAACAGAAGGAGGGCAGAGATTAATCAGGTGAAGCACCTATGCAGAAAGGGAACAAAGGGAGCAGGGGTTATCGAGTAACAACATTAACAACACGCACACATTTATGCAACAGTCAGACATCATTCTTATGCTAAACATTTTAATTTCTCGTTGCCGAATAGCAGACCCAGGCTTCTGCTTTGCTACCCGATTTAGACGCGGTGTTTATGCTCTGGCACTATAAATACCTCCCGGCTCGCTCAGGCTGTGCTGTTCTCCAAGGAGCTATCGCCACGCTTAAAAAGTGCTGGTGACAGCCAGGGTAGTCTTTATCAGCTGCTCCTCTTAGGGCAATTTTTAATCACTGATAGACGCATAGCTCTCTGACAGCTCGCAGACAGCCCGTCCTGATGCGTACCAGGACCACAGGAGCTGTCACCAGCACGTGTTTTAACAGGCCTCAAAAATCTCACCAAACTCGTGTGTCGAAGCAGCACACCGCTGAGCGCATCCGTACTGCTCCTGCCTAGAGTGCAACAGGTGACCGAGCCATGAGCTAACCTCCCCTCTCATGGGGATGGTACCAAAAAAAAAAAGAGGGGGAAATGTGGGTGGAAATAAAAGCAGGGCAGCCTCCAGCACTGCCATGCAGAAATACTCTGCAGCACCATTTCCCATGCTTTGGAAAAACCAGGGCCAGATTCTCAGTTACCCAAACAGAAATCTCAATCGCACATTTAATGCAGTGGCAGCAATTTGTACTATCCAAGAATCTGGCCCAGTATTTTTCTTATTTATTAAAAAAAAAACAAAAACATAAAAAAAAAAAAACATAAAAAAATACATATAATTTTGAAAGACCAATCTGTTCCTTTCCCTCTACGTGCAGGAGTGAGTCAGGGTTGACTTCAGCCCTTCAGCTCCTCTCTTTGAGCAGATTTCTCTTCAGAGCCATCTGCCACACGCTAGTTCTTGCATCCTTTCCCTCCCACCGGCACGCCGCTGAACAAGCCGCAGCACCCAGGTGGAAACGTTCAATCCCCGTGCCACTGGGCGCCCTCCCGAGCTCCTCTCCAGCCTGTTTTTTTCAGCGATCCCAAGCCCTTTGATAACTTCCCCCAGGGGAAGGTTGCTGATCCCCCTGTCTGCGCCACCCTCCTCTGAACTGCAGGCGAACACACGATGCTGGGTTTGTGCCCGGAGGAGCTGGGCGTTTGGGGACGCTGGGGAGGAGGTATGGGAAGGAAGGATTGTTTTGTTAAATCAGAACAAAATTGTCAGTGGTCAGGGGAGGCAGCAGGAACACAGCTTGAATGAAATGTAGGAGAAGTATGCCAAGCTGTCAGAAAGGGAAAAAAAAAAAAAAAAAGACATTTAAAATAAATTATCCTCTTTGAACGAGAACATTTTCGCTATGAGGCAATCAACACAAAGCCCAGAAGCAGCCCAGCCCTCTGCATACGCAAATTCCTCACCGGTCCCATGCTTCTCCAACACCCACCAGACCATATGCTGCTCAACACCAAAATAGAGCTCCTCGATCTTCAGGGCTTTGGCAGGCCTACGGGAGTCTGAGGAAGCATTTCACGTTCGAGACCACCTTCCCGGGATGGAAAACACGTGCATCGCCACAGGGACGAGCACGATTCGCTGGTGGAACACAACATTGCCCCGCCGTCCATGCCTCTGGGCACCACAGATGTCTCAGCTGCCAGCCACCCGCCTCACTGGCACCCAACTCTGTCTGTCTTTCTGCAGCCCCAGCCAGAGACTGGGCCCTCGGGGATGGCTGGGAGGCTTGTTTAAAGATACCATCAACCTGACAGCCGCTTTCTAAGCAACGCCGCTGAAAATGAAGTGCCATTTGGTATGGGCTGTATCAATAGAAGGATGAAATGCAACACGGAGCTGTGTTTGAAAATAAATGTTCCTTGTTTAGCGTTGTTGGTCTGACATATGCATTAATTTGCTGGATGTCTTCTCAACACTGGAGACTGAAAAGCAATCCATTCACCCCCAGACCTGCTTCAAACAAACCCGCGCCTGTGTTGCTGTGACTTGCCCTTCTGACCCGCACACCCAGCTGGCCCATGACTCTTCAAAAAGGAAATTCAGCATGAGACACTCCGAAGAAGACTGCCAGCCTCCCATAAAAGAGAGAAAACCTGAGTTACCATCCTCTCCTGGTGTACCAGTACTTAAAAATGAGGATGATCACCGCCCCCTCTGTACTCGCACGCACCCCGCACGTATCTCAGGGCTGGATCCAGTGAAGGAGGGAGTACTCAGCTGCTGCAAACCAGAGGACACCTCCAAATACAGGTGAAAAAGGGAACAAATGACCTCCAGCATTAGGCAAGGGTTGCCTGCAGCACACACACAGCAAACTTCTGGGATGTCGCAGCCCCAGCCACGCTGCGCACAAGAGCCATGACCTCCTGCAGCGGTGGCATCGGCTCATCCATCATCGGCTCAGTGCAGGGTCACAGCCCGCTCTGAGGGCACACTGTGTGTCTTTCTGCTGCGCAGATATCTGCTGGCGTTACGTATAAACCAGCCTGCCTGTCTGCAGCTCCTTCATCCGCACCCACCCTTTGCGAGAGCGCCTGGTTTGCACCCAAAAAAGTCCCAGTCACCAGCTCCATCAGCAGCATCTCCCCGCACGCACAGCTTGTGTCATGTATTTAAAATTAATTCACAGTGCTTAACACAAGATCCCTTGAACTAAACATAGCATTTGCCGCAGAGTCTTCAGTTTTAGCTGACAAACATTTCTTGCAAACACGTCAGGCACACAGAATTTCCCAAGAAATAGATGCCTAAATTTTGTCAGTTCTGGGTGAAACGAGTATTTTGATAATCTCTTTGATTACCTTTGATAATCGCTGGGCTGTGAAGGTACCTTCAGGAAACCAGGCACTCCTTGCTGCACAGCACAAACACATAGTGAACAAGTCATGCCCTCGGGAGGGGGACGAGAAGCCCTTGCATGGACCCCCTGGCTTCTCCCAGCCATGCTGTGCACCCTGCCAGAGCACTCCCTTCCCACCACACGTCCGAGGGTTCATTTCATTAATATTTAAGTTACTTAAATATCAAGCATGAGGCTGTGTTTGTCCACAGTTTTATCATTAGCCGCAGCAGAGAAATCTCTGCCTTGCTGCTGACATAACGGGGCGCCGAGGTGAACCACTGCTCACGTTCCCGAGCCTGTGCACCCTGCCCACAGACACAAGTGCTCCAAGCAAAGAGGGAACCGAGTGCCAGCAGAAATTGTCTCTGCTGTCTCATCATGTCAAGACTTTAACTTAAATTACAGCAAAGCCGTGAGACCAACAGCGTCCACACGTTTTCAGAAGAAATCAGCGAGAAGAGCATCCTTGCAGGCGCTGCCAGTAGCGGGACGCTTCCCCACGAGAAGGCAGCACCCGGGCAGGTGCCCACCTAAAATATGCAGCTTCAGAAAGGGCTATTGCTGCCGGCAGTGCCCACAGAAAATAAACACAGCTGCACGGAGACGAGCAGGAAAGCAGACAGTATATCTCTGCAAGCATACAGTTGTTCATTAGGCTTCATTTCCTGGCAGCAATTTCAGGTTTTCATGAAAATTACCTATCTATATACAACTAGAAATGCCTCTGAGGTTTCAAAATAATCACAAACTTCAGACAAGAGAACACCTTAAAAACAGAATTTTCTCCTCTTTATGCAGTAATTTGTTGATAGCGTTGCAGTTAGCTCCTGGAATATATATGAGCTTACCAAGCTAACAAATCAGTTTGGATTTTGGGAGGTGATGAGTGCTTGTTCCAGGTTTCTTTCCGTTCCTGGAAGCTTGCTGTACACACGGGCTTTCCACAAACATTAACAAACCCGCTCTGCTCCCTTTGAGCAGGATATTTCACTGTTTGGATTCACCTCTGATGTTACATCTCTCCCAAAGCCATTACCAAGGAGGCAAAACAATATTCTCACCTGCGCTTTTTCTGCATAAAGCTTTACCTATACATGAGACCAAAATACCACTGCCCATCAACTTCACAGCCTCTGCTCAGGCTGCTCAGTTCATGAAGGCTGCTAAAATATGAAACTGAAATGGCAATAATTTTAAAGATGCTCTTCAGCATCAATTACCAGGAATTCAGCTGCTTTAATTTTCATAAGAGCCACGAGAGAGCCCCAGATGCCCGGTGGGACATAACTGTTTTTTGTTCTTTGCATCTGAGTGGTCCCTGGCCGCAAAGAGCAGTAAAATAAATTGCCCATTACCTTGGGTTTCCAGCCTTTGAACACGGGGCTCGCTCATCAGAACAACGTGACTGTCTCTGGCCAAGGAAAGCCTCTTGGCTCCAGCCTGATGGCTGATTGCTGCCTTTACAGCAGAGAAGATGAAAGAGACAAGATGCACTTCTGTGAAAAATCATGGAACTGCTTCACTTCCCAGTTACTCTTCAGAAGAAAGCGTGCGGGGCTTTATAGCCAGCATCACAGAGATGCTGGGAACACGAGACAACACAACATGCTTTCTCCGTAACTAATTTTTAAAATCAGCTGAGCACAGGAAGACTCTTGCTGCCCTGCCTCTGCTGCCCACGGCATGGTTTCAGCAGCCTCAGATGAACACTGGGGAGAAGAGCTTGGGTCGAGCCCTCCAGCTGGTCCCAGTGTCACCATCCACCCTCCTCCCAGGCTGAGGGGCTCTGCAGCTCCAAACTCCAGCCGTGGGCTCCCCCTTGCAGAAAAGCAGCCGCGCTGCCCCTTTACCCAAGGATGTGGTGGTGCAGCACTAAACCAGCATCGAGCAGGAGGATGCTGCTTTTTTTTTTTTTTTTCCCTTGGTAATATATTTATCCGTTATCTCTATGGATAACAGAGGTGCATTCTGATTACCAGATGCGCAACATTTCAGAGCTGTCCCTTCCTTTGCAGTGTCATCAAACCTCTCCCGTATTAAAATAAAAATAAAAATCCCAAAATAACACAGGCCCAACATTTCCTGGTGCAAAGGCAGGGAAGGCAGATAAGGCTCTGAGTTATTGCATGCTGTTTTCTTCCTATGGCCCCATCTTCCATTATGGTTTATATACAAAGCATCGAGAAGATAATATAGCAGAAAATAATTTCCTGCAGCATGCACAGGAGAGAGACTATTATAGCAGTCAGCAAAGGTTAATTAGTGACTATATATATTGCAATGTGACGTCATGAAGCATACTTGTTATTCCCGTGTGCACCCCAGGAGAATCAACACAACAGAACTGAAAGCTGTGCTGTACAGATAGCCATATGCCTATGAGGAGCTTCTAATTTTACACATAAACCCATTCCCTTACATGAAAATTGTGCTAACTCTCATCCCCAACCTGCAAACCCAAAGGCCAGTTTAAAATCTTGCAACTCTGGGACTTTTTTGACATTTTGAGGAAAATCATGACTTTTTCGTGGAAACTCAGAACTGAGACATTATTTTTGACATTTCCTTGTGAATTTTGTATGGTATTCTTTATTGCTTCCAATCCTACATGTCAGTGTCTTCTGGGGAAAGCCCCGCAGGGCTGAGGAGGTTCCTGTGTGCCTTCATACAGCATGAGGCAGAAGGAGCTCTGAGATGCTCACGTGGCAATCAACACGAAAGACCTCTGTTCAAATTCAGGAGCAGCGGTCACCAGTCTCCATCCCTTATTAAGCTGTAGGATAAATGTGAAAAATAAATCCAAGAAACTACGGAGAAAGTCTCTGATGAATACATAAACTTTAACAAGCTTATCTGAGCTAAATACTTTTCCCAAGTCAAAGATTTGCTAATTACTTCCCAAATATCTGATTTTATGCTGAGACACCATGAAAAGAACAAGGTGCTGGCAAGGTCTGTCTGTCAGCTTTCTGTCCCATCCTCAGGATGGTGGGCATGGTTGCAGAGCACTCTTACGTCCTTGTCTTCTCTCTTCTAGATGCCCACAGAAGACATTTGTTGCAGACATTGCCATTTTTTGCTACAGAAGGATTATCTAAAGGCATCATACATTTTTCTGACAAGAAATACTTCTTTGTAATCAAGAGTGGACACAACCCTTTGTGCCAAATCGCGTATGCCCCTTCGCTGGGGCAGCGCCTCAGGTGACTGCGTCTAGCTGTGGAAATTTTCCACCAACACACAGCAACACATGGTGATTCTTCTAAAAACCGACACAAAATTAATAACTCCATGCCACGGGCATGCTGGTTATCACAGTGATTTACAGCTGAGCGAACCACAAGAGAGGTGGCTGCTTTCTCAGTCCGGCATCACGCACTCAGGGAACCACAGCACCCTCGGCTATGTGCCGCTGCCAGGAAGCACGGGCTCAGGCCAGCACAGGTGGTGCTGTGGTCCCAGAGCTACAGCGAGGGTGATCTTTGTGGGATGGGATGGGATGGGATGGGATGGGATGGGATGGGAAGCCCCTCCTCATCTGAGCCCCTCCTCATCAGCCAGAACAGTAACCACTACATAACAGGAGAAGAAAAAAAAAAAGAAAAAGAGTTTACAAGCTCTTGTATGCACGGATTTGCACAGATCTTCTCATTAACAGAGCCACTGTCATCTGTGGTTCTCCTCCACAAACTCCACATACCAGCTTCTCTTATGTGAGAAGCACTCCGTAAAAATGCAGTCGCTCAAAGCTTCCGCAATTCTGTGTGGTAACATCACACTTAATGAACTCTACGATATAAAAACCTGGGTGCTGGTGTGCAGACAACTGTAATTAGCACCCGCATGGCAGTCTGTCACAGAGGTTCGGCTCTGAGGGCAGAGCAGACACGACTTCTACTTCAAGCTCAAGGCCCTGGCCAGGCCCCAGCACCCACACAGCAAGGAATGTGCACAAATCCTGCTCGTCACCTTCAGGCACATAACTTCACCTCCTGAAACTCCCAGGCCAGGACATCAATTCCCAGCCAGGAGTCCCCCCTCATCCAAGCCTGGGCCTGGCCCACCTCCGGAGCTCGACGGCAGCCAGGGTGCCACAGTATGCTACCTGAAGTCATTAATTATTTTGTTTGTGTTTACTGATGTTCTCAGGTTGATCTGTTCAGCGCTAATGAGGCATTTACTCTCAATTAGAAGCCTCCTTCAGAAGCGAGCTCTAATTCCAGCGAGTTTTGCAGATGAATTAATTACAACGCGAGCGCTCAGCCTTCTGCTGGAGCCTCTGCTCCACTCCGAGCACCAAGCTCCTGTGCTGGACAATGGGATGCTGAGAACAAATAAGTCCATTTTTTCACCTTGTACATGGCGCACAGTATAAAGCATGACATGAATTTCCTGCAGCTTTAAAAACCTGCCCGGGTCTGGCTGCTGAGCGGTACTGTGGGAAGCAGCCACAAGCAGAGAATTCCTGCACTGCGATGCCTGCTTGAAAAGAAATATTAAATATAAATCTGTGCTATTTCATCACGCAACATTAAGTCAGCAATGTTCCACTGTGGGAAATTTCATCCCCATTACTGCGTACCGCGTGAATTTAAAGCATCTGCAGTATAATGAGAAAGACGAAACAGGCTACAGTGAAACACTGTGAATATGCTTAGCGCAACAATTTGTGCCCGTTAGATGATTGCATCTAATATACGTGAGGCGTCATGCTAAAAAATAAAAAGGCAAAAAAGAATGAATAATTAATAGAGCTCCAACAGGAAGTTTGGAAGATGTCTATATTTAGGAGCAAGCCTCTCGGGGCTGCTTTCTCTCTTGTCCTTGTGCTCCTGAAGCTTGTTTGCTGCGGATGACCAGCAGCCAGTGACACATCTCCCACGGCGACCAGCCACACTTGCTGTTCTACCAGCCGAGTACAACTCTGAATACAACCAACTTCAGTCAGATGGTGCTAAGGATGCTCTTCAAGCATTTCCTGCTCCCTCTCTGCCAGAGCCCTGCTCCTCAGCATACCCCAGGTGCCTGGCGTGACCACAGCAAGCGGCCGCAGGACACGGTCGGCTCCAGCATGTGGCCAGATAAGTCTCTGTAATGCAGACGTCAGCATCTCCAAGAGCTGGAAGTGCCTTTCTGAGATGCAAAATACCTGGGAGCAAACTCTGTCCTGCAGGGCAGCTGACAAACTGGAGATGAGAAACCACGAAGAAAATAAACCCAATTATTGCTCCTCAGAAGCTGGCAGAGAAGCAAAAACCACAAGACACACTTGGCTTGGTCACGACAGCATGCAGAGAAGGCTTACATGGAGAATATTGGGAAGTATTTAATAATTTAACAGGATTCAGCTGCTTTGGGATGGAGGGAAAGGTTGATGATGCCTGCCAGCCTGCACACAGGGCCCCAGCAGTGTGATGCCTGCTCCTGCCCCTGAGGCAGCATTGCCCATCAGCTGCTGCTGCGGGGTCGCAATGAGCAGGGGAATCAGGGCAGGAAAAACAAAACTGCAGCATGCCTACCTTCACTTCTCTATTCTGCTGCTGCCATAGCTTTGTGTGCTTAAGCCCTCTCCAGAAACTCTTACAAAAATACTGAGAAGAAACATCCCTGCCTCAGCCTCAGCCTGGCTCTTTGCCAATCACATAAGATAAGCAAGGCAACCCACAGTGCTCAGCCTTGCAGTTTGTTTTTTAATGACTAGAACTCAGGTAAACGTGAACAGCTCTTTAGAGGCAGAAGAACATGAGCACTTCAAAGAGCAACTAGATGGTGAACTTGGGCTGGTCAAGGACAATTCCTAAGCAAGGCATTACAGTTTGTGAAGAAAGAAAAGGCACAGCAATAACGCACACCAAGTGAGAGATATGAGCTCCTAGCTGCAGTCAGGCAGTAAAAACTCATTTTAAGTGCTCATGCACGTGAGCAATAGCTCTGTAACTGGGAAATCCTGGGCAGTGTCTGCAGCTTGCACCCCTCTACCGAGTTAAAAGCCCTGCTGGCTCCTTCCCACCCTCACTCCTGCTCTTTGGGCCAGGGATGAGATCAAGAGCTCCCACATCGCACACTTTCCAGCTCCCAAAACACAAAGAAATGGTTCTTCCCCTGAGTTGAGTTGCTCTGCACACATGGAGGCAGCAAAGCCACCCCACCGCGGTCGCTGCCCGCCCCGTCCTGGTTGGAGCCCAGCATCGTAGCACCAGCACAGCCCACGGCCGGCAGCTGCCAAATCCCTCTGCGGTGAGGCAGCTTTAAATATTAAGGCACAGATAATCGTTCTTAGAAAGCATTACTGTCTCAGATGCCAAAAATAAAGACTGCTTCTATACTGACCTAATAAGGCACTCGAACTAAGCAGCAGAGTTTTTTGAGCTTCTCTTGAAACCACCACCAACATTGTTCTCCTGAAGGGACGGGAGGCAAAGGGAAGTTGTGTTTTTCCAAGCGAGGTAGCTGAAATGCAGGTTATTGTGGGATAACAGAAAAAGGCACCTCCAAGAGACAACATCAATAGCACCACTTAGAAATGTCATTTCCCATTAGGAGTAATAGTAATAATGCGATTTGCACAATAAATCTTCATGCTAGAGCAAGCCACTTCAGAAACACAGCAATCTATGAGCTCTTCTTTTCAAGAGTCAAAATTACGCTCTTTTACATTAAAGAAAATAATTTTTGCAATTTAGTTCAGTTATGTGTTATTCTCCCCATTCCTTTTGTTTTTAATATTCTCCTAATTCCATTTTTTCTTGGATGCTATTTCCTCACTTCAACAACAAAATACTTGTTGGCACATTCAGGCTCCAATCTGGCAGCAAAACTCTGAGAGAAGAATTTAGCAGATAATATCAGCTACCAGCTAACTAACTAGTAACTACTGCATAACTAATTAGCAACTACTGCGTAACCAGCTAGTAACATCTGCATGGCCCCAGGGCCATGGGAAAAAGGTTTTCCAGGAACCTCGGGCCTCTAGCACTTCTTTAAACATCTCCCTGATGGCCAGGAGCAGACAGCGCGCATTACAGACTATGGCTAGATTACCTTCTGGACCCATTTTGGCCTCTTTACTGCCTATTATCTAGGGTAATGATTCCTAAATTAGAGATGCTGCACTTTCTGTGCGGTCACAGCATTTATCACGGCAGCTGTGAACTGGGCAGAAATGCGGTTTTTAATGTGGGAACTAGGATTACAGCTGCAGAAGTGCAGGTGAAAGGGGGATCGCCAGCAGAAAGAGCTCTGACCGGTCGATGGGCTGGGAAAATGGGTCTGCAGCTCTCTGCGCTTAAAGGAAACCTAATTCAGCGCTGGAACAAGGATATTATTGATTCACAGCTCCAACCAGACATTGTCTTTATTACCCCTGCACTTTCCTATGCTCTGCGGTCATAATTTTAACTTTAAAGTTGTTCCAACTTTTAGTTATTCTGGTCCCAAAAGCCCTCCGGAAGCCAAAATCAGCTCGAAGCCCACACCCACCTGACATTAAAAACAACACAGAAGGGAGCAAAAGCATCATATCTTTGCCAGAGAGGCCACTCTGCAATGCAGAACCGTGAAATGGCTAACAGCAATTGACAGGAGAAAGATTTAAAGACCATAACGCAGCACAGAGCGGTCTGACATGGTAGCATACACATGTCCTTAATCACAAACAATTAGTCACGCCATGTCCTTGGTTATTTATGCAGGGGATGGGAGCTCTCAGCTTTGTCTCGAACTATCCAGCTGCAAATGCAGATCAATATCTTAACAAGGAGCAGAGGAAATCTTGTTAGAAAAATTGTTGCTTGAAGAGGCCACCTCGTTTTTGCTTCATTTATCTCTACATCTCCGTGTTCATGCTTCTGAGGCACACGACCGTGCACCCTGGCCGTCAGCTGGAAAGACGAGCCTTCAGCACAGCCACTTGGCACGAGAGTACTGCAAAATATAGAATTGTCAGCATCTGGGGCTTTTTTTCCCTCGCCCATGTGAAATCCCACCAACAACTCAACACCTTTGCAGCAGGCCGCTCCTGCAGGCAGCGGGATGCACCCCATGCCCCAATGCAGGCGGGCAGCACGGCCAGTGGCCGCTGTTCTGGGACAGTACCATGGCCCTGATACCTGCCCTGCTACCTCCTTCCTCTGGGAAACGTGAGCATCTCCCCGGGAATGGACAGTGGGGTGAGCTCTGTGCCTCCACGATGAAGCGCCTCAGTGCTGGTGACCTGTGGTGACCTGTCCCAATGTCACTTCTGGGTGCCTCTGCCCATGGATGGGGCTGGCAAGGAGACAGGAGGGTTTCAGCAGGCAGGAGAAAGCCTCTGAACTCGGACAGCATCTCAGGGCATTAGCTTCCTCTCCATAGGCAGAGGAGAAACAGTGAAGGCTACTCATTACTCTTCCCACAGCTTTACCTAGCTGCCAAAATTGGACTGGGCTCTGGGCCACCTGAGCACCATACCCAGCAGTGTTCTGAGCACAGCTGCAGTCACGGCATCACAACCACAGGCCCTGCAGAAGCACTTTGCCTGCCCCTACAGTCGTGCATCACCGTGGCAGTGGCTTGGCACATTGCAGAGGAATCTCTTAAAAATCAATGGTTCTTCAATATAAGCCGTCTTTCGGCAGCTGGAAATGGCTGAGGAGCTGCTGCATGATCTGCTGCATGACCCATGCAGTAAAACAAAAGCTGGCAGCTGTATTTTGTTTAAAAAGTGACCGCAAACCACAATTCCTAAGAAAACACTGCGGATGCTGGAAATCAAACCACAACCAAGGCTTTTCCTAATGCTCATGAATAAATTAATCACTTGACATCAGAAAAGTTTTTTCAAAAAAGGGGAGCTTTCTGGGAATTCTGAGGCTAGCCCCAGCCTCGTGAGCTACCACTGAAACACAGGGAAACTGTGCCTCACGATATGGAGGCTCTCAGTATTTAGGGATCCTCAGGCAATTGAGGAGCTCTTTAGCAAGTCATATGTGACAGCAGATTGGAATAATGTCAAACAAGAAACCATTATTTCAGCAATGTTAACTCTACCTCTTGCTACATTTATCCTCTTTGCCCACCAACAAAGCCGTCTGTACCAGTCAGAGAGCGTGCAGCTCCGTACCATGAATGCATACTCCACAAAATGCAATGATTTATTGTCTACCAACTTGCCAAAACGTATTTTCCTCTAAGCAAAGACCAAGCATGAAAAATTCCAGCCTTGGAAGTCAATTGACTGGAAAGTTATAAGAACTGGAGGCAGAGGATTACAGCTGACTTGTGCACAGGCACCACGCAGCCGCTGGTCTGCACGGCACCTTGCTGCACCACCCTGTGTCCTTTAGTTAGAAGCAGCTGGATTTTGCACACCGTTATCCAATACAGAAGGGTTGAGTTTGCTGCATGGTGATTTCTGAAACTGCTGTACGAGTAATATGGTACAGACCTACAGGGAGATAATAGGTGAAGAGGAAAAAAAAGGGCCAACAAACCTATAGTAAGTGATTCCCTTGGGTCAGGGAGCTGTTCCCAGGACCCGTAGCATCCTCTTCTGATGACATGTGGTGCTGTACACAGACACATCGACCCTTTGTGCCCTGTGCTGATCACTTTGCCCATGGTAGGCAGACATGCCAGGGGCCGCTCAGACAAACGTGCTGGGTTCTGCTACCGCCGCAGATGCCACACGGTGACATTTTCTCAGTATCTCCCTCATTGTTGCTGTAGATGGAAATTTCTCCAACCGTTTTGTTTGTTAAGCTTTTCCAGCAGCCCTAGTTTACCATTTAAACTGTGCTATTGCTTCCACCCAGCCACGCTTGCTAACGGACTGGTGGTTCCCTCTGGGAAGGCCCTGAGGCAGCAGCACGTCGCGGGGCTGTGCTGGAGCTCGGTGCTGTGCTCAGGAAGCCCCCCGGCACACCTGGCACCCCCTGAAGCTGCTGCCAACGGTGCTCACACGGGTTCCCAGGACCATGGAGCAGCTCAGGCTGGAAGCCTCATCTCTGTGCTGACAAACAGCCCAGCACCCTGCTGCGTGTCATTATAAAGAAACACGCAGAAGGCACCAGTTGGCTGTGGACAGAACAAACTGACAACATCACCGATACTTTATTGAGGATAACCCCACAGGGGCAACCTGCATTTCGGTGCGTTTTGGTGCTCTCACCTCCTGTGAGAGCAGGAGGAAGCACTTCTCTCCCACCCGGCCATGTAAACGCAAAGAACACCCTAAATTAAACTGCAAAATGAGAGGCCACGTGGGTATTTATAAATGTAAAGAACATAATGCTTGCTAAGTTTTAAGTATCACCAAAGGGCTCTGCTCTCAGTCGAGCATGAAATCGCCATTTAGCAGCACTGCAAATATGTTTTCTGCAGAACGGGGAAGCTCGCGTTGCCTGCTTTGATTAATTCCTTCTTCCAGCTCTGCAGGTGAAAGCAGAGCTGATAATGCAGCTGACAACAACCTGACGCTGTAAGAGGTGTCCTCACCACGTCCCGGTTGCCAACGGACACCAGGCCCACGGCTGGGCACAGCAGCCCAATGGTCCTGCACACCTGTGGAGCCTCAGCCCTGGTGGCCCTTTCCACAAGGCAAAAAGCAGAATAACTCCAGTAACTCCAGCTCAAGTGCAGCACAGCAACTGACAGGCAAGATGTGATGTGAGTCACAGAACAATAAAATGGGCTTAATAATGAAGTCTGCTAAGTGCAGCACTCTTAACAAGCATCCAAAGAAATGAGTGAATAGCTCACACTACACTAAAATACTCAGCAGCATGCAGAAAATGACCTCAGTCCTCGCCCGAAACATTGACTTTGTTTATGATGTTCCCTGAATCCTACTGAGTTCAATTTTCCCTGCCTTTTAACCAACGTGCTCCTGCAGATAGGAAACCAGTGTAGGTGTTCAGGTGCCTCCACCCCATCACCTACCCCAACCCTTGTCTTTGTTAGCACTTTACAAGCCCCACCACACCTCAGGGCTGCCGATGCCCTCCCAGCAGCCCTGTCCCAGGGATGGGTGAAGAGCAGCACCTGCACCCCATGTTGCAGCCACAGCAGGCAAAAAAAACAGAGCACATAGTGGGAAGGGAAGCGAAACGTCCACGCAGGTCCCATATGCCAGCTTGGCACGCTGCAGATGGTGAGAACCCCGTTGTCAGAATGAATGCTACTAGAAACCAGAACTGCACCTGCCATTCCCAGGAACAATGGCTTAGTCACTTGGCTAAAAAACTTCAGCTGAATTTATTTTATTTAATTTCTATTCCATGTAAAAGCAGAAAATGAATATTCTATAATTTGCCGTCTTTTAATTACCACATTGACATCAAGTTTGGTTTTTGTGCACAGCCTACACTTGCACTTCTGCGGATTGTTTTACAAGATGAGAAACCCTGTCTCTCAGTCCCAAGGACTAGAGGGAAACTTCCCCCTGTGTCAAACTGGG
Organism: Nettapus auritus; assembly: GCA_011076525.1. Classification (NCBI taxonomy): domain Eukaryota; kingdom Metazoa; phylum Chordata; class Aves; order Anseriformes; family Anatidae; genus Nettapus; species Nettapus auritus. The sequence continues at coordinate 38,177,542 of CM021771.1, read as the reverse complement.
CTGATCCCTGATTTCGAGCAGGGAGCAGGAAGCACACTCCAGTTTATCACTCTCTTTCCCAGCCAAGCATCGCCAAGACGGAGGAAGTTTTTCTCCTGTGAGCCCCAGGACCCGCGCCAAGGCTCCAGCAGCACAGGACGTGCAGGGGGCAGGCTTCACTCCCTGCCCGCGGGTGCAGCCGTGGCTCCCAAAGCAAAGCCAGCCCTTTTCGTACCCCGTGGTGAACCCGTTCAGCTGTGACGATGGAGGAGGGCAGGCAGCGGGCAAGGACAAACTGCACAAACCAAGCTTCCCAGGAGCAGCAAGGACACCGAGACCGTGATTAATAACATGCAGAGCAACAAGAAACAGAGTCAGCAGACAGTTCTTCATCCTAACTAAGTTAATATTTTTAATTTCATTTTACTGCCTTCTCAAAGGACCTTGGCTTCCCTTCCTCCTCTCCTCCCTCCCCTCCTCAGCACAACACCCGCTGCTCCTGCGCTTCACCCTTGAGCCCCACTTGGATGAGCTTGGACCATGTTTAAGAAGGGTGAAATGTAGCTTGTTTCATTTTTTTCCCGGAAGAAAACAAACTCTAGCCATTAGCCATGTATTTTCTCACCAGTATCTCTACCTACAATAGCAAATGAGATGCACACACAGGGTACATCACCGGATGTTTTATGCAAGGTACGTTATCGATGTTTGGAGACAGAGCTTTATTAACAATCTGCTGAGCTGCCCGGGAGGCTGAAAGCTGAAGCCCTGCTCCTGTTGCTCACAGCCAGAGCTGAGTGAGGGATACAGAGCTAGCCCCATGACTGGCCACAGTCTGAATGCGGACCTGGCCCCTGCTGGCCGCAGCCACCGCCGAGCCACATGGATGCTACAGACCCAACCCGGCCACAGAACCAGAAATTAGTCCTGGAAGCTGAATCCTTACTGGTACTCCAATGAGTTACTTTAAAATATTCACCGATATCTTGGGAATTCTCCTGGTGCCTTCCCAACTGTACCAGGATGTGCTGCCCATCTTACCCTGTTAACCAGAATTTTTGATACTTATAATTGGGAAAGAAACATCTTAAATGATTTCAAAAATGGATCCACAATCCTTGAGTGCTCTCCTCTGTGGTGTACAACCCAATAAAAAAAACTTATCTCATACCTTCTCTTTCCTGATGCTTTTGCGTGGTCCCCTGTATGAATTGGTAGAGCTTCGCTATCAAAGTTTGACTATGAGAAAAAATTAGATGGAGTTTTAAGGAAATTGGCTGCAATGATGAAAGTTAAGAAAATGCATTTCTACACCTAATGAAAGAAAAACATCTTTCCGAGAGCCTCCTCCCAGAGTGGTGAACCAGGAGTTACTGGTTTTCCCCGCACTCCCAACTCCAGCTCGCATCCCTCAGTGTAACCGAAGACGCATCGCCACCGCGAGCTGCTGCAGCGCCTGGGCGGCGAGGAGTGAGAAGCAGCAGCAGATGGGAGCAGGGGAGCTGGCAGGCTCCATCCAGCAGGCGTCGGCGGAAAACAAGCCCAGCTCACTCGCTAGCTGCAGCGGCACGCTGCACCAAACCAGCCCAACTCACGCCTCCACCGCGCAATCCGTGGCAAACCCACGTGGTGGGAGGACACAGCCCTGCTCCTCCACGTGCTCTCTGCCCTGTTGCACACTCAGACACACACACACCTGCCTGTGCACACACAGCTATAAGGCTGCTGGTAGCATGTGGCCTCCCTTTGCAGCCTGCCAACAGCAGAAACTCTAAATACTCCTCGCACAACATGCTGCAGGTTGGTACATCAGCCAGAGGGGTAGCACTGAAGTTAGCCACGTTTCAGCCCCATTCACCCCTCTGCAGGCTGAATTTATTTTACTTATTTATATGTAAGTATATATACAACTCATATATGCTCAGTATGCATTTATACTTGCATCTACCCATGTACTGTATTTACTACTCTATACTACCCTATCACCCAGTAATCTGGCCCAGTATCAGCCAAAAAAAAGAAAAAAAAGAAAAAGCACACAAAAAAATCAGCAAGGAACTCTCCAGAAGCTGAAACTCATCCTAGTGCCTCTATGTCATCCACAGCCTTGGGAGGGGTTGTTAAATGCTGTTGCTTCAGTGATTTCATTATGGAATAAAAAGCACATGAAACATTCAACAAGTTAAAAATGTCAACATAAGTGATTATGGAAATGGTAAAGAGAATTAAAAGACTATTCATGTCCAAAGCACAGGCAGAATGACCGCTTATTTTCTTCTTGGGAATTCAAGCAAATCTTTGGCAATTCAGATGCACCCTGGGAACTCCTAAGGAGCCTTCCTGAAGGTTTTCACTGACAGTCACACAAAATTGCTGCCCTCGTTCTTTGCAGAAACAATTCACGGTGAAACCCTTGAGACATCACTGAAACGTACGGAGTGCTGGACTTTCAGAGTCTTTCCTCCCTGCTTCCACCGTCATCTCGCCCAGTACGCTTAGGAGGAAATTGCCACCTAGCTGATAAAACTGCTAATTGGCTGATAAAATCCTCAGGAAGCTCAGTGCAGACATGCAAACGCTCCAGTGGTGCTGTCAGACAGACCACTCCTTGTCAGCTTACCAGTACAATACTTCGGAAAATCCTACAAATAACACCACAGTAGAGCAGCCTGCCGAGGGGCTGAAGGCTCCGATACACAGCATGGCCTCATCTGGTTCGTACTCTTCTGAACCAGGGCAGTTCCTTAAAGCTTGTGTATATGTCCTAGGACAGAAGCAAGGAAATCGGCTGTTGCAGCAGCTGTGTGTGTCGGGATGAGGTCTGCAAGGAGTGAGGGAACCAGAACAGAAGGGGTAAGAAGCAGCTCACCTGATCACTGCCGGATTTACAACCCGCTCCTGAGGCAGCTCCTTGCTAGTAAGGGTATATATGACTGTTGGACGGGATAAAAACAGTTTTGTGTTCATTTATGTGAATTGGCCAGGATCCTGATCGGTATGTCTAGCTGGGGAGTGCTCAGTAATGAACACCACAGGTCTTTATAGATGAATTCCCAGGTGAAAGAAAAAAAAAAAAAAAAAAAACACACATTGGTTTTGTGACAAGTAATATCAAATCCAGGAGGAAAGCCATCTGTGGATGAAGGACTCTGCTGCCCAGCAGTGACTGCAGACCCCTGAATTCCTCGGGAAGCACAGAATTTCCATGGAATGAAAAGGCACCAGGATTATTTTAATTTTGAAAATATGAACATTTCTAATTAAAAGGAAGAAAGGAATATGGAATAGCATGAGCTGCTCCAGCTGCCTGTTTTCCATCCAGCACAATACTAATTAATCCAGGTTTGCAAACTGAAGTCAAACCAGAGGGCTTCACAGACCTGGCCACCAGGCGCAGGTTTCTCATAGCACCTAGCAGCATTTCCAGTCTTGTTTTTCACTCCTTGATATTGCAAAATCTTTTTGCTTGCTTGTCTCCTCAGTGCTCCTTCAGCGCCGCAGAAGCAGACAGCGTCTGACGAGCCTTCCACCCTGAATGGTCAAGGAGATGCCCCAACAGCAGGCTCACTTCAGCAACTGCAAATGCCAAAGCTCTCTAAAACCAGAAACAACCCAAGGGAAATTGAGAGTAAAAGGCAAATTACGGAGAGAAATACTGCACTGATGAACAGGGAGAAAGAGCTAATAAAACGGGACCCTGAGAAGCCCCAAGTGCTTACTGCCTTTCTAGCTTTAGTCTTCACTAAAACATTTAGCTGAGATCAGCTGGCTAAAACAGTTAGCATCAGCACTGGAGCCCAGAACTCAGGATGCCGAAAGTGGGCTTAGAAACTACTTAAGATGCTCCAAATCCAGTTAGGGTTCACAAAACGTGTCCTCACGTCCTCTGAGAATCGGCTGCAGTGATCGAGGCACCATAAAACATTTATGAGAACTAACAGGACAGGGGGTTTCATTTAAGCCAGGGGTGAAGCAATCAACTTGTTCATTGCACTTCTGGTCACAGTCATCTCCCCCCGAGCAGGAGCACCCCTGGGAGGAGCTGCTGCGGCTGGGCACCGCTGGCTGGCACCCGCAGGGCATCTGCGTGTGATACTGCGGTGATAAGAGGACAAGAAGGAAGCTAAGGCCTCCTATTTAGGTTTATTATTAACTGACAAAGCAACAGGAGAGAAACAGCACAGCTTGAGCGCTGCAGAGCTTTCTCACTGGCTTCGCAATCTCCCTGAGAAGGGCAGAGAGGGAGGATGCAGGGAGCACCCCTCACTCCACCACAGATCACAGTATTTTGCCTTACTCCACCACAGACCACAGCATTTCGCACATTCGAGATGAACATACTCTGTTTGATTAAGCATGAATGAGTATTTTTACAAAGGCATGACTTCTGATGAATCACCAGTTATTCAGCTTATATATGGTGAAAGGAAAGCTCCTGCAGAGCTCCAGATTAAAACCACTACCATTTTTCTCTTCTGTATCTCTAAAGGCATCTAAGAAAAAAAGGAGAAAGAGCCATGAAGGTTTTATGCAGTGGAATTCAGTACTCTGGGGAATTTCTGCCTCAAGCAGGAGGTATACGTTAGCCGAAATTCAATGCTTGTGAGTTACATAAGGGATGCAGTTACCAAAACTGCTCTCCTCCAGCTGCTTCTCCTTACAAGCTTCACACAAACCCATTTGCTTCTGCTACATTTCCACTGAACCTTAGATCCTTTCATTATCATTAAAAAATACTAAGCATTTGTAAGTCATAAATAATTAATTCACCAAAGCAGAAGCTACCCAAGGGGAAAAGAAAAAAAAAAAAAAAAAAAAAAAAGTGCCTATTTTCCATGATTTTATTTTCATTCTTTTCAGCACTTCCCTGCACCCATCGGAAATGCAGATTTCCACAGAGAGATTTACATTTCTAGATTAAAATAAATAAATAAATAAATAAATAAATAAAAGGTTCTGGACCAGAACTAATTTAAGACCGGGTTCTCATCATATATATTCACCTTCAGCTTTCAGTTCATGTTGGTTAAATCTGACATTTTTGGTAGTTTTTCCTAGTGCTACCCATCGGCGATACACTTTCAGTACACAAGGCAGAGGGCTGCAGCCAGGTCAGACTGCCCAATGTGGCTATTCTAGAGGCAATGCCTAGCCATCGAAACAAATTCCTTTTTTTCCCCCTTTTCTGACCCAGCTGGTTGTACCTGGCCCAGCCGCAGGGGCCAGAGGGAAGCTGGGGCCGTTCACATCCCTGCTTTGACAGTGACAAACGTCCGTGCCCTCACCTCCAGTGAATACTGTTCTTTCCACTAGCAGATTCTACACAACGCCAGCGCTGAAAACAGATTTGGTGAACTGCTGAGACCGTGACATTTTAAGTGGCTATTTTATCATGTTTAGGCTAAGTCTAAAAAAAAAATAACGAAGAACAAAAGAAGAAAAAACCCTCTCATTAGGCAGACCTGCTGGACTGTTCTTCTCCCGTCTCCTTCCCAGCCGCACACCGCGCTGCCGTCTCTCTCAGTCGTGCAGTGGTGGCGATAATCCACGGAGGAGCAGTTCAGACAGGCGGCTCCTACACCAACGGAGCTACACCATGACCATGCCCGGGTGGAAGCCCCTCGGTGCAGCCCCACTTTACAGCCCTCAGCTCAGCCTGACCCTTGGCTGGGTTTATCCAGAGTATCCCCAGAGTATCTTCACCCTCTTGCACCTCCGCCCACAATACTTTCCCTGCACCTGCACAAACCAACCAACCAACGAAAAATAAAAAATAGCCAAACCCCAGAATATGAATGGTTAGATAAAAACACAACAAATAATTTTTTTTTGCTCCAGCTCTAAATTTGCTCAATTCATACTGCGGTTTCTTCACAGCTAAGTGACCTTGAGAATAATGCATAGGAAAAACATTTTTAAATAGCTCTAGAAATTATCTAAATCACACCAGCTTTCAGATTTATATTACAGTTCTTTGTTCACTCAAGTTGTTTCGGGTTTGAAATCATTCACAAGTATCCATTTCTGAGAGAAACCTTTCTACGCAGGCCCACATTTCCATAATTTAAGCTATTCGTGTTTTTAAAGGTAAAAACAGTGAGATATGTCTTTGATTCCATTCTCTACTTATTTAATTAAAAAGCATGGCAAGCTGTTTGATTTCTTTAATCAGACAATGGTGTTAAAAGGTTTTCAAAATAACACTTAATGAGTTTTGAAAATGGATTCAGACACCATTCCTGCCAGGTTTCTGTACGTTCTTATTAACAGTTCATCATCTTTTAGCAATTTCCGCCGCTTATCAGCAAGTCGCAGGATAATGCTCCAATTTTAAAAGGCTTTGTATTCCTAAATACACACGGAGGCAAGGACCCTTAAAGGGAATGCAGAATAAGAGTCAAAACTTGTTCTCCCCTTCAACAGCACCTGCAAGTTCTGCTGTTCCAGGGCTGACAATGGAGCTGAGAATTCTCCATCACAACAATGTGAGATCAGGACAATAGGTTGTGAAAATAAACGCTTTGAGTGTTCTTCAAAATTATATGCTATCATAATAATGGAAGGGTTGGATATGTATCAAAAATAATTCAAAATGATTAGCAATTACCCTTATGAATCATAACCATCTTTGAATTTAGAAAAGCCATTTGAGCATTCCAGCTACTCAACTCCTCCATCTCTAGCCGATGCGCCAAGACCCCAAAATAGCCAAAGACCCGGAGCCTGCCCCAGCACCCTCGGATGTACACAGGGAGCGCCCTGGGGCTTGGTCTTTGTGGCACAGAAAGGCCTTAACTTAGCCCTTAGGAACCTGAAAAATACATCTCGTGACGTTATCTAAGCAACCTAAAAGCTGCAACGGAGGGCATGGAAAGCAGAAGGGAATGTTTACATTTCTGGAAATTAAAACTTCGGTGACTAGGCAGTAAATTAATTTAATCAAGTTGGGAGGTATCTATGAGAGATCGTTTTCATATGATTTAATGCGAGAAGGCATCGGAAACGGTGATTTTAATCAGCCAAGTGGGACTTACAAGCAAGAAGATCCTGCTTAAACAACTCATTAAACTTCTCCAAGAAATCTTTACTGTCCCTGCAGACAGTCAACACAAAATTTATTGTCTACATTTACTAATCCTCTGCCCCCTTGGTAGCATTGCATATCAAAAGTTTAACGCAGAAAACAAAGTTAGAGAAAAAAAAAACCTTCATAAGCACCTGCTAGCGAAAACCAAGAGGCTCCATGTCCTGATCAAAAGAATGAGCTGACACAGGCCAAACGCCATCAGGAATGCTAAATTCCTATTTTTATAAATACATGGATTGTAGCAGAGATGCTCAGCACTGCTGTAAGACACGCCGTGCCCAGCTTTACGAAGGACAAACGGAAGCACGGTTTCTCACCTTAGTAAGTCTAATAAAAGGTCCAGAGAGTGCAGCCCTGCAGCATGAGGGCCAGCAAAGGCTTTCTTTCTCTCGTAGCTCTTTCCAAACACCTACAAAACACAGCGCAGGGACTCAAAATTCCGCTGACAAACAGCTGTGGGAGGAATTCCTGCGCTGCCCAAGAGGCAGCCAAGACCTCAACAAGCACCAGACCCCACTGGATTGCTAAGCGTCGTTTGGAATCATGAGTTACAGAATAGGTCAAGGTTGAAGCATTTCAAAATATCAAACATGTAAAGAGCCCCGAATCAACCCCACGGATCCCTCCAGTGCCTCTCATTATCTCTCCGTTTCCCTTTGCTGAACCACAAGGCTGTGTTTGTTTTTCACCTTCTTGTTCTCACTTTGTTCTGTTTCAGACCAAAGGCCGCTTCTGTCATGTCAATACAAATAACAGCGAAGAGTATGTCATGAAACAAATATTTTTGCTATTTACTATTCTTTGCCTGCTGTCTAATTCTTGACTTTGGGACCAGCAGATCTCCAAGAGACACAAGACACATGTGTCAGCACCCAGTTAATTACACGGGATGCTGCGGATCCGAGCACAATTCCACAGCACTCTTCAGGCACACACACAAAATAATTTACTTGAAAAACAAAGCAGGAGCGTAGGCAGAAAGCACCAGATCTCCCTTTAAAACTCTGGAAGCTGCACAACTGATGAATATCAAAGCCTCTTCTGTTAAATGTGCTACAAATGATCAGTAGCAAATATTCCCCGAGTACAACCCTGGCAAGGTCTGCTCAGCTGCTGCGCACCGCGAGGACCAGAGCCGCAGGCACGGAGTGCAGTTCTGCACTGCATTTCTGGGGCCTGCAACAAGCTATTTACCTCCACAGTCCTGAAGCTCTTCAAGACGATGTTACCAAACCAGAAAATAATACAGCATCTTTAGGAAATTATCTGTATTGGATGGTTGCTGAATGATGACATTGAAAATCACATTATTTTCTGAGATCCTCAGAACCCCCTTCTCAAGCCAGTACACACAGCACAGGAGCAAAATAACGCCTCTAATGTTGGGGGAAAGTTTCTCCTAAAAGCGCAGCTCTGCTCAGCACACATTGCACTGCTTGGGAACGAAGACATCACAGAATCATTAAGGTTGGAAAAGACCCCCGAGATCAACTGGTCCAACCGTCCCCACTCACATCCCAGTGGAATGAGCTGCTTCCACAGAGAAATGTTAGAGCTGAAGTCCAACTGTAACTCAGACGACAGTCCCCAGGGACACCCAGCAGACAGACACCCGTCACAGCCCACACAGCTCGCGGACAGACGCAGCCCCCATTGCAGCCAGCACGGGAGCGGGCACGCCGCACAGCACTGCTTGAACTTGACTTTCAGACCTTTGAAGGGAAACCAAATGCCAAGGCTGCGTAATTACACAAATTCATCCATCTTTGTGGTGTTCTAGTATTGAATTACAGTCTTCTAAGTTTTAAAATCCAATTCAAAGAGCTGCAGAGTGGTTTGGGCTGGAGGACCTTAAAGCCCACCTGGTGCCGTGGGCTCCCAGCAGCCCAGGCTGCCCAAAGCCCCTCCAGCCTGGGCTCAGGGCATCTGGATTTTATATTATTTAAAAATTATAGACATAAAACAAAGATCATGTTTTTCATGCAGAAACTGATAGAATGGTAATGGGTGGCTGCACACAGGTTGCATCCGTAATTAAATTAAGCACCTCTTCCAGCAGTACGAAGAGAGCCCAGAAGTGCCCACGTGCGGCACTCGGGCTGAGCTGCCAGCCCCTGTGCTGGGCTCCCAGACCTGTCCCATCCACTGCGGGTCCCTCCAACCACAAATGTCACTTCAGCTCCATGGCAAATCAGCCTGGGTTTATCTGATCTTCCTCCAGCCTGCCTCCTGCAGCCCACACATCCACCATTGGGCCGGTCTCCCCGAACCACACACAACATAATCAGGGCTCACCCGGTCCCGTGAGACCCACCAGCACACCACAGCTCTCCCTCCAGCTGCAAGCAATCTGAATCTATTGGAAAAAAATCTTCACATTCATGACTGGCTTTCACAGACAAACTGAAAAACAGGCAGCATTTTTACACCAACCCGAAAATAGCACCCTGGTTTCTAAACAACTGCAAGTTATTTCTGGTCTCTGCAGTTTCACCGCTTTCCCCGCGCCAGCAGACATTTAAAACTTGGGTTGCCTTCTGACACGCTTTGCACTCTGCAGCAAGGGCACCTGGCTGGGAGGGAAGGAAGCACAGAGCCAGCTCCCTGCCAGCTTCTGCTGCAAGAAGTTCAACACAGCAAGCTGCAAGTTATTTTTTAATATTTATAATAATTCCCTTCAAATTATTGCTTCTGTTCCAGGGTGGCTGTGGGCTGCTAGACGCAAACCTAACTTAAGATAGCTTAGAGGGAAGGTTTCTGCAGCACACGATTTCCACGCACAGTAACCCAGCCTGCCTAAGGCTCCCTGCTGACAGGGCCCATGCGCTTTGCTTTAGAGGGGTTATGTCTACAGGCCCAGCTCCAGCGAGTGCTGGTGTCCTGCACGTGCTTGGCTCCGCGCTCCCCTGGGACCAAGGGCTGCTCCAGAGTCGGCAGTAACCCCACACTTCACCCGCCTCTCCTCCCCTAAAATATGGGCACCCTTTGGGCAAGGCTGCCCCTCGGGTCTCTTCCTCCTCAAATTCTCCTCTGTTCTCCTTTACTCACATTTCTAATGATTTTTTTTTTTTTTCCAAAAACCTTTCATCCCCCCATGTTTCATCAAGATAGAATTACTGTGCTCTATTTTACCCAATATTCATCTCATTTTATAAAACTAGGTCACAGCATTTGCAAGCCTACATGAGTTTGTCTTCATAGATTCAGAAAATACTTCATTTTCTTGTTGTTCTGTGTATAACACTGAAAATATTTACAAAAATAAACTCAGAAGTATACCAACACACAACTTTGTTTTTAAATTGTAATGAGGTATTTACAAAACTCCTGTTCTGCAACCAGTTGTGCTTAAAGCAGTTCTGCTAAAAAAAAAAATTACAACCAAAAACTTGGAGTCCTCTGGTCTGTATGTCAGCCTTGAAAACCTGTACAGGAGCCAGCTATGCAAATAGCAGGAGGTTTTCTTGAAAAGCACCAACGATTCCTCTCTGCTGTCACCAGCCTCATGTGGCGTCAGAAGGCTGACTACCAAAACACCACGGCCTGAGCTTCGTGGGGATTACCTCCCATGCTAGAAAAGAGCAGAAACCCGGGAAAAATGGTACAAGACGTCCTGGTGTCCCCCAATGATGCCAGAGCACGGAAAGCAGAGCAGGGCATGGCGACTGCTCCCGGCACCAGGCTTCAAGCCCAGGCTCTGCCCACCAGGAAAGGAAAAATTTCAGTGCAAAGGCGGCAGGGGTTTCACTTCACGCAGGGAGCATCGCCTTGGAAACAAACACGCTCCCAAAAAAATCCCTCAAATGTTTTCACTCCGGGTGAAAACAAGACTTTGGCCGCCTGGAAGCGTTCGCAACGTCTTGCTCGCGAACCGGTGCCTGGAGCTGCCGCTACTCACCCGTCGTCTCCACGATGCCCTCCAGGATGACGACGATCTCAAACTGCTCCGTCTGCATGCTCCGCTGCGACAGGTCGTAGAAGGGGCTCTTGGCATCTATCACGTGGCAGATGGTGAGCGGCGAGACGAGGAAGAGCTGGTCGGCCCCCGTGCTGAAGCCCACGTCCAGCTCCAGCTGGTCGAGCGGCAGGAACTCGCCCTCCGGGGTCTGGCGGGACTGGAGCGGCAGCGAGGGGAGAGCAGAGAGAGCAGTCAGGGCAGCCTGCGGCACCCACCGGCTTCCCCAAAAAGCGAGGGCCCCCCAATGCTGCCGAACAACGGCCAACACCCACCCAACAGAGGGCATTCCAAGCGTTTTGATATCACTGTCATTTAGACAAATATTAAAAAAAAAAGCCCGGAAAAGCTGTTACTGCTGTAGTTACCGCTGTCCACCAAGACATTATAAACCACATTTTAACAGCCTCTCACCCCCTTCACTTCTGACTCTATTTCTGCTCTCCGTGGTGTGAATAAGCAGGAATAGCACGCTACAGCCCTTTCTGGTCAGTATTTTTATTACAGATTTTGCCACTATTTTCCTTTCAGGTTTTATAAATTTGTGTTTGTCACACACAGCCCCCAAAATGTTAAATCTCTGCTTGAAACGAGTTCCCCTCGCTCCCCACGCTTCGAACCGATGTGAAGCGAGCCCAGCACTCAGGGCTGCCCCTGGCAGGGCAGTGAGGGGTGGGAATCGGCTGGGAAACCAGGAGAAAAGGAAGCAGACCGAGCAAAAAGGGATTACGCGCCTCGCTTGGGATTTGGTTTCTATTTTTAAAATATTCACTGAATGGTGGTTGGACTGGAAGGAGATCTAATCCCAAGCAAACAATAACCTCTTCCAGTGCCCTGGAGTTCCAGCTAAGAAATTGGCTTTAATTTATGTATGAGCAAATTCAGATTCGTGGCTGTGCCCCTGGTGTCCGAATGCCTCGTGGTTCCACACCAGGGCATCAGGCCAAGGCACCCCTGGAGAACAGCAGCCTGCTGGGGCCCTGCCTTGCAGCACAATGATGAAGCCACGGGCCCAGCAACAAACAGCCCGTAAAGAGAGCAAGGAGCCACTGCCGCAGGACTCCTACACCTGCACCTCCCACACCTCCACGTGGGAAGGGGAGTCCGTGAGCTCCCTCCGCTGCCTCCTCTTGGCCTTCGGTGCCACCTTCCAGCCTCAGTGGAGCTTTTCCTGGCTGCTTTCCAAGCAAGACCCAAGGGCAGGTCCCCGAGAGCTTGGCCTGAAGCAAGCAACCAAACCCCGACCCACGCGGGTTGGCCGCAGGAGATGATGAAGCAGGGCGAACTGCTATTCTGCAAAAAACACTGCAATCGAGTGGGCATCGTAACACATGGAAGGTTGATAAAAAATGGAGGTTAAAGAGAATTCAGTGCTTGAGGGACACAGAGAAGTCCAGGGAAACAGGCTGCAGTGGTTGGAGCCACATCGCCCAGTGGTGCGGCAGGCAGGGGCACCGGGGCTGCCTCTCCTCCAGGGGAGCCCAGGTAAAGGTTGAGAGCTGAATTGCTACGGATGAACCACAGATTATTTTACACAAGCCAGGGTGCAAAAGCTCCCATTACTTATTATTTGGCTGCCCTAGTCACTACATCTGAGAGGGAAATGACCTTGATTGACTCCTCTGGCTGTGTCATGCACAGATCCACGCATCTAAGTTTTCTCCAAGTTGCTCACAGTCTTGGAGATCCATTTGGCAAAGCGAGCATTCCAATGATGAGTCTTTGCATTAACTTGCCAGCTTTATGGCTTTCTATTAATTTCTTTCTCCAGCACGGTCTTACCAGGAAAAAACAGTAACCCCAAACTCCAGCAGTTTATCAGGATTTCCAGTTGCACATAGATGTTACAGCAGAATGCCCTTCTCCCTGGGAAGCAGCACCCAAGAGCAGTTGTGTGCCCGCCCCGCGGCTGTCCCAGCGGCCCTGCATTGGCACACGGGGTGGGACGTGAGGCAGGGTGCACCCATGGGAGTCAGCCGGGCATCCAGCTCAGGGCCAAGCTCTCCTCTGCTCCGGCACCAGCGGGAATGCAACCAGCGAGAAAACATGGAGCAGTGACAGCCCTCAGCAGCACAGCCCTGCCGCTGCCAGCTGAGCAGGCTGCCCCTGCACGGCAGCACCCCGGGACCGCTCCCCCTGCTGCAATCCTGGGTTTTCCTCCTGTTATTTATTTTTTTATTTCCTCCGGACAGCAGCCTGGCCAGGCACTGCTTCCCCAGCACAGCGAGAGGAATGCGCCCTGAGGAGAAATTCGGAAGGTGATGTGCAGCGCTGGCTTGCAACTGCATCGACAGGAGAGCCTCATTTTAGCCCTTTAGTGTTCTTCTCCCTCTTGCTACCCGTTTATACCTGCCCGCGTACTGAGCTCCTACAGAGGAGCTTTTTTATGACACACATTATGTCCCTGTGCAGTGACAGCTTGCTTTGTCTGAACTCCTGCTATGGCAAGGTTCCCTGGGCTCTTCTGGTTTTCTTGCCTTTTTAAAAATAAAAAATAAAAAAAAGAAACAAAACAGCTGCAAAACCTTCAGCCCTCTCACTCCAGCATCACCACAGAACACGAATACTTGACTTGATCCATAAAGGCAGCCTTTCACACATTTAAAGTTCAGGAAATTTGGTGGAGCCACACTAAGTTTTAAGCTCTAACTTTCAAAATTCCATCAGAGGCACCACATAGATACAAAAAGGGCTAATTTTTAAAAGCTCTAATAGAAACGACTCATTTTGGTTCCTGAAAGCTATTAAAGGTGCCTGTTAAATGCAGCAGTCCCATCCCTCCCTGGCCAGCGTGGCCTCGGCAGGCAAGGCAGCTGCGGGGTCACTGTGGTGCCCTCTAAGGACTGGATGATTACTTACCGGGCTAATTGCACATAATTCAATTTAGCCATCTAAAGTTCGGCCGCGAGGAAACAAGCAGCATTAGCTCCCATCAGGAGAATGTAACCGCAGTCTGGGTTGATTACTCAAAAAGAAGAGAACAGGAATAGATGCTTCCAGGTCAGCTGCAGTGAGAGCATCTCCAGTGATGTCAGTCCCGAGCTACAAAAATCAGCCGGGCACGGGAGGAAGGAGACGAGAGAAAATGTGCAGATGTTTTACATCCCTGTCGTGTCCCCCCACAACTCCACCGGAATTGAAGGCAAGGGCAGGGAAATTGCAAGCAAGGGCAAGCCTCCTCGCCACGGACTCCCCCACTATTCTGGATGCAGTGGGGGTCCTGCAGATCTCAGCAAAAGCAGCGAGGATCCTGCCTGCAAACCCCGGCAGAAACACTTATTTGGGCCAAAACACCACAAATCTTGCCCCTAAAAAAAATGTACCTGTGCTTTGCTGGACCTGGACACAGCAGATGGGGCAAGAGCATCCCTGCGCAGGGCAGCGGGGAAGGCAGTGGGGCTGCCCCAAGGGACCCCCACTCAGCACACAGCTCCCACATCCCCCAGCCCGGGGCAACGTGCAGGGTGCTCTGCACACACCAAACATCACCCAAGCTGTCTCCTGCCACAAGCTCCACATTTCCTTCCGCTCCCCTATAAATAAAGGACTGTGGCAATAAGTCTCAGACAAATATTATGCTTTCCTCAGACATGTGGGGCTGCTAGCATGATTTTTAAATGCATAACCCCGACATTCTGCTTTCGGTGAAGCTCATGCACCACGTAAATGGAGTTCTGCTCAGCGGGACACACCGCTGTCTGGGAGCACAGAAACACACCAGAAAGGCACACGGCTTCCTTCTGAAATGCACACCGAGGAGTTCCAGCTACAAAGTATTACCTCTCAGACAAGAAACCGAGCATTTTACAGACAGACGGGCATGTAAAACAGTGCAGCACATAAACACTATCCCATAGGGCTGTGGTAACCAGATGGCTGAGTGCGTGTAAGTCTGGCGCCCGACGGCTGAGTGCGACGAGCACCGCGGGTACACGGAGGCAGCTCCCTGCCCAAAGGCTGCTCGGCAGCACCGGCAGCTCCGGGGGGACACGGAGGAGGACACCGGGGTGTCCCCGGGGACTTACTTTGAGCAGTTTGCAGCGGATCTGCGCGGACACCATGTGGCTGTTGCGGAGGTTGCCCACCCGGAACATCAGGGTGAGCTTGCCGTCCCGCATGGAGATGGCCGCGTGCTCGCTGAACATCAGGGTCTCGGCCCTCTTCTTGGGCTGGGACATCTTGATGAACATGCAGCCGATGAGGAAGGCATCCACGATGGAGCCCAGGATGGACTGGAAGAGGAAGAGGATGATGCCCTCGGGGCATTTGTCCGTGATGTAGCGGTAGCCGTAGCCGATGGTGGCCTCGGTCTCAATGAAGAAGAGGAAGGCGGAGGGGAAGTTGTAGACGTTGGCCACGCAGGGCGTGTAGCTGTCGTCGTGCGCCTTGTTGAGGTCGCCCCGCATGTAGGCGATCACCCACCACATGGAGGCCATGAAGAGCCAGGCCACGGTGTAGGTGAGGATGAAGATGAAGAGGTTCCAGCGCCACTTGAGGTCCACCAGCGTGGTGAAGAGGTCCGACAGGTAGCGGCTGGTCTCGCCGCCCAGGTTGCCGTGCTGCACGTTGCACCGCCCGTTCTTGTCCACGAAGCGCTGCCGCTTCCCCCGCGGGGCCGCCCGGGGCGGCGGCAGCCCCCCACCGCTGGCCGAGGTGCTCACCACCTGGTACTCGTCCCCCAGCTTGCGCCGCAGCGCCGACATGCTCCGCGCACCGCCCCGCACCGCCGGGCACGGCACCGCGGGCACGGCACCGCGCACGGCTCGGCACGGCTGTGCACGGCTCGGCTGGGCTGGGCACGGCTCGGCTGGGCTGGGCTGGGCTGGGCTCGGCTGGGCTCGGCTGGGCTCGGCACGGTTCGGTCGGGCTCGTCCCGGCCCCGCACGGCCCCGCACGGCGCCGCCGCTCTGCGGGCGCGGAGGCTCCGCTGTGCGCGGCCGCCACCCACGCGGAGCCGGCGGCAGGGGCGGTGCGGCGCGGCCCCGGGCAGGGCGCGCCCCCTTGGCCACGCCCCCTTGGCCACGCCCAGGTCACGCCCAGCTTCTGGTCCCGCCCCCTCGGCGCCCCGCAGCCCCCGCTGCGGTCGGGGCATCTCATGGCAGGAGGAAACACGGCGGGAGAGGGGCTGTGCCCTAATTAGCTTTGTGCCCGGCAGTCGCAGAGCTGCAAGGGACAGCGCGGCCAGTCCTCGCGTCTGCAGTCCTCGTGTCCGTAGTTCGGAAGGGATATGAACAATCGAGCGGCCACGGGAATGAGGGGAGACCTGCGAGGCAGCGAGATCAAGAGGATCACTCGTGTGCACACCTGGAAGGCAGCAAGAAGATCCTTCCAGTGCCCCAAAGTCTCAAAGCACAGCCAGGGGCAAGGGCAGGGGCAGAGGGAATCCAGTCCAAAACGCCAGGCCCGCACACATTTTCTGACTGGGAGCAAAAAAATAATAATAACTGGAAATCACGTCTAGGGTGTGGTGGGTACTTGGCCACTGGGACCTTTAAATGGTTTTAAAAAAGCAGAAGCAGCATGACCCAGTGCAAACCAAGCAGCTGAGACAGAGACAGAGCGGGGCTTAGCAGCAGGGACACAACCTGGTGGCAGCCACCCGCTGGCCAGTGAGGCTCCCAACCAATGCCACATGCTAAAGAAGCTTGGAGTGATGCAGTTTAAATGTTTAAATTTCAGGGGATGGGGATAGCTCTTGTGTTCTTAATCACACTGTTATGGTTACAGAAACCACAGCAGTGTAAAGGAAGCCATCTCTTCCTAATTGCTGAAACTCAAACCAAAGCTCTCCCTCCCTGCTCCTGGGGAGACCAGCAGACTTACAACGTGTGTGCTCTGTCTTACCTGGTGAGGTGAGGAAATAAGGTGAGTGCTGGAAAAATCATAGACATTTAAAATGTCCTTTGTCATGTGAGGCTCTTGGTGACAAGAACACTCTGCTCTTAATGCTCGGCTCTTAAGGACGCCCTGGAAGGATTGTTTCCTGCCAGCCAGCAGCTCAGAAACCAGCAGAGGTGCCTGCTCATGTCCTTATGCTGTACCTGGGGGTATGCTGTACTCAGGAATCATCTTAAACTCCCATTCCTTCTGATGTCCGTGATGCTATTCGCCTCATGCATGCTTCTCAATGAAATCCAGAGCTCAGCCATGCCAGAGTCAAGAAGGAAAAGTCCAGAACCCTTTTCCCCATCCAAATCATGAGCTGGGTGATTTTTTTCTCAGTAATTAGGCATGCCATTGATACAAACAGTCCTGCTCCCAGAACCGGGAACGTAATGATGCATGGCAGGAGAAGGAAACACTCATTTGGATGCAAAGCCACTCAGGAAACCCATGTGGGGATTTCCAATTCAAATTCAAATTGAGACTCTCAATGTTCTTAGGTTGCAGAACAGAAAATTCCACCATGAATCATCAAATTGGTTCGTAAGCAAATTCACAGTAAAATCAGGAAAACAGCTCCAGAGCTGCAAACCTGGCCAGATTTCTGCAGCGGAGATGGCTCCCTGGGTGTCCATTGCACCCATACATGGGCTGGGTGTGACACTGACCTCAAAGTCCTACGGCACCAGGTGTTGGAGGTCAGCAGTGGCCTTTCCATTTCTGTGAGTCAGTACCATAGGAGCACCTGTTTTATGCCTCCTGTTCTTGCAGGAAGGGCTGGATAGCCATAAACCAAAGAAGAACCCACCCGGCAGAAGGTAGCATCCCACCAAACTGCACCCAACCATTACGAAGCAACCTCAGTTTTACTGCTACTGCTAACGCCTGGCCAAATGCAGAGCGGCTTCTTTTCACTCTGTGGAGAAGCGAAATGAAACATTTCTCTGAAAAATGCAGGCAGCCCCACATGGTGGGCATGGCCTCCCTGGTGTCCTGCACAGCTCTGTTCCCCTCGAGGTCCCTTCCGAGGGCAGAAGCTGGCGGCTGGCCATGGACAGGGCCAGGAGGTGCTTGGTGGCAGCTCCTGGCTTGCTCTGGTTGCTGGAGAAGAGCAAAGGCATTGCGTGCTTACGTGTCCTGGTGCAGTGTTCTCTGTCTCACTTCTAATGCGAAATAGAAAAAATAAAATAACATAAAATAAAACCCTGCCTTGACCGTGTTTTTCCAATATGTTGTGTGCTTTTTCCCCCCATCCATGCTGCTTTCATGCATTTTTGTAGGTTTTAAGCAAGATGCCAGCCTTGCCGAGGCTCCCCTTGCCGAGGATGGATTTCTTCAGCTGAGAGGGGGTGGTTGTTTGGCTTCAGGAGGCATTAGGCTGCCCATCAGAACTATCGATTTGACTACAGCGTGTGCATTTACATTGGCATTTTGCAGTCCTTGGTTTCGTGATCAATGCCCATTTTCTGGTTTGCTCTCATGTGGTCACACATAGACCAACATCCAAAGGGGAGAAAAAAAAAGTGTTTCTTCACATGCTGCTTATGCAAAAACCTCCTGCCCTGCAGGACTCCTCACGGGGTACCGGGGAAGCTATAAATATACATGGCTTCAATAAGCAACTGCAGAAATTCAATGGATCTATCACAGAGGAGCAGCCACAGACACCGCCTCAAATGGCTGCCCCCAGGCACCACGGCTGGATGCTGCATCAGCGTTTGGGAGAACTGTCACCAAACGCTGTCTTCTGCACTCCCAAGCCTGCAGTTTCTCCAGGGACATTACCTGGGGGGGTTATAACCCCTGTGAGCCCACAGCAGTGCCCCTGAGGAAGTCGTGTTGGGCTCCCAAGTACCCACCTCCCAACGGCTGCAGTCGGACCTGTGCCTGCCTGCGTGCCGGAGCCTAGCTGACCAAAGGAAATATCTCTAATTTGCTGTTTTTAGCAGCGCCAATGTTTTAGGAAGTGTACTTGTGGCTTGGCTGACAAGGGGCATCATTACCCGTCTGGCAGCGCTGGCTGGGCATTGCCCGCTCTTCATTAGGGACTGCCTGTGCTGAAATCAATAGGCTCGATGGGCCGTCGCTGGGCTGGCTGGGCTGGGAACTTGTGCTTTAATTAGGAAAGGTAGATAATGAGCTCTCTGCAGCTGCATAGCTCCCCAAATTCATTATTCTCTTAGTGCTCTGTCTCTCTGGGGCTGGATCTCCTCGCTCACAGATCTCACACAAGCAGCATGCCTGGGACCGGGTGACAAACCCGCTGCGTCCCTCTGCTGTCCTGCCAGAGCCCCACTGTGACGGTGCCACACCAATTTAAAAATAAACGAAGCAGAAACTTTTTGTGTGTGCCATATTTCTGTGTTGCAAGG
The DNA here is from genome assembly GCA_011076525.1 of Nettapus auritus. Lineage (NCBI taxonomy): Eukaryota > Metazoa > Chordata > Aves > Anseriformes > Anatidae > Nettapus > Nettapus auritus. The sequence goes on along the minus strand of CM021771.1, from coordinate 38,158,266 downwards.
GATCCAAGCCCTTGTCCTCGCTTGGCACTGCAGTGATCAACACTGCAGAGAGCTTCCCTCCCTCCTGCCTGGCTGCTCCTTGCCATGCCTGGTTTGGGCACAGCAAACACCACCTCATGTGCCATGCGGTCCACGTGAAATTATCCAATTCATGAGGCAAAAGCCTTGGCTTCCTGCCTCTAGTCCTTCCTTGGTCTGCTCCTCCAGCTAAGCCATTCCTTCCACCCTGTTCTTTGACCTGCAACAGCACAACAAACCCCACAGCTGCGGGTCCTCCTCCACACACCCTGCAGGCATCTTGCTTTTCTGTAATGTTTTCCCAGTGTGAAACCAAAAAGCTGGTCAGGCTTGGATCACTGACGTCCTTGTAACACAGCAAAATGACTGGGTTAATTCCCAAAATTATAACGCAGGCAAATATGGCCAGGTATGTACACACACCTACCGTGAAAGTCCTGGAGCTCAGTGCCATCTGCCACTGTTTGCACTTTCTGAGGTGAAATCTCTCCAGGCTTCTATGCTCTATTGTTCATATTTTTGCCTTCACCTTTTATTTCTTTGCTCTCTGATGACTCCTCACATAGAATAAATTTTTGATGCATTTGGAGACACCTGCAGCGGTGTTACTCCTTGACAAAGCCATTCCATGGAATGAGTGAGTACTAGAGCAAGTACTAGGGTATTGCAGCCACACACCAAGAGCCAAGTTTCAGAAAAACACAACAAACCTGTGGCCAGATGCTCTCCTCTCCCCAGCCACCGCCAGAGGACCGCGGGCAGACACATGGGTGTTTTAGGGGGATCAGAGCTGAAGGATTCAGTCACTGGGGAAAACCCAAAACAAATGAATTTGGGGTCCTCACGTGGTGTTCTCCCACCCCACGCAGGGGCAGCTTTCCAAACGAGCTGCGTATTTCTTTTTCAGTTAACAAGCTACGCTGCCTTTGATGTTCTGAGTAATCATGTCAACAGGACTATATCAAACAATGAAAATGTATTTGGGGCATGTGGGAGATTTCCTGAAAGCAGGTCAACAAGGCTAAAATTCGATCAAATAGGTAAGTTTTCTGAATCTAAGCGAGGAGCTGTGCACACGCACAAAGATCACAGAGATTCGGCTCATCAGCACCAAGATTTACAGAGCCGACAGCCGAGACTGTATTCTGTTTGAAAGGTGGTTTATTTCTGATTACATCTGCATTTGTTGCTTCCTTTCGGGACCAGATTCTGCACTCTGAGCACCAGGCACAGCACCGCCCAGCCTGCGTCTCTTCCCGCACACCTTAACCCCCTCATCCCTCACAGCCGTGCTATCTCTAGCTGAATTCTTCACAGACATCACGGGTTTTAAATTGTTATCCCTCTTGTAAGAAGTGCAATATCTTTTGTGCAGCTGGTGCCTCCCCCAGGGGTTAGAGCTGGGCTGGAGGGATTAATAACTGGCTTTTGGCAGCGGCCTCCAGCGGCTCCTGGTCTAGCCATGGATGAAGCTGGAAGCAGGGTTGTTAAATCTACAGACAATACAAAACTCAGAGGCACTGAAAGAAGGATGAGAACAAAACTGGAATTTAAAATGCATTGACAAAATGAGATAATAATTTGGAATTAAATAATAATAATAATAATAATATGTAATTCAGTAAAGAGAAAGGCAAAGTACTAGACCTGGAGAGGAATAATCACCTCCAAAACAGCACAATAAAAGGAAAGTTGCTAAAATAGTTCTAGAAAAGAAAGAGAGCACAGCACATGCGTATAGCTCATGCAACTTTATAGCAATAGTTCACCAAAATTTACAGGTAGAGGCCAATTGCAGAAAAATACGGCTGTGTTGCTGAGAAAATGAAATCCACCTTCGTTTCAGATCAACAGTGAGAGCAGAAATGCAGCAAACATCTTTCCTCTGCAGACAATAAGTGGTTATTAGCTGAAGACAAGCATTCAAATGGTCTCTAAATTTCCCATCTGTGCTATTAGCCAAGGAGCAGTTTCCCTGATGTTCCAGTACAGCCCTATGAGATGAGGTGGTTGCTGCGGGAAGCTGGGCCAGGGTGGGGAGGGCGCAGGAGGGGATGGCTGGTCCTGGGGAGCTGCAGGGCAGCCCTGGGCATGGGGTGCAGCACCAGGCAGCTCAGGGCTGGGAATTGTTGCTCCCAGATTCTTGCTGGCCAAACTGGCCTCCTTGTCTCCGGCAGGTCAGCTCGCAGACGTTACCTCCCCTGAGATACGATAACAACCCGTGCCTTTGCAGTAAACGCCCCCATGGATCCAGAACAAATCTTCCATTCAGGGATTCTCCCAGCCATGAAGCGCTCACGTACAAAATCACAAGTAACCATAGTTACAGGAAGCTCGGATGTTCAAGGTTCAAACATGCCCCATTTGTACACCCCCTATGGTTTGCCTGTGCCTTCCAATCAATTTCTCTGCTTGGGAAAGGTAAGTTACCCTACACTTCTAAAACCTTTATTTTTTTGGCATAAGTCGCTATGGCCTCGCATAAATTTTATCAGCTGAGGCAATCCCCATGGGCACAAAACCCCCCTTGGGAACACCTCCACATGCTGTGCTCTGGGGGTGAGCAGACGGTACCTGACGGCATCCCAAAAAGAGCCCCCAAAATGAACCAAAAACAAGCAAAAAAAATCTGTTACCCTGTTCCAAAGATGTGACAAACAAACAAACAAACAAAAACCTGTATTTCATGTTTTTCGTGTTTTTCCATGGCTTCAGTTTCAGTGTGGGGCTGCTGAGGAGGAGAGCTCTGAGCTGCGGGGCCAGCCCCTGGCCCGCTGCAGTGCTGCTTTCTCTGCCCGGTCTCGGTGCTTCCACTTGTCACCATCAAATCTTGGAAAAAAAAAAAAATAATTCAACATACTGCAGTGAGGACAAGAATGGAAAAAAAAATAACTTGTTCTGGTCTTAGAGCAAAAGCTTGTGAAGGGAATGAAATGAAAGGGGAAACTAAAGCCAAACCATGCAGCATTGCTGCATGAGGATTAAACATAACTGGGTTTTTTACAGCCTCACAAAGGACAGTGCATTACGAGAGCTTGTGCTCCATTAAATGAAGGAGGGCCACGAGGCCTCCATGGATAGCCCAGATTCCTGTAGCAGCCCGTGTAACACCCCACAAAGGTTTCAGCCCCCTCGCTGACCACACAGCAGCACCAGGCCACCGATGTCCCCACCTGCACAGGGGCTCAGGGAGTGGGCGCTTTAGGGGGATTGTGCAAAACCCTCACGTTTCGGTCCAAGCTTCGTTTGCAAAGCAGAACCCAGAATTTTGAGTAAGAATTGAAGGTATTTTTCTTGTTTCTAAACTGCATTTTAAATACACTGGGGAGAAGTCAGCCTGACAGTCTGTTGTCCTGTTGTAATGCTCTTAGTTCCCGAAAAGAGCAATTTGCAATTGTTTTAATTAGTCTGCTGTCCTTCCCATTCGTTCTGCCCTGTACAGTTCTGTCTGCACACACACTCTGTGAATTAAAGGCTAAAATTTGTGTCCTCCAGGGCAGCAGAACCTGCCCCATCCACACCCGTGCTGCACTCCAGCGACTTATTTTTGCCCCTTTGTCACGACCCCATTCCAACAGCAAGCGTTCAGCTCCCGCAGTCCCCTTCAATTGCCAGCACTAACACTAAAGTGTGCAAGATGCAGCCATGACATTTGACAGAACAAAAAGATTCACGTGGGCTACAAAGTGTCTGTGTTTCCAGCTCTCTGGCTTCCCTTAGAAATGCATTTTCAAAGTTACAGTGCCAGTGAGCCGACCTCAGGTCAGCTGTAGGCTTTTATGAGATTCTTACTTGAAGTCTCAAGCCATTAATTCTTCCCTAAATAAACTCACACCTTGCGAAAATGTGCAGTTAGTTCTGTTTCTGCTGGGATGTGGACAGCTAAAAATACAGCCAATTATTTCTGCTTGAAATGTCAGCGCAGACAGGTCTGGAAATTATTATTTTCCCATCTTAAATAAACTAGCAGAGAAGAAAGGAAGAAAGTTTTATTTGCTCCTGAAGTCTGCAAGGGAAGCGAGTGCAAAGCTGGTCATGGGTCAGGCTTCTTTGAAAAGTTTGCAGGAAGGAAAAAAAAATAAAAGGGAAAAATTAAGAAGAAATTCAAAGAAAGCTTGTCCCTGTGGAGGAGCAGCCGCTGGGCGGGTTGAGACACAGGAGCAACCCTGTTCTGCAGGAAGGTCCATATGGACACAGGGGCTGGAGAGCTTTGGATGATCTCAAAATCACCTGCAAACACAGGGGAAAAAAAGGGAAAAAGTAAATAAATAAAAAATAAAGCTTGCATGCCCAATCTCCACACATAATGCATAATGAGGGGATAACATCTGAATTGTACCAATCTGTTGCAAGAATTATTTTAGATATGCTGAGACAGCACTTTCTGTAAGAAACGTTTAGAGGAACACGACTGAAATGAATAAGCTCGCCTGCAAGACTGAGCAGACTTTTAACATGGAGCACCAGAATTCTCCAGGTGAGGAGCTGCTTCCTCCTCAAACCCCTTCCAGTCAAGGAGAGGACACAGGGGCAGGTACCCCCAGCCTCCAGCACCATTTATACGTTTTGTAAATGCCAAAACTTTTATATGTTTTGTAAAGCATTACAAAACATATAAATACGTATTATCACTGATGCTCTGAATCCTATCAGGAACTGTTAAAGGATCCCAGGCCCCCAAGGAACTTCTCTATTGTAACCAGAAGTTGCATGTTAAAAAGGACAAATTCTGCTCAACCTCACTTGGCTCTTTCAATTTCTTTCTCTGATTTCTGTTATAATTGGAACCTTGACGGATCACCTGCAGCTCTACTTGAAACAGTGGCTGGCTCTGCATTGCTGGGCCATCAGGACTGATAGAAAACATAACCATTAGCATCTCGATATGCAGTATGCAGATTGGCAGCATTATCCTGTTTGTTTTTTTTTCCCTTTGCCTTATGTGAATACCCCAATAGCTAAATGCATCCTCAGGCACCCATGCAGTAAATGATATGTTGCGAGAAAACAGGGAAAATAAGAGCCTGCAATCCACCCTGCCGAGCCCACTCTTACCTTCCCTGCCTCGCTCAGGCTGCTCGCTTATTTGTGAGGTTAGCAAAGTGCTGAATTTATTCCCCCAAACAAGATCTCCCAGAGCGACAATCACTCAGCCAGGGAAGGGAAAATAAACCCATGCGGCTCCAAAAACCTGAGCTGAAACCTGCTGCAGGTCCCCTCCGGACTGCCCACGGTGTTGCAGGATGGAGGCACCTTCGCTCTTGTGCCCTTGCTCTGCTGGTCCCATTTGTTTTCTCATGAGGGAAACTGTTCTGCATCCATCCCCAGCCCTTGCTCCTGTTATTAATCAGTGGCTTTTACAGAAAGATTTCGGAACAAGGCATGCCTGCAGTTCTCAGTAATTGATTTTAATCAAGTTTCTGTTTCATGTGGTTTAATTCCCCTCAGACATGAGAAGTGCATCAAAGGAGAGGGCTGTTTACCCTGTGCTTCTGATCCTTTTGGAGCTTGCATTTATTTATTTATTTGCTTTTTTTTTTTTTTTTTTTTTTTTTTTTTTTTTTTTTTTTCCCAGAAATTCATGTCATGGAAGTTCTGAGAATTTATTTTACCAGAAAAACATTGAATTGCTGAAAATGAAGTGTGGGGCCAGCCCACAACACTCTGGTGTAGGTGTGATTAGTTAAAAAGACGTCTCCATGTTCAGCTTTGCCTGCTGAGCTCAGCAGCAGGCTGAAGGAGCGTAGCGCCCTGTCCGGGTGCTGGAGCAGTAACCGGGCTTTTACTCGCTCCGAAGCATTTACAGCATTGGCAGAGGTACAAAGAAGAGAGATAAAAGTGACCAGCAGACCGGAAAACAGCCTGGGTCAGATCTTATTTGTCTGAGAGGTTTATTGGTATAACCGCACCCGCTTCAACCCTTCCCATATAACTTCCTGCTGACCTTGCCATTAAGGATCATTACCACAGACCTCGTTAAACTCAGGCTGACAGCACCCACCTGCCTGGGTGCCTGTCCACATCTTGCAGGGGAGACCACCACGAAACCCCAGGGGTGAGGGACCACCGACGGGTGGAGAGGCCGGAGCAGCCCCCAGCCCCAAGCAGCTGCCTCCGGAGACAGGGAGCAGGGCAATCGCCCCCTCTGCAGCCCTAAATGAGGCACCCAGGGATCCCCATAAAGGTAGCATCACGTTCACAAATTGTTACCTTTATCTGGCCTGTTTTACTTAATAACAACTTATCTACCATATTCCCTGACCCAGGGCAGAACAAAGAGTGCAATCGGTGAAATTCATTAAGGTGAAAAAAAGAATTCCTCGATTCACAGGGATGATCAATAGTTATACAGATACCCAGAATAGATGGCATTAAATGAGCTGTAACTGGTAGCTTTTAGAAGAAATACAGCTTATGCACTAGCATCTGCACTGTGTGGAAGGTTCCTTACCTCTCGCCCACCTCAGGCAGGATTTCTGAGGTGTTGGCTGAACAATTCCTTTCAGCCACGACGAGAAGGAAAAGCTCAAGTGGCAGAGGTTTCTTCTTTTCCTTGTAGGTTAAAATTAAGAGTAAGCACTAAAGCGCAAGAGTAGAAGGCAGGCAATGCATGCTTTGTTAGCTTGTTTTGTGCTCGTAACTTCAGGGCTTTCAAAAACATTCGCTACCTACTTTTGTATGTATGGAATATAAATCCTTCCATCCGTTCTGCCTTTGCACCTACAAAATGCCACGGAAATTTTACTATGCTTCAAAACCAAATGATTTAAAACACATTTTCCTCACATCACAAATGTTTTTTAGAAATGCACAGTTCACACCACGGTTCCTGGGATTTCATTACAGAAATATATTTCCATTCCTCCGCACCCAGTTTCGATTAAAAGCAAGGCAGTCACAACCTGATATTTCTATTGCTGTATTTCTATGTAGTGCTGTATTTCTATTGTACACAAGCCAGTTGATCTTAAGAATAGAAAATGTTCCAGAAGAGGGAATAAAAAGCCTTCCAAGTCCAGCTCTTTGCATCTTGAGGAATGAAATGCTTGCCAGCAGCGCCCTGCGAGCCTGCTCTGCATCTGCCAAATGCTGCCAAGAGCAACAAGACGGATCCCTAACCTGTGAGACAGATCCCTAACCCGTGAGATGGATCCCTAACCCGTGAGATGGATCCCTAACCCATGGGACGGATCCCTAACCCACGAGATGGATCCCTACACACACACACACAAAACCCACAGATGTTGTAAATTTAGGTATAGGATCTCTCTGAGAACAGGATTTCACATCGAAAACCACTTTCCAATAGATTCCACATACAAAGGAGCAGCAATTTACAGGGATATAAATCTGTTATAAGTCTTCATTAAGCAGTATTGTAAGGATTAAAAGAGGTTAATGAGCATGCTACTAATGCTAACTAATTAGCCAGCATAACCTCTTTATACTTTACAGGTATAAAGAAAAGTGATTTCAAAAATCTCAAAACGATCTCGTTAATTTAACAATGGCGCGATACCTTGTGCTCTCCTCTTTTGCTGGTAACAGCACAGAAGGTGACTAATTGTGAGGAGCACCCGTCTCCTGCTCTGAAAATCTCCTAAGTCAAGCCTGGAGCAAACTGCAACAGGACCGTCAGAATCTGCTGAAAAATAGCATCAATGAAATATACATTCATTCACATACGTATGTGTATATTCATCCACACACATACAGTATAGACCTCTACATACACATTCATTAGAGACAGAAAGCTCTGTGAAGTTACTCAGTTCATCTGCTTTGCAAATGCAGAGGCTCCCTACAGTATATTTTCCCAATCCAGCTCTCAAAGCCTTTCTATAAATGTTGCCAGAAGATGATTCCATTCTACAAAATTTCATATTTTTAGAAATGTTAAATAGTACAAAGCATTTTCCAACCCTATCATCTCCTTAGCACGTTTTTTTTCCCTCTTATCCCTACATTGCTTTCTAATGTATCTGTTTAGGTACGCCCAGCCACTGTAAAGAAGGGAGCGAAGCACTTTGCTAGTAAAATAGGTTTTTTGTCTGCACTCTCTTTATTTAGAGTCACAGAAAGGACTGCCCTAACCCAAGATGCTCGGGCTTTAGAGTGATGACTTGCTGCTACGTCTGTGGGTTAGAAACTTTATAAAGCGTGTTTGGCAAGGAGCAGAGAGCAATGGGCTGCCCCAGACTTGCGTGGGAGATAGAACAGTTTGCAAGCTGGGTGTCAGGAACCTTTGCTCCTCCTGCCTGTATCAAATGCTTGGCTTCGGAGCCTGCTCTATCGCTGCTTCATCACTCAGGCCGATGCAGTACAGCAGCAATTCTGCAGCAGTGCCTTTGGTTACAGATAAGCAGGATGTGATCACAGCGGGGTTTTGTTGGGAAATAGATTTGTCTTTGTGCAAAAGGCTACTTTTTTTTTTTTTTTTTTTTTTTTCCCAATCACAATCAATAAAAAAACACAGAATTGACATTTCTGTTCCTGATCTCCCACAGGAGGGAACCAGAAACACTGATTATGCTGGGTGACGTCACACAAACAAGATTTATTGTATATTTATTTATAATATATCTATTATTAATGTCACCTGCCGGCTTTACTGGCCTGCCAAGCCTCCTTCCCTGTGCCCATAACCCATGAGCCATGCTCCCCTTGCACACAGGAGGGTGCTCGCTGTCGGGGTGCCCAGAAGTCACGCTGGGCTATTTGCCATCCAGCCTGCTCCGTATCGATCCCTATTATCTGTGTTTCCATGGATAGCTTAAAATCTTACCTTGCAGTGCCCTATGTGTGTTTTTCTTTTCCTCCCAGCACTTCCTGGGACTTGAACACACAGAGTTTAATAACTGCTGCGGTAAGAGACTCAAGAGCTGTCCAGAAAGGATAAGAAGGGGTGAGAAATTTCGTTTTGGAAGGGAAAGGGGAATGGCTGGGAAAGAATTAAAAAGAGAAAACAAACTTTTTGTAAAAGGAAGTAAAATGCATTCTTCAATTTGAGTTTACATTGCCGAGAATCTCAAATATTTCTCTCACAATAGCAGAAACAGAAGCTGACCGCTGCCAACTGCCAGCCAGGCTCAGAGGTTCGTGCTTGGTTTGGTTTCAATTTGCCAAGACCATCCTTACCTCTCCTGAACTGTTCTGCCTGCATCCATTTTGTTAACTGCAATTGCTTAATTTCAGCACAGAAACACCTTAACATTTTAGCTATGCCATTCTAGCAGCATGGTGCTGCACATACTGAGGGTACAGAGGAGGACTGTGCATCTGGGACGTTTTGTGTGCAGATTTGCAGCATGATAACCTGACCACAAATAAGATAAGCAAGCTGAATATTTACGAGCTGAATTTACAGAAGCAGAGCCCACGTTTGTGTAACGCCATCCCACTGGTTTGAGAGCTGCACAAGGATGGATTTCAGGGCAGATCCTACTTCCTTCTGCTGCAAAAATACGTTCAAATTCAGGTTTGAAATTGAAGTTTTAGCCCACTGAAGAGGTGCATTTAACTCATCTTGCAAGTGCTTAACTCACAGTGCTTGCTTAAGGGCCTGATCCACGGGAAGTTTTTGTCTCCATTAAACTCCGAAATATACCACGAAAGAAGGGAGCAAAACACGTACAGGTTTTTAAGGGAATTCAGATGTAGGTTGTTTCCCTCACTGTAATTTTAGCTCCTTAATCAGCCCTAACTTTTAACATTTCCGAGAAATGCAAAGAAGAAACATACCTCTATGTCTGCATTCATTCCTCACAAATAGATTATTTTATGATTCATCTAAATGATTCACATACTATAATTAACGAGCTCTACAGTTAATTGCATCTTTGCAAGACAGTTTAATAATCAGAGTAGTAACTTGACAGTCGCTTTTTAATCGCGTATATGCGATGGATGTTTTGTATAAACTCCGGCTCAACACAAACAAATACACAAATAGGTATTTCCCCATAGACAATCTGGATCATTTTAGGTTTAGAAACACTGAAGCAGGTAAACCTTGCTAGAAAGGGTTTAATTTTTATTTTTTTTTCTCTGTAGTTGCATAAGCAACATTTGGAAGGACAGCATCTGGTTAAATGGGCCATTAACTTGGGAGCACTTCTGTCAATTGGTTCATCAAAATACTCTGCAGAAGGATGAATCAAGAAACTCATCTAAAATTGCTATTATAGACATGTTTTTCTCTCTTCATCGTTTCTTTGTCAGTACCTCTACAATAATGCAGAAGGAGGCTCCTTAATCTTCTATGACTTGTAACACTCCATCACCTTCCTTAACTTTTCATACGGTTAATACCAAAAAGGTTTGATTTAGTCAAGAAATTGAAATTAAAATCTGAAATCATTTGTGATCACGTTTCTCAGGAATCGCTCTGACACCACTGATGCTATCAGCTGATCTCTGCCTCTCAGTCTCCTGAGGATTAATTTTCCTTTACGTTTATAAACCCTTCATTTTTAAAATAGACCCTCTCCCCCCTTCTTACCGCAACTTACCCGTTTCAGGGTTCAAGATGTAACTGAAAGAAAGTCCCGAGGAGCTGAGGAAAACAAGCTGAAAAAATGGAGGAGCTGCCGAACACGACCGCAGCGACGTGCCCAGCCTCATCGCTTGTGCCTTCACCTTCCACCGCTCCCCGGGGTGGGGATGGGAATGGCTCTCCTGGCGATTTCCAAAGTTGCACATGGAAATAGGGGACGTGGAAACTGGAAAGCCTAATCTTTAGCCCTGGAAGTCTAATTTTTAGCAGGTGGTAACACTTGACCACATAATGACTAAGTGCACCTAGAAAAAAACGAAGGCACCAGAAGAAAACTAAACCAGTATATTTTAATTCTACAAAAATGTATAAATATTTAAATGTACAGCAAAGAGTACCAGTAGACCATTTAATAACCGTTACAACATTTAAAATGTGCAATTATTTATCCACAATCTACTTTTATAAATTTAAATTTTATGTTCCTAGCACTTCATCAGGAGCACTCGTAAGCAGGTCCCCAAAGCCGCCACATCCCTCGGTCTTCTCCACCTTGACCAAAAGCCCGGCACGATCCCCACGTTTCTCAGGTGACTGCGTGCCTCAGGTGTTCCAGGGGACCCCCTGCCAAGCTGGCCCGAGTGCGTGCTCTGGGAGGAGAAGAATAAATGGGGATGACGACCTACCGGAGCGGTGGTGCTTGAGTTCAGTTACCAAACGTTGGAAAATCAGCACTGACATGGAAGCCACGGAAGCAAGTGAAAACACTGCAGGTGTTCATCTGACGCCAGCAGACCTGGTGGCAGCTCGTGCTGGCAGCTCCAGACACAGCGTGGGCGTGCAGCGTGGCAGCGTCCTGCGGGGACGGGCAGCGGGGGGCTTGGGGCTGCGGGGACCCCAGGGCCAGAGCCCTCACGGCCAGGGCAGGTCTCCAGTGAGCTGGCACAGCACAGCATGTCGAGGCGTTCAGCAGTGCTCGTGAGCTCCTTTTTGCCTCCCAGACTTCAAAATGGGCAGAACGGTGGATGCGTGTAACAGCTCTGAACAGAACCTGGCCAGAGTCACCTTGGGGAGGCTCTGCCCAGCACGCACAGGAGACGCAGCCAGAAGGTGCAAATAAAAAAATCAGAACATACAATCTGACATCCAAGTATACTGCTTTTCTTCAAAACACTCTTCCTATTAGGGTGTAAGAAAGAAAGAAATCCTTCTAGAGACTGGGAAATACGTGTTTGCAGGGAAATCATCTCCAGCTGCTCAAAACGCCTCGCTGCTTCAGTTCTCGGCTGTCCCTGGTTCCTCCTACCTCTGGCACTGGGAGACAAACCAAACTACTGCTGCTTACAGTGCTTAGGGCCCCACTTACTCTTCTAAATGTTCCCTTTGCTGATGTTACCTTGCATTACGGCTGGCTCATTTCGTCAAAGCAATTCTCTAAAAATATGAGAACCAGAAGCATTTTTTTTCCAGTGAAAACAATAAATAATCACATTCAGTATTTGTGGAGTTCTCTCCATTTCAAACACGTGCAAATAGAAACCAGTCCTCCCAACACCCTTCTGAGATATGTTATGTGGGGAACCAAACACAGATCAGTGCTTTGCAGACATGGTTTGTGGCTCTGAATGCTTCCCTTTGTGGGTGCTGCACCTCAGACACCGAGGGAGGCAACCAAAGGGGCAACTTCAAATGATTTTGGCCAAAATTACTTGCCAAGGCAACGCAGGAATTTAGTGGTTGGAGGAAGGACTGGGTTCAAGTGCTCAGTAACTTACATTCATTCATTAAATCATGTAGTTTTTCATCCCTGACACTGCACCAGCATTTAAGGTGCCACACACCACCACCTCCTCATTCTGCCTAACAGCAGCTTTACACGAAACTCTTCTGGGAGGGCTCTCAGGGCTTCTGCATTCTCACAAAGGAGGTAGATCCACGATTCAGTCCCTCGAAGCCAATGGAAATACTTGCCATGTCTGAATTAAGCAGGTGCTTTGGTGCTTTTCCTAGGTCTGAGCGTGATGCCAGATGCCAGCCATCCTGCCAGCATGCTGAAAGCTTGCAGCAACACTGCTGCGATTGTCAGCAACGGGGGTACTTGCTCACAAGCAGGTCAAACAGAACAAATCCGTATTTCCCTTCCACCTCTCCCCAGCCAGTGCACAGCAGTGCAGCCACGGATACACACTGCAAACACACTCAGCCAAGGGAGTACACACTCTGTATCAACCTTTGTAGTAATTCTAACGAGAAAAACACTCTTTTCTTCAAAGCCATGGGTCTGGGTATATCATCTGCCAGCAGGAGTGGCTGCACGCCTGGTAACAGCCCTTTGGAAGAAGATGGATATGGAATTTTTAAACCAACTTCTGCATGGAGATTGGTATTTACATTTGTGATGCCTGCATGATCTTCCTATGAAGCAAGATTACATTCTTCTGTTTTCCTAGCTTTTAAACCATATTGTGTATTTGGTGGGGGGCTTTAAGATGGCAATTGGAGGTGCTTGACCCTGCTTTGAGCAGGGAGGTTGGACTGGATAAGCCTCCCATCTGAGCCTGTGAGCTCCTGTGCATGCACAGCAATCACTTTTGAAATTTAATAGGCTTCAAATTTTCATTTAATGACATGTTTCAAGAAAATATGGATGCCCTATGAATTTGTAATACCTACATATGAGAACATTAATCCGTAACGATCTAAATCTCTGCTGCGATGGCCAACAGAAACACCAAGATGACGGGACACTTTCCCATACCTGGCCACGGGCTGACATCAGCTCCTGTGGTGCCTCCAACACGACCGCGTGTCACCAGCATGTTCTTAATAACCAGGCTAATGAAACAAAATGATTAAGCCACAAAATTATTAAAAATATAAATAAGCATCTGCTGTCTCTGTTGGAGCCAGAGCTGGAACCAACCCACGCTCCGGGACGTTTCACGCAGGATGCAGGTACGTACTAATGCTCGAAGGCAGCAGCTGCAGGCGGGCTCCAGCCAAACACCCAGCGTCTTTTTCTCTCAGAGAGCCAGTTTTTGCTACTTCCACTGAGGCAGCAGAACCCCCTGAAGTTTTCCAGGTGTGAGGCCCCAGCCATTTGTGGTCCCACTGCAGAGATCTCAGTTTGCTCTGAGCTGAGTTACCAAAGGGTGTCACTCCTCCTTAGCATTATTCCAATGTCTCTCTGGTTGTTTCACTTAATTTCAGTTTCTGGATGCGCTCTTTGCTCAGTTTTGCTGCTTTTCCAAGCACTGGGTGCTGGGATTCCATGTTTTCCAGGCACCAAACATTCACTCTGCACAGTGACCCTGCTGCCCTTTCAGAGCAGTGCTCCACCGAGCTCCACTCAACACAAGTAAACAGCAAACACAGACCAGTGCCCAAACACGGAGTTTATAAAGCCTCTGACAGAATCGTTCCCAGTGCCAGTGAGCTTTGTAAGGCATTTTACACTGTGCCATGGTGTCCGACCCGCACAGGAAACACCCTCCCTCCCCACCTCTTTGATAAAGGTTCACCAAGGTTTCTCTTTAAACATTTCTGAGCGTTGATAACTCCACATGTCCTGCCGTTCATAGGCTCCCATGTGCTTCTTTTGAACAGTCATGGGTTCCAAAGGGGCACGTGGAGGCCTGTTGCCCCCAGGAAAGCCAACCTGGGGGCTTTGTTCTGGCCAGGAGGGGAGGAGGAGAGCCCTGGCAGGCCAGCCGAGGCAGCAGCTCCGTGCCGGCTCAGGCGCCCAGGGTCATGTTGCGCAGCAGCCACTGCTGGGAACGGCTCCCAGAGCACTCCCGCATGGTGGGCACCATCTTGTCCTCCTCCGACGGCTCGTCCAGACACTGGTTGCTGTTGACGTGCCTCAGGGTGAGCTTCTGCAACAGAGAAGTGCGAGAGCACCATCATTACTGCTGAGAATGGATTTGTGAGCTGCGTGAGTCCTACTCTAGGCACTACGCAAGCCACGAGACGAGCACTCATCCCTGTCCGTGCCCACTACCATTCACAAAGCTCCGAGACCCCTACACATCCCTACATGCCCCGAGGGGTGCCCCGCTCACCTTCTCTCGAGTGGTCAAGCCTGGGGGGTGAGTGCCGCTGCTGAACCCAGAAACAAATAAATGCAACAGAAAAGTACAGAAGTAAGTGCAAGCAAGTACTAACTCAAAGCAACAGTGGTTTGGGTTCAGGGATTTAGGTTCCCACAACCCAAACGTGTTTGCATTTCAGGCCACTACATTGCTAGTGCAAAAATAATCACTGATGGAAAACTAAAACTTATATTTGCTTAGAATTATATTAATAACAGTAACATACAGGTGAAAACATTTCCATTTGCAATATATTCTTCCTCCTCTGGGACACCCATCCCTTCCACTTTTTTTGACTACATGACACTATATTTGTGGGCAATGGGAGAGGCAGAGGGGGACAATAGGAAATTGAACATCTTTGGCAGAAACACTCTTCTGGGCCAAAGCCCTGGGAGGACGTACATGAAGAGATGGAGGGAAGCAGAGCATAAAGTCGTGGACTTCGACAAAGCTGGGCAGGCACATTGACAACCGAGGAGCTGCTGTTGTCTCCGTCCCTGTTCCGGGGTTGATCTGGGGTATTGCACACAAAGTCCCAGTACCTCAGGCACCTTTGGTATGAAGCTTTGCAGTTACTAATTTACTGCTATTAATGCATTCGCTTCCTAAAAGGTCCTTCGGTTCCAGGAAAAAAAAAAAAAAAAAAAAAAAAAAACAACTAAAACCACATTACACGCAGACTTGCCCATGCACCTGTACAAATCCATGTGTCAGCAGCTGCCCTCTGTGACAGCGGTGAGATTCACACGGAACCACGCAGACGGCACGGGGAGAGCAGCGCTGCAGGCAGCCCCGCAGGGCTGGGGCTGCTGCTGGCTCCTGGCTGGAAGCAGCCAGATCCCCCCCGCGGGCTCCCTGCAGCAATGCTCCACGCCATCCTGTTCAGCACGGACAGAACACTTCTACAGCAAACATCTGCTTGCTGCTGCACCTGGTTCAGAAAACCAAGGTTGTGCCGTGTGCAGTTTTACACCACCAGACTGATGTGTCATGTATTAACACTCTCAACGTCTATTATGAATGTTCTTTCCCTAGCTCCTCCCTAGAGACTGGCTCCTCAGTTTAAAACAAACTATGACACAGTTCCCCGAGAAAAGCCTCCAGACACTGTAAGAAATCATAGCGGGGCCATTTGACATGCCTTCGGTGATGAATATAAGGCATTCTGCTCTAATTACGAAAGAATTAGCAGTGCTAACCGAAGTAGCTTGTTTACTAAATAGCACTGCTCAAAGCATCACTGATTCTTCACTTATATTGTTTTAAGTGCAATTAAACTGCTATCATTTCCCCCTACAACCAGAAATGCAGGCGAGTCTAAAAACGCTGCTGCTGCCTCCATCAGCTGTTCCCTTCTATTCAGAGCATAATTTCATGCTAGGCTACCATATCATTGGGACTTTCAACTGTCTCATATTTTTTTTCTTTCTGTGTTCCATCATTATTTGTGCTATTACAAAAAAGGTCTCATTTGCTTGGGAAACAATTAATTACCAGGCAGTACGATCCCCGTAGAAGCCAGCCTAGAATGCTCATATTCCTCCATGAGGCCACGCGCATGGATGCGGGGCTGGCTGTGCAGCCGTTCAGATGCTCAGGAGGAAGCCGTGTTGTTCCACGCTCACCAAACGTATGCAAATAGCAGCCCTGACAGGGCAGAATCTGAGCGCCTTACGGCACGATAACGAAGCCACGATCCTGTGATCCAGCAGCCACTGACACCAAACTGAGAAGTTCTCAGTCGCTTTAGGAAGTGACTTTTGTGAATGAAAGAGACCAGGAAAGGTTGTTCACACCAGAAGAGACATGGACTGAGAAAAGTCATGTCTTGAAATAGCACAGAGCACTCTGCTGCAGCGCAGCCGTTCAGCGGGACATGCACAGCTCACACCTCCTTGTGATGTGTTTCGCAGGACAAGAGCTGTTCATCTGCAGTGCCCCAGCCCTGCCACAACCCATGCCCTCAGGCCTGGACCACCACTGCCTGAAACCATCATCTGGATTTTGTAAGCTGAAACTCGGCGCTACCTGCTGGAATCTTTCCTCGCTACAGCTATTAATTAAGGGGCTGCCGTAAGAAGAGCAGCACGCACTCCATTTTCAATGGGATGCACTCAGATGTGAAGGCAGCATGGTTTGAAGTGAGAAAAGCAGCCCCCACGTGTATTCTGAACCTGTGCTGTCCCACTGCACTCTGTTATGTACATCAGGGAAACCATCCAGGAGAGAAAACCAGAGGCTGGCATGATATTTTGATTCCTTCACTGGTTGTTTTGGAATTGTCTGCTGATCAACACTGATATCTCTAGAAGTGGGTTACTTAAAACTGGGAATTTTCAAAATGAGTGTGTCTCAGAAATAGCATGCAGCTGCCATTATTTATACGCCTTTGAATGGGGATCAAACCCTCAACTATCGCAAACAGTAACTGTGATGGTCACAGAAACAGATCACAGAGGTAGCTCTAGGCTGCTAAAACAATCTAAAATTAGTTATAATTAATAGCTAACACTAAATGTATATACTGCTATATATACACACACATCTGTGGAAACGAGCAGAATTCAGCTGAGTTAAATACACAGAAGATGGAAAAGCATTTTTCTGCGAATAGTTTAAATCATCAGATGTTATACCTGCTTTATGTGTTCTACTTGGATGTATTTGCATCAGATGTTATGTTTGGATACCAACCTCCAACGGTTTGTTAAAGGAAATAGTCAGTGGGGCTGTAAAAAATGTTTCTAAAGACTTCGAGCCTCGTGTAGTTCCTTAGCATCCAGGTTTGCAGGGGGCTGCCATCGCAAGCCTCCACGGTGGGCCCGTGGCTGCCATCCTCTATCCTGCTGAGCGTCAGGCACGACTGCGTGATTATGTGCAGAAATGTATGGGTCTGTGCGACAGAAAGATGGTCAAGGTAAGCAAAACCAGCACACACGAGGACAAGAGCCAGGGGGAAAGCAGCAGGCTTTG
The DNA here is from genome assembly GCA_011076525.1 of Nettapus auritus. Classification (NCBI taxonomy): domain Eukaryota; kingdom Metazoa; phylum Chordata; class Aves; order Anseriformes; family Anatidae; genus Nettapus; species Nettapus auritus. The sequence goes on along the minus strand of CM021771.1, from coordinate 38,140,686 downwards.
ACGGGATACCCGTAGCAGCGAAGCAGCTAAATCTAAAAGCAGCATTCGTAGGGGCTGACAGCTTCTGAATCCTGACCCCAAGCCTCTAATCCTTACTTCCCCTTCACATAACAAGGGTGGGGCAGAGCTGATGTCTTGGGCTCACCTCTCATTGAAACTATCTTCGCATGAACCTCTCACTTCAGTCCTTTTTTTTTTTTGGTAAGGGAGAAAGTAAAGCACGTATAAAGAGGCCACCAAAAATACCGAGAGCAAATGTCCTTATAATGTCACTTTGAGTGACCCGCATGGACATCGATGCTTGTTTGTCCTTCATTACGTGTTATTGCTTCCTGCTCACTTCTGCCTACTATTTTTAAAGGGGTACAAAACTTACTTCTCGAAGTGATGATCTAGAAGTGAGGATCTCTACATATATTACACTTATTGCCTAAATTTAGCGGGTTCTTCACACGTGTATAATTAGTATTAAGCGTTTGTTTGACAATGTGACCAGACTGTTTCCTCTGGTAGATGAGACAGCACAGTTAGCTCGTGTAATCAGCGAGGGAGCACTGACTGTGGAGTATCTGTGCTAATGGACGCACGAGATCATCCATCCACTTTTTCATTTTATTAAACACAACTTTCTAAGAAGGTAATAAAAGACCTGTGATGTCTTCCATACTCATTTTCAGGGAGCTGCGTAAGTCCTTTCACACTCACTGTTAAGGCTGCAGTTTCAAGGAATGTTCAGATCCTTGGCCAATAGCTGCTATGTTACATACCTGTCTGACTCCACCAGCTCCATAACTTTCAAGAGACGGCCACAAGACCTGTACTTGCTTGGGAGATGCAGAACAGTAAATATTTCTGAGCTATCCCCTACAAAGAGCAGCAGGCTGACACCGCAACCTCCACCGTATCGATGGGAAGGCACTACACGAGCACTGCCGGAGGAGAGAGGCAGGGAGGCACTGCTCTAGGGTTTGGCACAGGGCTGCAGCTGTTTCCAAACTTACCTCAAAGCTATACTCCCATTTACCAGCGTACTGACAGACAGGGGGAAGAAAAGGGAAATTGGATTCAGTGACTCAAGACACATTTTTTGCGAAGACCTTCGTCTTTCAGGGAATGCAAATTCAACAGCTTTGCGCAGATGTCATGTTTAGTGACAACTATAACAGTAATTATGCAAGATTGAATCCTGACATCATTATTCATGTGAGAAGAAACCAAAGTATTTTCTATCAGATGTGACTCTTTTTTTTCTCCCCCTAAGAGCATTTGCATATGTTATATGTCCTAAGATTTCGCCATGCTGCACGTGCTAAAATTGGCCTGGATGTCGCTGGGAGACGCCGCAGGATTTGCCAGTCCCGTGAGCACGGACGCAGCTGTACTCTGCAGGGCTTTCCAGCTCCCACACCTCCTGCTCGTTCCCCATCCCCATCCCAAAGCAGGTATCCCTTACGCATTACAAATACGTTATAAAACACGCGCTGATGGGAAGCCTCTGAAAGCTAAGAAATTCCAACGTGACACATCCCATTGATGGAGCTGATTTATACAGCCGCCCCGGCAATGAAAGAGGCAGCTTGAAAAAGGGCCAGGAATTGTAATGGGCTGTTGAAGAAGCAGGAAATGAAAGCATTAAAAATCAATAATAGGAGGCAATGGATTAAAAAAAAAAAATCAAACAAAATGAATTCCCTGCCAAGATGTAAACACATTCACACACACAAACACACACACAAAAACAACTGCAGTTTAAAAATGCTGTGAACTACTCTTGCTTGAAACGTCCAGAGCCAGTTTGGAGGAGAAACAAGGGAGCTGACCAGGCTGGGCACCTGCCCTGCACCAGGCTCGAGCTGGGAAGCTCAATGCCACCCGTGGCTCCTGGTGTCCTCAGCAAGCGTTCCCTTACCTCCCAACTGTATCCACTACCGGTCTGTGCGCAGAAGGACTCCTTTTTAGATTACAGCAGTAATTGCATTGACACTGGACTCTCCGTTTGTCTCCTATAGGTAATACCTGAAGTAATTTTCCCTGTTGGATTATGCCGAATGAAAAGAGCCCCTCAAAAAAAATAAATTAAAAAAATCCATGTCTGGATTGAAAATATTTTGTTTCAACGTGGACTTCCTTTTTATTTTTAAATATTATGTAAAAAATAATGTTTCATTTGTAGTGATTCTTTTAATTTTGGGCTTTGCAAAGAAAATCAGTTTGCCTTTTAAGTTTGGTTCAATGTAGTCTCCACCTCACAAACCCAATGCAGAAGAAAGCAGCAGGTTATCCACGCAGTTACGGTGAGCAGCCTTTCTCCCAACACCAGCTCCCTCAGCCGGGCAGACCATCAGTTTATAGGGGCACCTGACACCCCGACCAGATATTGCTGTGTTCCCACCGCTCACTGTGCATTGGTCCTTCCCACAGCTGTGAGCAACTCACCCAAAATCTTCACCGATGCTGTGATTCAAGCATCATTTGCACTGAGAAGCCCAATTCTCTCAGCGTTCCTTTAAGTTTTTGATGTGGACCAGATGTGCTTCTGCATTCCCACTTTCCTTTTGGAGACTATTAAGCAGAAAATTCATAAAACTATTCATTTATTTATTTATTTTAAAGCAAGAATAGTTCAGCTTTGACCATTCATCTAGCTATCTGACATGGCGATAACCCCTGCTAACACCACCTCATATGTTTGCTCTCTCCAAGGCGAGAGCAACTGGCTGGGAACCATGACGTTCCCCTCCAAGCTAGGTGGCCTACCTACCTTCTTCATTTTTAAAATGCCTTTCTCTTCAAGGACCTTTTTGCAGTGACAGCCTGTGGCCATCTGCCAGCATTCAGTATCTCCTCAATCACAATTATTTTTGCTAAATCAAAACATATCTAAAAGTAAGTCATTTTTTCCCAAATGACTTACAGTCCTGCATTATTTATAAAAGCCATAAAGACGCTACCACAATTTTAGCTCTTTAAGACATAATGCAACGTATTCTGTTGGTTCCCATTCAATAATTCTGCTGAAATGCATTGATCAGCTGATTTAGAGCTGATAATACAAGACAAGATGCTGGTAATGGTTCATCATGATTTTTCGTACCATCAAGACACAATTTACAGGGGCAGACTTTTTATAAAGTTATCAGACACCTCTGAAAACCTCACTGCCTCCCCATCTGTGCAGCTCAATGACTCATTCCCAAGAGCAGATCTCCTGAACTCTTTCTGCAAACTCTTTATACCTCTGAACATTTCAATTCTACTTCAATTCCCTTGGGATCTCTCTCAGTGCTCTCACTTCACGCTGCCTGCTGCGCTGGAAATGCTCGGGGTGAATCCAGCACCCGTGAAAGCAAAGGCCCAGGGATGATGTAGGGGTCAGTAGCGAATTTATGTCCATTCTGCCAGCGTACCTCAATTCTGACCCCAAATACTGGGGGGCCTTGTCCTCTCTTTCAGCAAGAGATTTTCTATTCTGCAAACCGACTGAGGCTTGATGGCTGTTTTCTTCCACTGTACCAAGCGAAGTGCTGAGGGACTCCCAGCACCGGAGCTGGAGGAGGCGCGCGGCCGTGCTGCCAAGCACCAACAGATCGTGGCACCGGGACTGCGAGAGCCAGTGCTCCCCACTGCACAGCACTGTTTTTTTCTCTACAAATGCCTGCATCTCAAGTCCGTGTTAAAATGTACAAATAATTTGAGTTTTAAAAGCATTTTGCACAAATTTGGATACTTTTGGTGCCCAAGTGAGAGGAGGGGCTTTTTGAATTGTTTGCTTCAAGCTAAATCTGAAAGCTTCACAAATGCATAGGAAATGTCTGAGATTCCCCTTTCTTATCACCATCGCTAAATCTTCTTGGTTCTTTGTTTATTTTTGAAGAATTGTAACTGCCAGGCCTATCTAAGGAATCTTAGCATCACTAAGCTACATACAAATACATGGAAAAGCCTTGCTTCTCATTACATAAATATATACTTAAATAACATAGTTTAAAATAAACTAGAACATTATGATGCAAAAATTATTAACAGTATGTAAATCAAACAGTATGTAATTTAAAAAAAAAATCAGAAATGCCTCCTTTTTATGACTATTTGTGTCTTGTGCTTCCAGACAGGGCCAAGGCACTGTGTTCCATCAGCAAGTCTTAACTCCTGCATGCCTTTAGCAGGAGGAGGGATCCCTGCTGCCTCTAACCACGGTGCAACACCCAGAAATCATCTCAATTCAACTCCTGAGTCCAGAAATGTCAAAATGAGTGCTGGAAAAATGAATGGATACCAGTGATCGCGGTGCACCGACACGTGCAAGGAGCACCGACATCGCCGGGAAAGCTTGCAAGCTGAGCCTGAATGTTTGCAGGGTAAAATTGTGCGTTAACAGAACTATTCCTGGAAGCAAATAGGAAAGCACGCAGTGCAACGGGCTGTGGTTTATACCCAGGAGAGGCAGCGAAGCAGCTGCCTCGGAGATGCCTTACGTAAGATCTGAGCACAAAACTCAGTGTATTTCTTTTTTATGAGCTCCATCTAACGGTCGATGTCGTTTTTACACAGCTACAGAGAAATTTTCCACTGAGGGTCTATAATATTAAACTAAGAGAAGAAGATAGCAAGTTCCCAGAGTTAAAAGTAAAGGAGAGCAAAATGGGTTGAAAGAAATTTATCTTTTCCTACAGAACAACGAAAGCAGCTGTTTCTGTGAAATGTTGCAAATAGTTCTTAGAAGACCATATGGACTTATAAGGCAGAATCATTCTAGCTGTGCAGTATTTTCTAGCTGTGCTGTCATGGAAATATGCCAAAAGTTGGTATTTTTAAGCTTAGAATGGCATAGCTGCCTACCTGCGGGCATCAGGCAGCCAGTGCTAAAACTGTGCACACTATGGAAATCCATTTTCTGTACTTTGTGCCCTAAATATCCAAAGAAAAGCAACCGGCAGCACAATTTCTTATCAGGAGAGATTGCTGTCTATGCTGGTGGTAGTGGAAGGAGCATTTGTGAGAAGCCTTGTCCCAGGCTTTGTGCCCATCCATTGACCAGTGCCCTGTACCTGCAGAAGCTGGTGGACATCGTGCATAAGCACTCCCTGGGTCCACGGGTCCTGGCCCAGGGCTGGCACACCGCTTCTTTCATGCGCCACAGGACCTGGCCTCGCTTAGCTCAAGCGTGTAAACAGCAATTTTCAAAAAATGCTAAAAATTCAGTGTTTATGCAACATTCAAAATTTATCCTTCAAGGTATTTCTGAGATGAACTTGAAATAGTCCAATTCAATAGTCTGAAAATCTGGTATTTTAGGGTGACTGATGCTGTGACACGGGAAAACAGAGACCCGTGCCCACCACTGGGATCCTGCTGCACTACAGGCAGGACCAAATTCTTGTTCTGGGTGTCAGCACGAGACCCAGCCCAAGCCTTCCTCGCTTCCCTTTAAAGCAATCTAGCACTGGGCAAAAATCCACCACCATCTGCTGACAGGAATAAAATGAAGGAAGTTACATGATCTTAAATCCCCAGTGCTAATTGCTGGCACGAACAACCTCAAAAACACTTAAAATTACCAAAATAGTCACGCATTTTGTGTAAGAAGAAAAATTGTCTTCTTTACTAAAGAGATAATTGGCTTAAACTCAGATGTTAAAATCAAGAATGTATCAAAACTTAGAAAGCATATTGCACCTCAGGCATAGCTGTCGTTGCTATTTCACTACTTGGCAGTTCAGGGTTATGCAACGGCAGGTCTGTATGCTTTTTTCTTACCATAATATGTTTGAAAGGTCCAATCGGGAAAAAAATGCTAACACCTTTGTGTGAACCTCACTGTGCAAAACTCACATTCACATTTTAAAGCAAAAGCTTGAAATTAATTTGTTTTCATTTTCATCTGCTGTTTCTGGTTGCACTTAAAAATAATTCAACCATCAAATACTGAGATGCTTGCATGTATTTTGCATTAATTTTGCAATTTCTCCGTAAGTCACCAAATTTCTACCACCTGCTCTACCTTTCAAAACTCAGAGAAAGCCACATCCCACCCCACTGCAGTGCCTAGCTAAACAGGTGACTGGGATATGGAAAACAATTACACAATTTAAAAATCCAGAGTCAATAATCTTCAAGAGCTGGAAGAAACACTCTTGAGAAACCGTAACTTAGAAAAAAAATCTTGCTTTCTAGTTTATTTATATATAAAAATGCTTCTTCAATTGTGTAAGATGCATAGCAGTGCCAGCTACTAGAAAGGCGCTTTCTAAAGCAATAAGTAGTTTGACCTTCTCACTCCTCTGAGGATAAATGTTGTGGGAATATGTGAACACTGGTCGGTCAATAGCGTTATTTTTCACTCCTGAGTTTGCCCTACCACAGGAGGCCCCAGGGGCACAGGGACAAATCGGGCCACCCGTGAGGAACCCAGCTGGCCCCAGCCCCGCAGCCCCAGTACCTCTGCGTCGTACTCCCAGAGCTGGTTCCCCCGCATGTGGTGGCACTTGAGCATGGTCACCGGGCCATTCAGCCTCGACACGTCCAAGCACAAGTCGTCCGTGCGAATCTCTTTGTCAGCCGTGTAAGAAAATACCTGGGAAGAGAAATTGTTTGAGGTGACAAAGCGTCAGCAAAACACAGTCCTACATAATTGCTGATTCGTAATATACAAAATTTCTACTCCGGTGAAGAAAAATGACTTTCTTCTCCCAACACTGAGGTGGTGTCTCGCATTTCCTAAGAGTTTCATGCAAGGTTCTCCAACGGTGAAAGTCTGATGTACATAAAAAAGGGGTATCATGTTTAGGAAAAGAAATTTTATGGGACAGAAAGCCAGCAACCATTCAGCCTCCTGGGGAGATGCAGCAGAGAAACAGAGCAAAGGCTTCATCAGAGAAGTCTACTGCAGAATGCAACTGTGAGCATGGGCTGCTTCACAGCTCTACTGGCAAACAGAACCCAGCATCCGAAGAACTGGAGCCTTCTCAAACTAAGTGTTCTTCCTAGCGCTGACCTTAACTTCAGTACCAAGGGTTATCTATGTTAAAGACTGATGTGCATGAGTATTTCAGAAATACCAGATCTCTTAATAAAACCAGGAAATAAATAAAGGCACAAGAGAACCAACAAAATTCTATCAAAGAATTTTGTTGTCTGCCAACAAAATTCTATCAAAGTAGTTTGGCAGAACACCTACACACGTGGCCATGGGTTTGGGAGCTGGAAAAGCCCTAAATAACTTTGATCACAGATCCCTGACAACTTTAATCCACCATGGTGTGCAGCCATCCCTCCTGTGTGCTCCTCACCAGCCACGCAAGGAGCAAGGTCTGCCCCTTGGAGACAGTGAGGAGGGGGATTAAAATGTGGAGACCAAAGGAGGAGGGAGGAAAGGAAGGATGCTGGTGGGACCACCAGTATTTACATTAAATTGAATGGCCTGGACACACTCAGAGCACCTCTGTGCTCCCAACCCACTGCTCAAAACCACTACAACGCTGCCTGCCCCAGCACAGAAACTTTAAAAAATCCTTCCCTTTGCAAAAGAACAAATTATTTATCTTCTCCTGTTCTCTGTCCTCAACACAGGGAGACCAGGGAGCAGAGTCTCAGCCTCTCCATGAGGATCCACTCCCCCTTTACAAACTGCCTCTGCCGTGCTGCCAGAGCTCCCAGCACCTCGGCACCACTGCAGCAGGCATTTCTGCACCTAAACAGGCAGAGAAATAGGAGAAAGTCTGCAGCTGATACGACAGTGTAAATACCATGACAAATAGTAAAATTATGATGTCCCATTCAGGTTCTGATGAGTATAAACCTGTATCCACACATACAACTGAGAAACAGCGTTGTCAGCAATATGTAAAATGCTCATGTACACAGCAATGCTTCAATAAACAGAGGTATAAGAACACAGATGAATACAACATCTGGACATACACAACAATTACTTGGCAATTTCACCATTTCTGTAAAACCTATTCCTCTTGCAAAAGGCCTGCAGAACAATGAAAAGAGCCAAGACTGAACTCTGAACCACAAGCACTGCAGTGCCCCAGGGAGTGTCTACCCATTGAGACTTTCGGGGAAAAATTGAATTGTATTCAAGGAAGAAGAATCAATCAAGCAGCAAATGACAACTTCAGCGCAATAAGCTGAGGGCGGAGGATTCTGTGTCACTTGGAAACGTGACACTTTGCAGTGGGCCAGTAAAGATAATTCTTCCTAAATAACCTGTAGAATTTATATACTGCATAAAGCAGCCAAGGGAATAGAGGCAAGTATTTTGAAGTTGGAGGTTCAGATAAATCGTTTAGATCACGGAAAATGAAACAAGCATGCAAAGAAAGCTGTGGAGCTGTCAGCTCACAGCAGCAAGACAAAGGTGAGAAAGCAATGGGCTGCTAGGATCAGCGGTCTTTCAATTTTTTATTATTTCTTATTCACGACTCACCAGCCACTTGTCTGCATGAAAATCTAGGATCCACAGGTACAGTAAAGTACCAGCTGCCTTTTGCATTTATTCATCCAGCGATAAATCATTGACATCAAATCTGAGGTTCTCAAAGTGTTGCTTCCACTTAAAAACACGTTAGACACAGGCCAATACTCAGACAGGCTTTTCTCAAGAGGGAAGAGATTTTTAAATACCAAGCTGTGAGTGCTCTGCTGAGATCACAATCTGAAGCACAGTATCTTTTGGAAGGAGGTGAACTGAGTCTACATCAGAAATGTTAGTGTTCAAATGAGTATTTTTTAAATACACATTTTCCTTCCCCCCCTTTTTCTGTGTACAAAAGCAAGTTCCATGGCCTTTAAAAATACTTTATAACCTCTCCTCTATCTTGCAAACATCAGCTTTGTCAGTGCTTGCCAATGTGCTGAAAACTGAGTACATGTACTACCCATCTCATTCATTTACCTCCCCAAAGTGTTTAGAAAAGAAAACTTATAGCTGAGGGCTAACCAAGGAAGAGACATGAGTATCGTTTTGAAAAGGTTTCTTTGAAAGAGATACAAGAGCAGTCCATGTTCAGGACCAACAGCAACATCTGAAGGTTTTGAAAAAAAATACTTATCTGTTCATAAACTTCTCATTTATACCATCACCTGAAAATTCTTTTCAGAATACAACACAGTAACATCAAAAGCATTCTTCAGTCATTCATCATGACCTCAGAAAATCCACCTTCAGTACATTGTTTTGAATTATAACTGTTTTTTGGGTAATAAGCACAAAAGTCAAGAAATGGTCATTTGAGATAAACAACCTAAGTTAGGACAAAAATACTATTGGTGTTCCTATTAATATGTAGTATCTATATGCATCTACAGAAAAATATATACCTATATGTTGGGAGATATGTATCCCCCCCTAGACATAGTTCATTTACAAGTAAAACATTCCCTGCTTTTCCAGTGGTGCTACTCATACTAAATGCAGCGCTCAGCATTAGAACTCCAATCTGTCACATCTTTAAAAATAATCCTTGGTCAAAACTGGCCCAGGACCAGATTGGGCAGAGAATGTCATGTAGAAGATGTCATGTAGTTTAAATATTGAAGGCCTGGGTTAAAGGAACCATTAATCTAAAGCAGATGTTCAGCTACCATGCTACCATAATCGATATCCAACACAAAAAAGTGTTTTGGGGGGCTTTGTTCATTATTTTAAGCACCTTCAACCAAAAATCTTACTGGTAAAATGCCAGAATTATATGTTTGCTGTCACGCTCTAAGAGGAACAACAACAACAACAACAACAAATAGCCAAACTTTCTATTAATCTGAAAATCATTGGTAACATTTGTAGCACAAAGTGTTTTTCAGTTGAAATAGCAGAATTTGGTTGCAGGAATCTCTCATGTACTTCCATGCATATACTGTGCAGATAGTTTATCTTTTGCCATGGTAACTATTAAGAGATTTATCCAGTAGCATTTATCCTGAAGCAACTTCTACTTTAATTTTCAACTTATTTGTGTTGTGTTTTTTATACAGTAAACATATTTGCATCAGACACTTTCTTCTAGCCTCAAAACATAGCAGATGTTTTCTTCTGTGCTTTATGGAAAGCAAATACTTGGATTTTGTAAAGTATTTCCATTTGCATCTTTCTTTTTCCTCTCTTCTTTGATAATTGCAATACACTGCTCCATTATATCTTTTGAAAGTATGAGTGATGTCTGAATTAACAATTACAGAAGATGGATTTGAAAAACATGCAGTCTTCAGAAAGAAAAAATGAATGCTAATTAAGACAATGTAAAATTATCAGGCCACCATTTCACTAACATCCATATTAATTATAGATATAATTATATTAATGTCACCATATAAAAATAGCGGCTGAGGAGCAGTATGTCTCATCTTACCACTAATTAAATAGTGTATTTCACACAACACATTGCAGGGTGTGACAGGAGAGCCCCTTGCCGTGAACCCAGCCTTCCAGCACCGTAAGGACCATGGAGGTGCCGCAGGCACGCGGGGCACACTGGTGCTGTTCAGGTGTCAGGCCTGGCGGCAGGGTGCTGGGCCACCATGGTGCCAGGAGCGTGGGAGAGAGGCCTCTTTACTCCCCGTTGCTTACAGACCCATGAGCAGGCAGACACATCGTCTTTTTAGTGGGTTGCAACGTGTTTACTAACAGGCAGGCTGTGCGGGGGCCAGCACCTGGCCGTCCTGGCCCACAGCCTGCTCCCGCTGGCGGCAGCGGTGAGGGGCTCCCAGCCCTCGCGCCCCCTTCCCAAAGTACGGGCTCCTTCATTATGTGCAGGCATGGACTCAGTCAGCCCTGTTCACTCTGAGCAGCACCGTATTTGACAAAAAGCATGCATTATGACACCCGTTCTGTATTAGGAGCACTACTTTCAGTAGCAATACGTGACAGCCAGACAGAGCGGGGAGGGAGCTAGGGAAGCCGTGAGGGCTGGCTGGGGGCCCCTCACTGCCTGACGGCTTAATCCTCGTCAGGTCTATGCAAGCCCTCAGTATGACCAAAGTAAACATTAATAAAGATAAACAAGAGGTAAAAGATGATTTTGGAATAGTTTGTATCTCTATCATTCTTGCTAAGGAAATAAGAGATGGCAAGAAAGAGCCCTGGCACAGGAACCAGTAGGAACCATCACAATGGAAGAGAAGGCTCGGCACCTGAATTAGTCCTTTCCCTAACGATGAACCCCTCTTTTACCCATGCAATGTCTCCAGAGTCACAACCCACAAAAAAACTCTCACAACTGAGTAATTTTCTATACAAACATACAGAGAAAACTTCACTCTTTTCTGCTTTTTATGAAGATGATCAAAACGAAAAGGAACCATATATTTTTCACCAATACCTCGACTTAATAAAGCTTACAATCCTGATACAGACAGGTTTATTGCTCATTAACGACAGCATGTTTTACAGGAGTCAGCTTTTTTATTATTATTTATTTCATTTATATCCTTTATTAATATTTTAGAATTGCAGGCGTTAGAAGGAACCTCAAGAGATCATTGGGTCCAACTCCAATATGTTTCCATACAACAAGCCTGGGGGCAGATTTAAACCCTATAAAGCCAAACCCCACTAAAGCCTCCAATTGAGACTAAGAGGTCGGCCAGTCTGAGCTGCAAGAGACGCCTGAAGTACCACCGACCATTTTGTTACTTTTTGTTCACCTCAATAAAAGTCTGAGAAAATAATTAATTTGTTCAATGTTTATAAAATGCCAAGCAACACTACTAGCTGGAAATCAGTTGAGTGATCAATATAAATTTGTAGCTGTTTATATATATATATACACCCACATATATATTGTCTTTTCCCATTCCTTGGTTGACACTCTATTTGGAAAACAATTAGGCAGTGTATTTTGTCAACTCATTAGAAGTCCCACGTTGAGAATACTGCTCATAAACTTTTAGTTTATACTGCATTATGTGGAACTAAATGTGGCAGACATCTGAAAAATCAAGGAAGAAGTCTGCTGAGCACTAAAGACAGTCGTAGACCGGACATAACTAAGTACAGAAAAAATCTAATTTATTCTGACAACCATTTTAATTATCTACAGAGGTCCCAAAGGTATATTTTGATTTCACCTTTCATAATTGATTTAAAATATTCCATTAAAAGCTGCAAAGAAAGCCCTTTTCCAGTCCTCGAATTGTTTACACGTTAAACATCAAACGTCACCTTCCTAAAACATGCACATTGGTGCTGATATCACTACCAAGAGAGATCCTGGACAGTTACATTGCCAGTTACATCACCTGGGGGACAAAGATTTAGATATTTTGCCAGTTCACTTTAAATCTCGTCTTTATCAAGTGTAATCACACGAACCACCTCCTCAGAAGCTGGTCACTGCTGGGCAGTGCTGGGCATCCACTTGTTCACATGGGAAAGCTCATACAAAAATTATTCTGCTGCTCCCCTCTGCCTCCAGCCACCAGTGCCAGGAATTCATTTATCCTGGTGCTCGGGCCCACAGACCAAGACAACACTGTAATTACCACCAGCTATCATGGCCTGAAATCAGTAGTTGCAGCTACATTAAATGGTCTGAGCATGAAAGAATGAATAAAATTGCAGAAAAGAGAGCTGGCTGGCAGCGCCTACTGGAGACAGGGACAGCCACAGAAGAGCTGTGCTGCAGGAAACAGCTTCCCAGGTTGCTAAGGAACTGGCTTTTTGTCACATTCAGAAGATGGCACTGAGAAAACACACGTGGAATCACCCTTTGTGTGAGTGGCAAACACAGCTTCCTGATACCAAGCCCTTTGTCGTCCACAAGGGAATCTTTTGTCCTTCCCTAACCACTGTTACTGCACAGGGGTTTCAAGTGCATTCAGCACTTTGCACAAAAACCGCAACAAAAGCTGACTTTTGGCTCCACGGGGGTGGCAGAGCTGAGGCTGGCTTGTTTGTTTTGTTGGTCTGGTTTTGTTTCTCAGGCTGCTGTCACTTCATAATGGATGGCTTCCTACACATCTGCAACAAAAGCTGTTAGTGCAAAGCATTTCTCAAAGCCTTTCTGAAGCATCTCTTCCCCTTCCTCCCGAGAAGCAGCATCACACCGAATTCACGCTTTCGAGCAGGTACAGCCAATGCTCCTGTCCCGCACCTTAGCTACCCAGGCTTCATTGCTGCAATTTTATACAGCCAGTGCTAGTTTTCCTCCATTCCCTGGGGACTATTTCTGCCAATTTAAAGAAGAAGCAATTCAGTTTTCACGTAGACTCTAAAAATAAGTCACTATTCTCATTCTGACTGCGTTAAACAAAAGATGCTGTTATTTAACAGGCAGGCACTGCTCCTTTGTTCCCTATTAATCATAGTTATTATGATTGTGCTGGAGATCACCGAGAGCTCCGCTGTGCTGCACCCTGAGCAAATCCAGCGTGTCAGACAGTTCCTGCCCAGAGGTTTATAACATCAATACATAAGAATGATGTAAAGTCTGCAAGGGAAATCATAGATCAGCAAAATGGACTAGCCAAATATCAGAAATAATTAGTTTTGTTCATGATGGTTTTGTTTAGAGGAGGAAAAGCTACACATAGATCAAAGTCGGGGAAAACAGGAGATTGCCAAAGGTGAGAAAGGCAGGAAAAGCAACGAAGGGCTGGCTAAGCGACCTCCAGGTAATCATTTAAGAAAACTAGCATTTAAGATACTACAATTAAAAAGTAAAACCAAAGCACTACACTCACAAAACCTCTCACGGGTGCTGTGTTTACGCACCCAGCACTCCCTGTACGGACAGGCTGCAGATGGCTGGTTTGAGACCAGCTGCAGAACACCACCAGGAGCATGAACAAGCATCCAGTTATCACCAAGCTCAGTGTTTGGTTCGGTTACACCTTGTGCCCGAAGTGCTGTTAGGTGCACTGCTGAATGGCTGTAGCCATTGATAAATTATCCAACTCAAAACGTAAAGTATGACTGCTGTGTGTCCGTGTTTTCTATGGCCAAAGCAGGAGCTTTCACCAGAAGGCTTATGCTCAGGGTTCGAGGTGCCCCTGCCTGCCAGGAACAAACATCTCTGCCTGATTTCCTCAGGAGGGATGGCTGCTGTGTAAGAGAAGCCTCAAGAGTCAGGCAGCTCACACGCTTCTACCTATCCTCAGCAACAAGCAATCTACCATAGCATACAAATAAATCCTTCCTGAGGGAGACTTTATGAAAAATCTTTCTACAGAGTGCTGCACAAAGTGCTCGCGTTTGAGAGCCATTTGAAAATACACACACGTGCTGCAAATGGGGAAAAATGAAAAATCTATGAAAAACCTACGGAACAGAACGGTTTCTGAAAGACTCATTACTTCGAGCTAACTGGAGAAAAAAAAAAAAAAAAAAAAAAACTAAACTATAACAAGCATGGGCTTTTGTCTTTTGTTGTTGTTGTTGTTGTTGTTGTTTTTTTATTGTCAGTAAGTACCGAGCCTGAACTTTCTGTGCGAAACACTGCCAGAAGGCAGTGGTGCTCGCCTTGCCTGCTTACTAAACCCTGTAAAACGCCACGCTCTTTCTGAGGGCAGCCTGCGGCAGCTGCCCACAGGCACAGGACCACTGAGCAAACTCCTGGTGGATGCAATTCCCCACTCACTCCAAACGGATCCAGACCAAATGCTCCCCATTTGAATGGAAAATTGTAGAAATCCCCCTGACCGTCACTCTGGCTGATGTGAAGCTTCTTGTTAAGGGAAATGCAGGACAATAGGGACTTGTTTGTGGATATGTCTGCTCTTCAGAAGAGGAGGGAATGGTGCCACAGCCCCTCACTGCCCAGCACAGCCTGGACACACATGGGGGAACTGCAATGGGAACCCGTGGAGGAACCTGCAGGGAAACCCGTGGAGGAACCTGTAGGGGAACCTGTGTGGGAATGGGAAGGTAAACCTGTGTGGGAACCCTCGTGGAAACCCGTGTGGGAACCCACATGGCCCTGGTGCCCTGGGTTGTGCGGGATGGTGGCGTCTGGTGGTTGCTGTGCTTAGCGCCCCGAACATCCCCGGGAGGAGATGCCATTGCCATGGCAACACAGCAAAAGACTAACCATCGCCCCATCGGGATGACTGCAGGCAGGAAAAACAGAAGACTGCTTCGTCCACTGCCAGGCCAGTGAATGGAATAAATTTCCTCTAAAGTGCCACAAAGCCAGAACCTCACCAGGCGGGCATGCACACCCTCCCGTGCTGGGAGAGCGATGCGTCGATGCCCAAACCTAATATTCTTGTCATTAAAGCTCTGTCCCAGTGCAGCGGATTTGAAGATGGGATTTTGAGGACATGTGCATTTATTTTCCATATAAAGCAAAGCAAACAGTTCTAAGATCACATTTTACTGCATTAGATTTACAGCATTTATTTTAGAGACTATCAGTACTCCTAACTCAGCTGTGACCCGGTGCCTGAAATATGGCCATCAGAAATGCCCATGCCAACGTAACAAGGAATCCTCCACAGTTCTGTAATCTCAAAACAATTCCCAAATGAGGGCCTCCGTCAATGTACGTCATTTTTAAAGAAATTCATATTTTTAGAATCTTATTATCCTCGAGTCCTTTAAACCACTTTGGGAGCCATGAGATATTTGCCTGTGCCTCCAGCTGGATAGCACGCATGCATCTTGCTCGGCTCTAATAAGCTAGGTATTATTTTTGCTTCATTTTCATTCTGAAGCAGTTTTGTTCCTTGGCTATTTTTGTAACCGTGCAGCCCCCCCGCCCCCAGCATTTACATGACTTAGCTCAGCTCTAATTTCTCATTATAACAAAAGTTAATAGAGATAACTTTTAATGGGAGTTGTGTATGAGCTCTAACGGATGCATAATGTTCCGCATGTAGGTCAGACACTCCTGGCAAAACCTCCACCAGATCACAGATAGCGCTCCTTGTTCACACAAACGCAGGGGAATGGTGTCCCTTCTACAGGCGTACACAACCCATTGATCTGCAGATTCAGGTTGATGTGAGAAGTATAAAGGACACTGGATCCAATTTAATTTTTTTTTTTTTCGTGATTAGAGATATATTGGCATAGAAAGGCTCAGAACGAAGAGTTTGGTTTACCATTGGTTAGGGTTTCTTTAGGATCTGCAGTCCATGCGTACATTCACAGCCCAGCTGTCTTCATCCCAGAGCCTTGCAGCTCTCTTCACCTCACACAGAGGACCAGAGGGTGTGCAGACATGACAGTTGTTGTTGTGGTTCTGTCCTTTCCACAAAAGCAAAGGACAGGTTCTGTCCTTTTCCACAAAAGCTCCCTACCATGTATCCTGAGAAAGGTATACCATGTGTACCAAAATCCCAAGGTGTAAACAGAATCTTGATAATATCTATTAGATACATAGATATTTGATTATCTATATTTAGATATTAATCTAAATATTTAATTAATTCTTAATAATTAATAAATAATTAAATATTTAAACAAATATTTATCTATTAGATAAATAGATAATTTGGATTAATAGATAAAATCTATTAAACCTAGATTCTTAGCTGTTTCATTAAAAATGTATTTTCCCCCAACATCAACACATAAACTAACATCCATGAGCAATTTTTTTAATGTCAGTATCTGTAAAGATATTTCTTTGCACTCTGAGTAACACGAATACATTCAGTGTCTTCACTCAGATACTTCTCTGGCCCTACAAATGCAGGACCTATGGATATGAACCGGTATGTTTTCAAAATGGGGAGCTGTTACTTGAAACAACGGCTTTCTGAGTACTCCTAAAGTGCCTAAGAAGCTCAAAATCTCAGAAAGTTTGGAACTTCCATCAATACGTTTGCTAACTGCTGCAGTTCTTTTTTGTAGTGATGCAGCGCAGCCACGTCTGAGCCGCGGTGCCCGAGGACCCACGTGTCTCCAGCACAACCAAATCACAGGCGCCCAGCACAAACCACTTGCCTGCGGCGACACGAGCGGCACTTGTTTCTGCAGAGGGAAAGGAATGCTGACAGGTGAAACTGCAGCTCCTGCATTACTCCAGGTGAATTCTAACCAGCTTTCCAGATAACTATTTTGCCCCTGGTTACGCAGCAGCAGATTGAAGCGTTTACTGTACAAAAATATATTTTTTAACATTTATTTTTTGTTTCATTTTTACCTGATTTCCTCCCATGCCATGGCAGTTGAAAATGCCCACTTTCTCATTTTCCTTGCGGCCCATGTTGTCTAAGCACTGGTTGGTGTCAACATTCCTGATCTGAAGAAAAAAAGAGATTAAATGTTCTGTAAAAAAGTATGTCTCTAAATGCCGTACTTGAACAGAAAAAATTACCTAACTGTAAGCTGCAGCAAAGTCCATTATCTATGCATTCAGCTACATGTAGGAGGGCTGCACAAACCCGGGGCCCTGCTCCTGGCCACTGCCAACAGCTCATGGCGATCTCCTTGCTAATGGGAGGAAGGTCAAGACATGTCTTGGGCCTCGGTGCTTTGGCAAAACTGATGCGAGCTGTACTCTGAACTATTTGAGTGGCATTTAGCACATCTCAATCATCTCTAATTCCCAGTGCCACTTTCAGGCACGGCAGTGAATTGCGAATCGGTGCTCATGGCCCTTTCTTCACCTGCTCCAGCACTGTAACCACTCGGACCGAAATCGCACCGCCTTCTGTTGGGGAACAATCCCTCGAGGCTCGTGCTCTTCGTTGCTTGCTCCCCAAAGAGAAGCCAGCAGCAGGGCTCTACGTCCTTGGCATCCTGTTGTCACCCACAGTTTCCAGCCCTGGGCTGCCAGCTGGTAACCCACCAATGCAACCCACCACTGCCCATCAGCTCCCCAAGCCTATGACCTCGCAGCCGCAGTGGGGACGAGCCAGTTCATAAGGAAATAATCCTGGCAGTCAGCTCAGGAGCCCATCTGTGACTAGCAGGACGTTTCCTTGTTAAAAAGCATCACAAATCTGGGAATTGGACATTATTCCAATCCTGACCAGTGGGTAAACGAAAAAACTGCCTGAACTTCAACTTTGTTTTGGGAAAAAAAAATACTCATTTCACATCTTACAGAGCTACTTCACTTTTCTCAAACTCATTTCCATGAAAAGCTGCAGTCGAGCCTCTTTTTCTTAAATCACCTTTTTGTAGAAATTGACAGTCAAGTGTTTTCATGAGAAAGGTAATTTTTTTTGCAATCCCTTGATTCATTAAAACATAGGGCTAAAATGAAAAGTGACTTGAAAACTCCTCCATGATTATTATGTCTCAGCTTTATGAAATTATTGTCTTGCATTTACATTCTATTCACTTACAATGTGAAATGAGTAAAATACAAAAAAGCATATTCAGCTTTCACCACATTTCGCCAAAAGCTTGTGCCCTATCTCAGGCAGATTTTTGTTTGTCTAGGAAACTCAAATGTAGCACAATAACTGCATATAGGTTATGTTCTAACTGAAGGGAAAATTTAGTTGCAAATGAAGACCTGGCAGTCTTCAGGGTTTGCCTGGCAACTCTCAGATGAAAAAGCTGCACCAGCTACCGGAGAACTTCAGTTCCGTACAGCTCCACACTGTGGAAATTTCACTTTAAGATTGTGCACTTAGTTTATAAAAGCAACAGTCATATTTCAATTCACCGCTGGAGGAGAGGACAAGTACTCTGAGAGTACACCTCAGATGTTTTTAAAATTCTCCATTCCTGATGATTAGCGGACTGGAGTTTCAGGTGTAAAAATCCACTTTACTGCTCAACTGGCAGTCGGCGGCTGCAATAGTCAAGCATGAGTTTTAATTCATAGATCCTGCCTCAACGCCTGTTTCCATAGAAACTGAGGCTGTGTTGTTAAAAATAAGGTGTTTTAATAACTATTGTATTACTTCCCCGTACTTCTATTTTCCAGTCTGACAATATCGTACAAATCCTCATTATTTGACACTTGTTAGATGAGTTCTTTCCTTGCTGTAAACCCATGTTTCACTTTATTTTGTCATAGTTAAACTCAAAACCCTACTGTGGCTTTTATTTTTCACTACAATTGCAAGTTTCAATAGCAAATTACTTTCCTGGATGCCATAAAGCCATTTGCTCCTTTGATTGCTATTCTATCAGTAGCTACCTTTAAATCAAAGCATTCAAGAGCTTTCAGAAGTCAGCTGAGATACAACTCAATAGAATATTTTTAACAGCAAATTATCTGAATTTTAAAGAGCCTTCGGTTCCTGGTAGTACTCAAATCATCAGATTATTAGGAATGTCTGTGATATTCAGCTCCAGGCAGCCTCAACACTGTATCAATGAACAAACACATTTCATTAAAAAAAAAAGAGAGAGAAAAAGAAGGGGGGCAAAAAGAAGCTTGCTTTCTATTCTACATATGTGATAAATGATGGTGGAAAGCTTTTTCAACTATTCCACATTATTTAATCATTTGAAAATATTCATCACAAACCCTGTTTTGCCGATACGTAACTTAATTTAAAAGATGGATTTTTTTATGGTGAACACTTTCATAACAACAATACCCCCTTAAAAAAGATTTAACATATATATAACCTGCGCAAAATAAAAGGTGAATAAGACCCAGGGAATGCACACAAGTGCTTTAATTCTTTCTCCAAAGCCACTTCACCTTCCCAGCGATTTGCCACGTGCAGGCACACTTACCGTTTAATTCAGCATAATAAATGAGTGATTCCTACCTCGCCAAGAGAGTAATAGCGCCTTGGGATCTGCGAGTCGGGGTAGATGTTTTCCAAGTACCACGAGAAGGGTTTACACTTCAGGTTTTCTCTTAGTGCTTTTCTGACTGACACATCGCCGTAATCCACCTTAACGACACCTGAAATTGTTAAGAGACATGATCAAAGCGCGGTTCCTGCAAAGCTACAAAGAAGGCATCACTGATCATTTTCCTGTTTTTTTTTTGTTTTTTGTTTTTGTTGTTGTTGTTGTTGTTGTTGTTGTTGTTTTTGTTTGTTTCTTTGTTTGTTTCTTTGTTTCTTTGTTTTTTTTTTTTTTTTTTTTTAACAATTTCCCTCTTACCAAGGGCCATTTGCTGAAATTACAATACAGCGCTGGGTGAATACATGCACTGCTGCTACACCATAGATATTCACAAGCATTAAATAATTAATTTAGCAATACTGAAACTCTTGAAAAAATTACATTTTTTCTTTTTCTGATAATTTTCCAATCCAGGAAGCCAAGACCACTGAGTTCCTTGATTCCTTTGCATCCCAAGACATCAATCATTCAGGACCAAAGTTCAGTTGTACATAATCCAAGAATTTCAGACCCAATATTACCCAGTGATTACTTCAAAATCCCCTTTTAAAAAATGCTATGCAGTGTTTATTCACTTTGACGTTCGCAGAAAGAAAATCTCATCCATCACCACCTTAACCCCCTTGGTCCCATAGCACACTGGCTGGACTTTTCCAGCTCCCTCCCACGAGGCGCCGTGCCCCGATAACAAACTGGGATCCCCAGCACCCTTCCCAGCAGCACCCTTCCTAGTGCCCATCGCTGGGTGCCATCAAGGGGTGGTGCAAGGGCCTCCAGTAGGAAACGTGGGTCACAGAGGGAGAAAATGTAGATGAAGAGTCACGGAGTGGGGAGATCAGCTGGGAAGCCCTTAGGGAGGCTGCAGTCTGCGTTCTAATTTAGAACATATGGATGAGGAGAACATACGGTGCCGCTAAGACGACAGCCAGACGAGTCACGTACTTACCTGCTGGTGTGTGTGTGTGTGCCCAGGGAAGTGGAAAAGCTCATGGGAGCACGCGGGCAGGGCTGCACGCCCCAGACACTGGAGATGGCATGAACGAGGTCAGAAACGGCCACATCGGGAACAAACCCCCCTGTGACAGCCCGCGTGTACCAGCACTGCCCACAGCACTCGCAGCCTGCAGCGAGCCAGCTTGGTGCCGTGCCTTCCCAACAGCTCCTTGGAAAAGGGGCTAGAAACTCCTTATGTGGAGAAGAAACCCGTCAGGTGTGCCTGTTCAGTGCCTAAGAAAGGCAACCAATATACTCAGCTTCTTAATACTTTCTAGATAGGATGCATGACAGGCAAATACCACTGCCATTCCCACCCTCCTTTGCAGGTCTGTGTATGCGATTCTCTGAGGTTAACATTCAGGTGAACCAGCAGCCTGCAACACCCCTCTCAAGACTGACACACGCCAGGAACAGGACAACGAAGGAAGGAGCTCCGCACAAAGCCACACAACAGCCAGTCTCCAGGGGCCTGCCACATGGTCACCTGGAGTCAGTTAGAAAGATAACCAGAAGCCAAAACGCATGTCAGATGCTCTATGTAGCCTCATTTAATCTAATTTTAGGTGACTGATATCCTGAGGAACTGTTATCCAAAGAGACAGTGAAGATGAAGCTGCAGAAATGGCCCACGACCAGCCGAAACAGGCTTGCTCCCACTACCCATGTGCCCGCCGGCTGCAACAGCCTTAGGGCTGGTGCCTGGAGCCCTGCTCCTGCTCCATGCAGCACCAGAAATCAGCCCCTCTCAGGAGGCCCTGACAGTCTGAGAACACACAGGAAGGGTTTTACAGCCGTGACGTACTGCACTGGGCTTCCAAGTTACACGCAGCTTACGACTGCTTTACAACCACCTGCAGCTACATCCGCTGCTGCTTCAGCACGGTTAGGTCTTTAGAAACAGTTCCTCAGCCTACTGGGCTTCACTTTGAACTCTATTTAGCAAGGCATTTATTTTTATTTTAAAGAAGCACTCTGCATAGCTGCAGCGCACCCGGATCCAGCGCGGTGTTATTTTGGTTGTAACTCGACTGCTTACCGGTCCTCAGCCAGTCTTCAGGCCGCAGTGATAGCGCTACATACAAATAGTTTCAGATCATAGTTTGAAAGGCACCACCAGATTTATATCTGAAATCCATGCTGCATTTCCATCATCTCCTACTTTCCATTTATCTATGGGATCTTATTTTGAAACCGTTTTAGAGGTGAAACTCCGAGAATATCAGCGTATTCTGCTAGGAAATCACACCCTAACACACACGGTGATATCCATCTCTAGTGAAATTCAGAACTCAACAGTGAAACCACTTATTGCTGTTCACAAAAATTTAACTTACTCCACTCTTATCCATATTTCAATCAGAGTAACTTAAATCATAGTAACTTAAGGGACAATGGAAAAGTGAAGACTTAACCTGGATTGTTAAACTAGTTTTGTTGGCAGGATTTCTGCAACTTGTACACATCTTTGTTTACAGAAAAAGGACTTTATTTGCATTTTTTGGTTGTTTTCAGGATGAGTTTTTTTGGGAAGGGGGAATGGGGCCTGTGAGCGCTGCCACTTGCGGAGGAAGAGTGCTGCTGGCACGCGTGCTGCTGCGTCCTTACCTCTAATCAGGCTAATCTGCCTCGCGGGAGGGCACTGGAGGGTTAGGAGAAAAGCAATATCTGAGTTGCATAGCGCTTTGTGCTGTGGGGATCTGATGAAGCTGAACACAAGGAAATAAGGATATTAACGCTGTTCTGGTCTGAGATCACAAACAACACAGCCTTCCCCCATCGCACACGCACACTTCGATACGCTGGTTGTAAACCAAATCAGAAATGCTGCCTCTCAATGAAAAACCCCGCGGATTCACCAAACACCTTGTTTCCATTTGTCTCACATGGATTTCTAATTCCACAGTTGTTTCAGCCCTGGTGTTGCTGGAAGAGAAAGCAATAAACCTTTTTCCACTCAATCTGACTCCGCTTCATACTTGAGTTTTCTGTAATTAAACAAACAGCAGCAAGACGAATTTCGGTTTTACACATTAATGAAGCCTAGCAGTAAAGACTGGGAGCCCTTGGTGGCTTTGGCATACCCACTGCAGTGGGGCAGTTTTATCCCCAGGCTCTTACTTCTGGGGATCCCACAAGACCTGGTCGTGTGCCTGTGGTGGTGCCCAGGTCCCTAGCACGCGGGCAGGAGTCGCCCCTTCCAAATGAAGCCCTCCCTTCCCATCCTCTCCATGGGTTCCTAAAACATATTGAAAATAATCCCCACCATGACCCCTGCCCCTTCATTACTGACATTCCTCGTCTCGCATGAACCAGGCAGACTTGTTTAGGTAGCACTCGTTCATGCTGCACGGAGAGATGCCAGCCCAAACGCTCTGCTCTTGCTTCCAGCAAGGACCTAATTTGTACAGATCTCCAGCAAACCTTTATAGCCCCTTCTGCTCAATTTAAACCAAGCTATTAGGAATCAATACCTACTCAGTGTCGTTACTTGCTAAATAATCAATAGGACTAAGAGGAAATATAAAAATAATTAATAAGTCTGCTTACATTTAACTAAGAAAATGTAAGTGAAATGTTCTCGGGTGCAAAAAAGAAACAAAACATCACAAGCAGCCAAAGGACGTGTAATGTGCAAAAGCAAACATCTCAGGAAAGAAGCAGGTTATGTTAACAGACCGGCTGATGCGCTTCAAGTGGAACAAATTGAAAGGCTGCAGAATTGCATTACACCTGCATTTTTTCCAATGGTCATGCCCTGTAAATTGGTACACAAGGACATAGTTTGAAAATTGACTAAA
Organism: Nettapus auritus; assembly: GCA_011076525.1. Classification (NCBI taxonomy): domain Eukaryota; kingdom Metazoa; phylum Chordata; class Aves; order Anseriformes; family Anatidae; genus Nettapus; species Nettapus auritus. The sequence goes on along the minus strand of CM021771.1, from coordinate 38,117,175 downwards.
TGCACCATTTCTGCGTAACAAGATGTTTATTCATGATGATAAAGATGAAAACTATTCACCGGAATGAAGTACACACTTGCAGAACTGGAAATCATTTTCTTTATGTAAGAATAACCCTCCGAAAACTTAATCCAAATGAGGCTTTTGCTGCCTTTTGCTGCCTTGAAAAGCCTACGAGGAAACATTTCACTGAATCGATATTCCAGAGTATTTGGATGGAGAGCAATGGACCGGAGAAGCCAGTCCACGCACGTCAGGCTGTAGTTCAGGTCCGAAAACCTGTGCTGCATTGCACAGCAGCCAGCTCTCTGCTATCTGCAGTGCCCCCTTTAAATGACAAAGCTCAGAACCAAGCCTACCTGCAAACTCCACAGCTGGCCATGCTTTTATGTGATGATGCTTGCTTTTTTACTACCAACATTGTACTTGGAATTGCATTATGTTTCACAGGGGTAAACACGGCCAAGTGCTAAATTAAGTCTGCAAAAGCAGGATGCCTGGGGCACGTTACAGAGAAGCACTGAGAGCCCTTGCAAGTCATTTTGGAAAAACACCACTTTCTGCATCACCGTGGCTCAAACGGTGCCTGGGAGGACACTTGTCTGCAGCGTGCTCTGCTGCCTTTTCCTTTTCCCCACCGTCGCTTTGCTGGCGTCAGAGGAGCTGCTCACCTCCTCCAGCCGCCCAGGGCGACAGCTGAACGCCAGGCAGCTCTGGCTGTGCTTTCCACGCTGCTTATAACAGCTCAGAAAATAACACGGCACGTTGTACGCTTCCAAAATCCCTTCCAAAATCCAGGGAATTCCGTTTTATACCTCTATCAAAAGCAGACGTTAATTGGTAACAAATGCATTTTTTAATTAGCCAAAACATTAATGAAGTTGGCTGGGGATCTCCTTGATGTCTTATTTATACTGCCAGGAAAACGTGCATAACTCACCAAAAAGTGAAACAACCAAAAAACGTGCTAACTCAAAAAGCAAACTAAAAAAACACACCGCCAACAAAATGCCTCTGTCTGAGAGAGTCTTGCATCAATCTGTAAGCAATTTAAGATAATTGATGCAGTTGTTTCATACTATCAAACACAACATGGAATGAAGATTCCGAGATTTCCCATGGGAAAGCACTGCCATGGGCGGGCGGCCTGTGGCTACTTCCCACACCCCACAAGGGGAGCACGCTCCGGTCGTCCTTGCACCTACTGTGCCACTGCTCCAGCACTGACCCACTGTTTGCTTTCTTCTGCTCTTTTTCTGCATTAGTAACTTGCTATTTTGGTGACTCTCGAACATGAAGTGCTCTTTGAAGAACATTATTATTTCTTGGACCGTTACCTTGGATCGATTCCAGTGGCTGGGTGAGCCAAGCAAGGCTCAGGGCTGAAGATGTGGCACTGGTATCACACTCACCTGCCAGAAGCCCCTCTCAGGACACAGGGCAGAGCTTTTGTTCTAACAAGCAATGCTGGGGACAAACCCACTCCCAGGGCTGCACAGCCCATGGGCACAGAGGAGGCACTGGGCAGGTCCAGCTGCCCGCAGCTCTCCTGAGCCTCAGCACCTCCTCTCCTACGTGTACAGAAAACTTTTGGGTGTGTGTGCACACAGCCAAGCGTAATTTTTATGTGAGCGGTTTAGAAACAGTGGATAACGCTATAAAGATAAGTTCTGTGCAATGCAATTGCTTCTATTCAATATGATGTGTTGTATTTTTTTTTCCAGGGAAGCTCAGTAAACAAGGACTATTAGTATGATTTGGATCTTCAATATCAGTGCCTGCAAAATTAACAGAAAGAACAGAGTAAAGGTATTATTTGATGCAGCAGCAGCCCTACTGCTGCTATCTGCATAAGGCCTGAACAAGATACCACAGAAGACATCCACGCATTTGGAGTCAAGGAACATTTTTGGTGCTTACGAGGGCCCACATGCCTACATTTCCATTTGCCTCGGGCAGAATTACTGCCTAGCCCATAGCCACGCCTGGCTGACCAGGAGGATTTCCATCCCTCACACACGATGCGTGCAGCCCTACAGCCGCAGTGACTGGAAGATGAGGTCGAGTTAGGAACCCTGAGAGCCTTTGGTGACTACGATGCTAGAAGAGTTATATTAATTTTTGTACTTGCTTTCTTTTTTCTTCTCCCATTATTTTTAATCTGAGCAGGCTCAGGGCCCAGGCAGGCAGGCTTGGGACAAGGCAGCACCACTCGTCCCGTGAAGTTCCCCCTGACGGCTCCGTCTCCATGCCTGCACAGACCGGAGGCAGCACGCAGAGCACGAGGGCAGCACGCACCTTTCCCTTCGGCACCGTGACGCCGCAGGTCAAATGAACTTATTTTGGAGTGACTGCACTCGCAGCTCTGGCAGTCCTTTAACACTAAAATGCTAAATCGGTAAGGGAAGAGTGAAAATGTTTATCAAGAGCTCTTACTTGCTAAATTGATACAGTCATTATCAACCTAATTATACAATTACACTTGAAAGGAGGATTGCACATCATCTGCTGAGTAAATCTCGGTAAAACACAAGCACTTATCTTGTAATCCCAAATTAAAACTTTGAAGTACTATATTTAAATTCCCTATAATGCCTTAAATAAAGTGCATGAAAAATAATGTAACTTCACATTTTAGCCTTAATAGACTAGCTAGTATTTGGGAATTGAATACTAACTGATTATTAAGACGATAAGTGGTTTAGCAATGCAGTGAGTGCACGGAGAAACCAAACTATTATGTGCATTATCTTTTTCAGCTGACTGTGCAAATGCAGGCCTATTCTGAGCATATAATTATTTCCGTTCAATGATTAGATACAGTATTTTAATGCATAAATTGACATAACTGCCTACATTTAGAAATACACAGGCTGAGTGGAATGAGATATGCTGGAACAGCTAGAAAAAGAAGTGAATAGCGCTGCTGAGAATACTATGGCAGGTAACTGGAGCAAGCTGAGGAGGCACATATGTGCAAATCCGTTTGGGTACACACCTAAATATTTAGGCATCTTGGAAACAATAAAGTAAGATGCATATTTTGCATATGAGAAAGAAAGACATTGGTAGCAGCAAAGAACTACCCAGAGTGTAATCCTGCATCCTGACTCACATCAATAACACTGATAATTTAACTTGAAACACTGAAAATAACAGAAAACTGGCTACTAAATATACTTACAGTGATGTGTTAGTATTAAGCTAATAGTTTTTTCATTAGAGATGCCAAGGAGAAACTGACAGGGAGGGACAGTGTGAGAGCTGCTGACAACAGATGAATAGGCTTCGCCGCTTGGTGCTGCGTTTGGGCACATTCTGCCTCCCTGGCATGAGGTCAGTCGTCCTGCTTTGTGGGCACTTTGCGTTCCAAAGGAGGCAGGAAAGAGCATTTTTTGCATTCAGAAAACTGCACAGATTTGTACTGATTTAGGAGGAAAGTCTCCTCTGCTGGCTCAATCACCCAGCTCCATTTTAACCTCATCATAAATGAAGCGGGTCTCAGAGCACCGCTGACAGCGATTTAAACGTGGGCCATAAGTACGCAGCAGCTTCACTGTTTTTCAGAACAACTTAATCTATTTTCTTCTTCTCTAAGAAAGGGATTTCCTTTAATCCCATTTGAAGTGTATCTAGTATTTCTGAGAGTTTTTTTTTAACTCTCCTGAATTGAGCTCTTACAGTTTTAGGCTGTAATCACTCTGCAGACTCATAGTTAGGTTCCTGCCAAGTAAAATTCAAAGCTCCTTGTCAAATGCAGTATTTCCACTAAAACAAAAAGCGCTCCTTACTACAACTATATTGAGCCAGCATCACCCTGCCTCTCCTTCCAGCTCCCTGCCCTATCGCTTTCTTCGAGGAAGACATCTCTCTCCTCTTTTAGAACCAATGCAGAACAGCACTAAAAAAAAGAAGAATTTCCTTCCCTAAGCACACGATGCATCCATCCTATTTTTTCAGCCCAAGGTATTTTGGCCAAAATTTAACCCATAAGGTTTTCCATTGTCTTACTATTTTTTCTTAAATCTGTGTTGGATATGTTAAAAATTCTGGCTCCTAACTCACCTGAGCATGAGGCATGAATGAGCAGGCAACACACAGGATGGCCAAATTGAAGGGTAGCAGAAATAGAAAATTTTGTTCTTATCCACACACAGCTTCTACAAAGATATGGGAAGGCAGCAGTTTTAAATATACGTAAGACCACAAAAAATTTTAGATGGGCTCTTCTGTAGTGGAATTAGCTGTATTTTTAATAGTAGACAGCCTCCAGAAAGCAATTCATAACTTGATTAATCAAGACTTTTACCTCCAACTATAATTACCAGGTGTACACCCTCATTATGCTGAGAGATATATTTAACACAATGCCACTGTGAGCAACCATTGGTTCCTCTTTCTCCTAGTACATACTCTGAAAATTCAAACGAGCCAGGTCCCAGAGGAGAGCTGGGGAGATGAGTGTGCGCTGATAGATAATAGCTTCAGAGACCTAATTACTAAAATGCAACTTGCTTTGTTCTCTGCCAGAATTATCTGGAGATCTGTACATTTCACATTAATAACCTAAAGGAAATGTATGTCGGACAAAAGGATAAAAAAGAAGTTCAACAATACTGGGAACAATTTCTGACATTTTGCAATGACCTATAAAAAAATCTACAATTTCCTATGGATTTTTGTTAGATTGTTTTTAGTTAAAATGTTACTGTTAACTTTTGTAAAATTTCATAAAATACAATTCTTTATTTGCTGAAAAACATTATGATCATATTTTGAGAATTTATAAATTATGTTCGTAAATAACATTAAAAAATCTGAAAATATGAAGGACAAATACTGAAATTCCTTCCAGTCACCAAAATAGCAGTAGGCATTAAGTTTTGAATTAAATAAATCTTATCCTGCCAACATCACCATATGACTGACCTAATTTCACTCTTCTTTTCTAATAAAATTTTGCAGGTTCTCTGTTTGAATTTTTTATCGAGATCTTGTGCAAATATGCAAATGCACAACTGTGCAAAGAAGAGAGAGGACGTAGAGCAGCACCAAATTTCTGCTGCTTTGTGCTCACTTCAGATGCACATGGCAATCTTCTTCATAGAAAGATAAGTTTCAGTTTAACAATAAATACAGCTACTGGTATTTCGCCCTAACTTTTCTAGAAAAAGAAATAGCTTCTTTAAAAACTGTTGTGAGAAAAACCAAGTATTTTTATCCTGGATTGGCTCTACTGTTGTGCCTACACCTGACGATTGCAAGCAGTGCAGAAAGCACTCCTGAGCAGCTCGCCACAGCTGAGCTCACGCATTCGAAGGGAGGATGCCTGTCCCACAGGACACTTATCAGCAAGGAACATGCAAAATTACAGAGGAGATTAAAAAGTAAAGTTCATCGGGTGGAATGGGGAGGACCTGGCAATCAGGGAAGTAACGGTGATCGGGAGGGAACCACCACCAGGACAGCCAACGCACCGCACAACTCAGCAGGTGGGATAATCTCCTGGCCTGGCTTGGAGGGGAGATGAAGAAGGGTGATACAGTGTTAGTTTATGGGCTTGTGAGGGTCTCCTTGGTGACTGGGTCAGGGCTCTTTGGGCTCCTCAAGGGATGCTCTGGCACAGTCCTACCACTGTGCTGAAATCACCAGTTTCTGCATCCCCAGGCAGCACGACCCACGGGTACATCAAGGCAGGCTTGCTCGAAGGAGGGCGACATGAGCTGGGCCTGGGCTGAGCTCGGTCTCCAAAGCATCCCAGGGTGCAGAGGCAATGTCCCCTTCCCACACAGTCCCATACCTCCAGCTGAAATGCTGAGGGCTTCTTTTAATTTTCCATCTTATTAGCTTCACATCATTTCCCATGGAAACTGCATTTTTAGAGCCACCTCGGCACCCTACTGGCATAAAAGAAATGGCAAAGAAGCCCAGCCCTGTGCCAACCCTGGGGAAATGTTGACAGGGGAATTGACAGAGAAATGTCTTCCCCAGGTGGAGGGAGAAAAATGAAGCCTCCTCCAGCAGCATCCCTTCCCGAAGACATTAGTGCGGAAAGCGGTATTTGCAATGTGTGCTGTCCCCCCAGATGACAGGCTGCTGAAAAACGGTTCGTTAAAGATAGCCTTGCATTTATAGCTGTGCTTAGAAGCCTAAATTAAAATGGCCTACGGCAAGAAGTGATCTTTTCAATGGGAAAAGGGATGTCTTTTCACTTCCAAAACCAGCTGATGAAATTCAGGCTGGGAAGCCTAATATTGGACATCCAAGTTAAAAAATGGTGCTGACAAGTCTCCCCCGCTGCCTGCTGAAACCTGGCAAATTGTAAAGGTAGCTGCAAAACTGGCTGCCCAAAGTCACTGCAGAAGTTCCTCTCTAATATAACAGAAAATTATCTGTTATCCCTGTCTAAGACGTGAGTTTTAATAGGGAAACTTCAAAATGCACATTCATCTGACCTCTTACACGGCAGGCGCTCTTCAAGGCAGAGCTTCACAATTGCTTCTGTCGCCAAAGATTTCTCTGCATGTTTCCAAACTTTCAAATTGGGCATTTTCTACCAGCCGAACAGCAGGATAGCAGTGAGTTCAGATGGTGACACGTCGATACTCACCCCGCTCCCAAACCCGGAGAGCATCCCCTCGGCTCCAGGACAAAAGACAGCCACCAGTGCCACTCCAGCAGCCCTGTGCAGGCAGCTCCGGGCGGGCATCAGCAGCAGAAAGGATTATGGGCTTCACTTGTATCACCCGGCACATTCCTCATATTCACTTCCAAAACTAAATTCCCTATTTAAACTACTTAAATCTACAGAGGGATGGCTCTGAGGGACAATTCATACGGCCTTCTGCAATGTGCACGCTCTGATAGATGGAAATAGGTATTTCTTATCGTCATTCGGTGTAGCCCTCCTGTAACAATATATTCTGAAAATCAAATTTATATCTTTGCTTTCGACTGTCCCACATTTTTAAGCCCTCAAAGTGAGGTAATTCAGCCACCTGGCTTACAGAGTTCAGAAATCATATTTCTGGCAGTTTATATATCACAGCTTATACGGCACTTTTCATAGCATTGAAAAGCATTTATTTTTTCAGCAGGCAGCGCTTCACTGTTGTACCTTGACCCAAACAAAACGGTAAGAAGCACCTGTGAATTTATTTGTCATCTGACCTTCTCAGCCGCCTACATTTGCCCCCAGAACCTACTAAGCACTGAAATACCATTTTTTCCCCTAACTCGTTTGTTTTCTACAAATGTTGCATTATCCTCCAGAAAATATTTGATAAAGTTAAATTTCCAAACAAGTATTTAAAACCTCGTATATGATCTGTGCACCCCAAAACACTGCAGGTCTCATTCCTGCAAGTGCTGATGGCCAAAGGGTGGCACAAAGAGCCTGAGCACACACTGAAAGACACGGTGCTCTCTTGCTGGAGGTGGTACTATAAAGATGGCAACAAACACGTCCACTTTTCTGAGCTGTATTTCCTTTAAATTGGTTGGTTCCAAATTACTGCATTCTGCTGGAGCTTTGACACGTCAAATCATCAAAAGCGCAGAACAGGAAAAATCTTTCGCAGATGTACTAGAGAAATAGCCAAGCCTGTCAAATGTAGGCTTAGATCAGACATTTTTCCATGTCCTTTTTATTTTAATTTCTACAGCCAAACCTAACCTTTTGCTCAGCACTAAATTATTCACTCAACTCAGAATATCTCGGTAGAAGCTCCCTGGGTACAACATATTAAAAAAATCATGGCCTACTGGGGAGTCCCGCTGTAATCAAGTGGACCCTTGCTTAGAAGATCCCGAAACCAAAAGAAAAGAAATGGAAGAGAGGAGAAAATAAAAACAGAAAGCAAAAAAATGTTCCAATTTGAGGTATTTAGTTTTGCATTTAGGAATCTGAAAAGTAAAATATGGAAAATGTTGACATATTTCTTAGCTGAAATCTGAACACATTAAAAAAAAAAAAAAAAAAAAGGAAAGAAAAGAAAAGAAACTACCCATCAGCAACTTCACCTTGCACTTTTCTGGAAACTGGAATTTTTAAATTACCCTAGCATTAATATCACTATTCTAGTCACATTTATATGTATTTTCATAAAATCTCATTTAAAATGTATTGTATTTTAAATAGCCCTTAGTACAGTATTTCTGGAGCTTCAGCTTACCTAAATGCTTTAAAGCAGCTAACTCCTAATCAGCCTAGGAAAACCTACTGCCACGTCAGACCATAAAGGCACGTAGCGCCAGTCCCCTGGATGCAATGGATTGTCAGCATTTACATGCCTTGGACTCATAAGGAAATGTATGCTTTCAGGATAAATTATTAGAAAAGCATTTATGTAGAAATACAATGGGAATCTGGTATTATGAGACTGCACAAAACCAGAACTTAATAAAGGACGACTGAATAAAAGAACGGCTAATCCCCTGCGATAACATTTATGGTTTGAATTCTATTGCATTGTATATCAGGTTTGAATTCACTTCTACATCATCTTAGACATCCATTTCTCAGCGTCTTTTTTCTTTTTTCTTTTTTCTTTTTTCTTTTTTTTTCTTTTTTTCCCCTTCCTCTTCCAGGAGGATAGAAACCAATTACATTAGTAGCAGCCAGATTTTCCATCACGTACTCTATTCTTTCAGCTTTAATTGGGTAGATACAAGTACCAATTATACAGGGAGACAATCCTGCCTATTTCACACACAGTTCAGTTTCCCTAGTGAAGAAGATTCCACCAGTGCAGTTGCTTTTCACTCATGTTGTGTGAACCCTCTGCATTTTATTAAATTAGCGAAGCCTGTAGCGCATTTCCATGAAGTGTGGCACGGGGGCAGATGCCTGCTCAGTGCTGCGAGTGATGACAAAACACCCGCAGCATTACGAGCAGGTCTGTTCCTCCAGACTGAGAGCCACTCATCCTCATCATGACTCAGAAGAAACAGACAGTAGAAGACAACAGGACCATAGAACCACAAAATGGTTCAGGTTGAAGGGACCTTAAAGCCCATCCAGTTCCAGCCCCCAGCCGTGGGCAGGGACCTCCCGCTACACCAGGCTGCCCCCAGCACCATCCAGCCTGGCCTTGAGCCGGCACAGCAAAAGATGCAAATACTGAGAGGGGACTTCAAAAGGAGTGAGGAAAACCTGCCTTGCGATGCAGCAGCCAGATGGGAGGCAGAGCCTACAAACACTTCCCCAAAACACTCAGCACCAACCCAACCTCCATTTGATGGCAATCAGTCTGTTGTCATGCTCCCCACTGGTTTCATGCTTCCATCTTTTGCCTGCATACACATTTACATATGTCTATCCTTAGTGCACATATAGGTGTAGATATTTATATCTTTTTTACACCATTAGCAAGACACCTGACATGTGCATAGGCTTTTTTCTTAGAGTATTTTCAATTCTTTGGCTTGATAAAGGTTTTCCAGGACAGGCTGAGAATATTTTATGAGCGCGTGCTGTGCCAGCCACAGGACACTTGTGATAGCCCATTCAGAAACGAAGAGTTTTCAGACATCACAGCTGATGATTACATGTTGGCACCTGATGATTGACTGAGATGTCATGAAGCCCTGGAAAATCAAAGCACCAAAACAGCTTGTGGGAACAAGCAGGCTTACAGCCTGAATGAGCTGAGGTATAATAGCAGTAAATTGTGCTGGAGATGAAACACAAAACTTATAGAGATAATAATATGCTCTGGGCTTTACTTCTTGGTGACAGTGAAAATGTAAACTGACTCTGTTGCTACAGAATTTTAATTGGAAGGAAGTTTAAATGTGGAAGAATGGGAAGATTATCCCAGAACACAAAACAAAATAAGGATAGCTTATATGATCTATGACTGCCCTCTATCACAAACATTTTACATAATAGTTTATAAATATTATAAAAAATAAATAACTGACTTTCGTATGTGAAGACTTTATATATTCTGGCTTTTAAACAGAAACAATTTAGTTTTTATTCACTGCACAATTTTGTGGTACCAGTAAAACCATCTGGAGTGGGAAAAAAAATACCCAAATGGTTTTTCATTTTATAAATAATCTTTAAAACGAATATAATATTATCGATTATATATTTTTTTTCTTTTATTTCAGCCAAATCAAATTACATAAAACTACTGGTCTTGACTTATAGAAAAAAAAAAAAAAAAGGCTTAGCTCAAAATGCCTTCTTCAGGAGGTTGGCTGTGACCAAACGACTACTGAAATACAGGTACAAGTCAGTCTTTATAGAGAGCCAGCAATGAAGCTACATCCTCTTTTTTCCCTCATCATGGCCATGGCTGAAGTTTTTGATTCTTCGATTTGTTAACATAAGAAAAAGGTTTTGTTTCAAACTCTAAGTTTGATTTTAAAAAATTGATTCCAAGTCTAATTTTTCAACTGATCAAATGAATTTTCAATGAGGAAAGTATGAACATGAAAACTGCCATGTAAGAGTGTTCAAGGAAGTTGTTATTATTCTAAAGACTAAGACTTATTTAAGAGTTGCATTAAGTAAGCTGATGCTTAAATGCAAGATAAAAACAGTTGAAACTAAAATATGATGGTGTTTCACATGTTCACTCTCTATAAAAGTGAAGCAATGTCTCTGCCCACTGCAGGGAACCTGTGGGGAGGCAACTATGCCAAGCTAAGAGGAGACATCCCTCTCAGAGGGAGACATCAGAGACTCAGAGACTGACGAAACCTCCAAGTCCCACTTCATATTTAAGGGCTCCACTCCATTCAGCTCACTCATATGGAAGCCTTAATTATCTCTAGATAAAAACATCCCCAGCTTTAATACATCAACGTTAGGTTATTTCATCAAAATACTTACCCTCAATATAGCCCTTAACAACTGTTTGAAAATCAAACAGGAAGATCTGTTTTATCACATCTAATTGTATGTGTGATGTGTTTGACTATAACTGTACATAACTTGCATGATCTGGGCATCATACTAACATAAATGAAAATCAGTTACACAAGGAAGAAAACTCTGTATGTTTAAATGTTCTCAGGACTGATATTTGGTAATGGGGAAACAGCAAGACATGGTGAAAATACTTCACTTTGATCCCCGCACTCCAAAAGGGCTCCTGTGCAGTTACCCAGAGCATCGCTGCTGTCCCTCCCATTGACATTTTCTGAAGGGACCTTCAGGGACCATAAGAGAAAAAGGACAATCTGGGTGAATTCTGTACTTCTTAGACCAAACAGATGACAAAGAGCTTTCGTGCTTGGTTTCAAACTGGTAAGATAAGAATCATGTTCTCAAAAGAAATCCTCATAATCTTCAGAAGGAGCGCTTCCTTAGCCAGTATTTTTACCTTGGGAACAGAAGATAGGCTTTGACACAAGGAAAGAACACTCCCTTGAATTTTGAAAGCCCCTTGCTGTTACGTTACATATAATTTTGGGTACATATACATGCATACGTGTGTACACTTACCTATATGCAGCTCATATTGGCACTTTCCTTTTTTTTTGGACAACTTTACACATCATTCATTATACAACAAGAAAATAATTTCTTACCTGGGGATATTATGTAGAAGAAATCTTTGAACTCATCCATCCAGACCTCTGCCAGTCGCCTGTTGTTCTTGTTGATGACGTGCCCCGTGCCGCCAGGGAAGGTGTAAGGTGTTGCTTTACGGAAAACGTGGCCAACATGCGAGCAGGTGACGATCTCGAGGGAGCCACCACACTGCCAAATCTGAAATCAAAACATGCAGAAAACGTTCAGTAAAACCAATAAAAAACATGTCGCGTTTATAGCAGGAAGGACTCTGACAGGTTAGCAGTTATCTCCTGATTTATTTCCCCAGGTCACAGTTCAACAGGGAATTTCAAACAAAAGATTAAGGGCAGCAGCAGGGGCACAATTCTTGACAGCAATGAAAGTGCACAGGCTTTAGCTACAACATGAAAGCTTTTGGCACACTTGGTTACGTGGGTGGCATCCCTGCCTATGGCAGGGGGGCTGGAACTAGGTGACCTTTAAGGTTCCTACCTGCCCAAGCCATTTTGTGATTCTGTGAACATAAATATTCACAAATCCCAGCTTTAGAAAGGAGTAATCCTGTAATGGATTGTTAAGTGTAGGGTACAGATGTTATCTGTGTAGTTAAGTTTTTTGGGAATACATAATACTTAAAGAAACAGAGCAGAACTTTTAATTCTATATCTATTCTCATACATGTATTTTTAAAGCAAAATTATGTATTTGCTTTATATCTCATACATGTATTTTAAAGCAAAATAGACAAAGAAGAGAATTTGATGGCTTCGAGTTCTGAATTCTCCCTTTCCCCTGCTGGAGCCCAAACTTATGTTCTGAGTAAGCTCAGTGCCTTCAGTACGACTGCCCAAGTATAAACAATCATTTAATCCTGGACTTCAGCACCCTGCTGTTAAATGAAGTAACAGATTTTTCTGGCAGCTCGCTAGAGCCTTGGTATGATACACATCAGCTGGTGCATTACCTGCAATCTGTTCTGCAATATCCCTTCTTTCCAGGCTCTGGAAAGAACTAGGGAAGGAACTACAGAAGGCTGCAGGTCCAGCTTTGCAGAACCAGAGGCATAACGCGGGCAGCTGGGTCTTGATGTGTATAACAGGGACAAATGAAGATTTCCCTTGGGTGCCAGCAGGGTTATAAAACCTTGTTGCTCTGCCAGACAACGCCGATTCCTTGCGATTCGCTCTGCACCAAGGTTTCTTGACATTTTTGGCATCAACAAAGGTTAGTGCCAACTGCCCAGTTCGCTATTTAGGCTCATCCCACCCTTCACTTTACTCTCCACCTAGGCACAGAGCAGAGCTAAATATTCCAATACCTCCTACTAATAAAAAGCAGAGTGTAAGGACCATTTGGTGTCTTAAAAACGCTGGTACAGTCTTGTAATTAGAGCTCCTTGACACAGACATAACAGTTACCATAGTAACTTAATGCAGATTTTATTTAATTAGGGCTAGATCCTTTTATATAATTTCATTAGTATGCTAAGTGATGTACTCCGCTGGGATAAGCAACGACAACATCAAAATATTCTCGTGTTTAACATCTTGTGTTTTGCAGCTCAGTGACAAGCAGTCAGTTCAGGTGAAACTTCAAGTTGATGGATGCCAGGGAACATACGGCCGCCCCAAAAAGGGAACGCATTAAAACCGAAATGCACGCTGCTCATGTTCTGACACAGCACCACGGCAGTCACCCAGCAGGCAGGACAGGAAATAGCACAAACAATTGTGGGTGCCCTTTAACCCTCTGTCTCCGCCTGAGGATCGGCGTTCCCGCAGGTCCCCCGACCGCCCTCCTCGGCAGGAAATTCCTCCCACGCCAACGCTTTAAAACGTGTGTTCCCGCACACTTTTAAAGCACATTTTTGGCTGCCCTGGGTACAGTCTGCTATTTATTACAGTTGCCATAGGAATGCAGATAAACCTGCACAGTGTTCAGATGAGGACTTCTCTCTTTTCAATATTAAAAAGAAAAGACTTTCCTGAATGCTCACTGGTAAAATTACTTTCCAGAAGTTCAGATAAAACGGCTGGAGATTGTGGGATTGCACAAATGTGAGCACAACATAGACAAGATTTACAATGGTATCCATTCGATCACACTTCACTGCAAGTACCATGAGTACCAAAACTGTCCCTAACACTCCGATATCGAGGGGCTACTTGTGGACACCACCTGAGGTCAGGTACCCAATTCCTGCCAGCAGTTTTTTACTGACCACAACTATTTTGGTACAAGACTGATGTATCACATTTAAATTAAGAGAAACAAGTTATAATTCTAATTTTCACACTGAACTATTCATAAACTGGTTATTGTCACATCATCCTTCCCTTCTGCCCTGCAGTTTAACCCTTCTCCTTCCACCAGGATGAACTGCTAAAAATCAGACATTCCTCCAGTTACAGTACTGGCTGAAGTAAAGCTTTGCTAGTTCCCACCTGAAAAATAAATGAATAAATAAATTCTAGCAGTTCTTCCCTGCCCCTCCTGCAAGGTGCACACATCCCTCCCCAACACAGATGACTTTTATTCCCCTATGTTTTCCAAACAACAGGTTTGCAGCTCCCAATCATTTGAAAATTTGGGGCTGAGGCTCAGAGAGTCTGAAAATTTACACAGCCTTAAAAACACGACACCAAGGTTCTTTCCTCCCTTGGAAATGTCTAGCTCATGAGCCTCACAACCGCTGTCTCCATCACCTCATCCTCACTGCAGGACCTCTCCTCTTGTACCCAGTTCCCAAGCTCCATCTTCTCCTGACTCAGGAGATAACTTCCAGAGTGCCCCTTGTTGAAACGTGTCAGGGAAGAGAGGAGCTGCCACATTGCCTTGGTCTGGAAAACAAGCTGTCAAACCCACGGCATTCTGTAATTCAGCATCTGTAAATCCATGCCAGACTGATCTGTTTTCTACTTATCTTTTGGCATACAAATATTAATTCCTTCAAAATTTGTGGTAAGACACTGCACACTATGGAATTAAACCTATGGCTCAAATTTGCCCACATAATTTATCCCTTTTTAAATATAGGCGTTAATTATTTAAAACTACCTTTGTTTTCATAGACCTCTGAAAGTCATCCCTATTACTGCACAAAATGAGCGCATTAAGCTCCATCAGATTGCTTTCTGTTCAGCCTGCTGTCAGGATTTTTTTTTCCCTTCCATCATTTTTGAGCACCAAGGTAAAGTCATTTCCCACAAACCTCAGCACCTGTCAACCACAAATGTTTAAGGCTACTAAGAATAATTTGTATGCAAGTAAAAATAACATTGAGGCTTTACTCCAAATACTAAAACAAGTAGAAAAAAAAATAATCCTGTGGCTTAGCTTAGGTGTTTGCTTATTTTTGGGTGGCTGGAGTACTTATTCCCTATGTGCAACCACAAATGAACCACCACACATACGGAGTCGTCCTTTGCAGGTGCATCTTGGCAGCCCATTTACAGCAGCCCTGGGACAGTTTCCCCTTGCTGCCTCGTCCCTCAGTGCTGACGGAGCTGGGGCTGGCCCGCTGCTGGCACAGCTGCTGCAGCAGCAAACCTGCACGGCGCCGCTCGCTGCTGGGATCCTTGCAACTTCCTTCTGTGCCAAAACACGGGAAACTACCTCCACAGGAGATGCACTGCTTTTTGAGGTTGGGATTAAAAGAAAACTAAAAATTGCAGGTTAAAGAGATTGTAAGCATTTGTTTTTGCTGTTCCTATGGTAATGATTTTATTTACTTCGTATTAGGAAATAAATATTTACTTACATAAGGGGGATTTTTTGGATTCATTTCTGAATGTGTGCTTATTGGTGATGGTATTAGATTAAATTTACCTTGTATATTCATAGATTGACGCTATGGCAAAAATCCCCAGTGATTTCTGCAGTCAGAAAGTAAGTTAACACTTGAGCACAGTTACATTAAATCAGTTAAACTTGTTGGCTGCTATGCAGTGATGCATAAGTAATAGTTAAGAAGAAAAACCTGAAAACTCCGATACCCATCTACAGGATCACCATAATCAAATTAACCGAATCGGTGTACCTTGAATATTTTCCCCTGCATAAACACGAGAATCATGACATACATAAAAATTAACGTGGTCCAAAAATGAGGGGAGATGTTGTATATTTTAGACTTAAGATAAAAATATATTTTGAGTACAATATATGAGCAAATCAGGCTCTTAAAATCAGTGAGCACAGTCTGGCACCTAGGGAATACTGAAAACCACAGGACCGCACTTTCCATCTGACTGTCTGCCAGGTGATTAGGGATTTATATACCCCAAATTCCACTCAGCCACAAAGAAAATGATTTTCAATGTCACAGCGTACTTCTGAAGATAAAATAATCTTGCATATAGGTGACCTCTCCAGCCTCATGGACACTGCATCCCATCATGCCCATAATTATACAGCACGGGTCTCCCAGTCGCCCAAATCAGCAACCGTGCTCAGAGCGCTTACTACGACATGTTTAACTGCTCTGTTACACCCGTAATTTTGCAGTTGAAAGGAGGGGCCTCCCATACCATCAGGCTGGAAATTTGTTATCAGTAGTGCTTTGTGCTCTGCGGAAAAGCTTCCTCACCAGCACCCAGCCTCAGAGACATACCCTGGGAGAGCAGCGACCTCCAACACGCGGCTGCTGCTGCTGGCTCGAGCAGCCTCTAAGCACAGGGTGCTGCGCTAAGTGCCAAGTGGATCACACACCCTGATCCTTCCGCATTTACTGTGCAAAGTCCTACAGCAGCCTAAGCAGACCTTTCAGAGACCAAGCACGACACCTCAGTCCATCACGCCTCTTAGGAAATGCACATGGACACGTCTGCATAGCCTGCTGCACTTCTGGCATCTGCCAGCAAACAAAGGGAAGCAGCACCTTAGTCTTGCTAGCATGTGTGTTTGCTTCTTCTAGCCTTGTTTTGCCCTGTTTGGATTTTTTCTAAAGAATTAATAATGTTTTTTTTTCCTCTGATTTCCTCTGATTATTTTCAATAGTCTGTCCAAAGTTACAAAAGCTCCTTTCTGGCTAGAAAGTTTTCAGGGCATTTTCTGATCTGGAAAAAAAACACATTATTTAACAGAAGATTAAAAATGTTCAAAGAATTCTATAAATAACTATAAATAATAATTTATATATATATAAAATCTTTAAGAATAAATGACGCTTTCAGTAGTGTGATAAAGTTCCACTCCCCGGCTATAAGAGATTCCTGCCAGGATTATTTTTTTTCAAATTGCCATTATTAAAAGACATCCTCCAGAAGGAATCGTTAAAGACTGCTCGGCAGCGAGCAGCAGCACAGCTAACAGATGAAACATCGATTTGCCCAGGAGTGAGGAAACCATATACAGCATATAGAGCAGTGCACATTACCTCGGTATCTTACAGGAATTGGGTGGCTGCCCCAGGACAGCCAGGCAGCCAGGACAGACAGACAGACATCCATCACCTGCATTACCCCCGTGCTGCCTGTTCAGGTGACAGGGAGAGGAGGAAATCCCTGGGGACGCCAGGTCTGGCCAGGACTCAGCACCCGCGTGCCCCCAGCAATAAGGGGGACAGGACCCAAGTGATTCTGCAAATCCCTCTCGTAATCCCGTCAGGGATAATCCCATCGCCTCTGCTAATTGCCCAGGGAAGAGCTGCAGATGTTAGCCTGGGGTGGCACGGGCAGTTTGGATTTTCAGGACAGGACTTTGGGGGCTTGTTGGCTGCACACCCAACTGACAGCAAACCCAAGGCTTCCCCCTGTGTTACAGCACCCCTCGTAACAAGACCTAGAGCTGTCCCTGCAGCTGAATCCTACCACAGCAACCTTCTTGAAACAAGGGTTTCAGCATGCCCCTGGCTTCACAGAGATGGTCGGGAAGCTCCGCGGTAACTGCAGCTTCGCAGGAGCCTCAGCAGCCTCTCTTTGTTTCTCGTTTTCTGCAGGTGCTTTACATCAGGCACATTTTTAAATTCTGAGGCCTTGGTACCTCATTGATCAAGCTGCACTTGTTGCACTTCACTACGGGGCTGGTTTTCTTTAAAGACAAAGGCTCTAAATGCTAGGAAACAGCACAGCAGGGCCATCTTCCACTTCCACGGCAATCCCTGCACTGCAAACATATCACTTCATCTCCCTTTGTGACACCATGCCCTCTTATTAATCCAATGCATGCTTTCCTATCCGGTAATGTTTCTTGAAGTTTACGAGGGAAAACGTGAAGGCACAGCACAATGTTTTCCAGCAGGATGCCCAAGGAGCTGCTTGGAGGAGCCCGAAGGAGTGAGGGAAAGCTGCTGGCCACAAGGGCAGCTTGCAGCAGCAACGCTGTCTGCTGAGAGCATTGCTTCACTGCTCCTGGTCTGCTCCCAGAGTTCGGACTGACATTTCTAATTTAAAGCCGAAATTCAGCTCTCATGACAGCACTCCCACGGAATTTATATAACTTAGGCCAATCACTGGCTTGCTCACAGAAGCACTGAATAGCTTTCAAATCTGAGCTGAAACAGACCTCAAGCAATGATTATTTAGGAAAAAAAAAAAAAAAAAAAAAATCAAAGTACCGATTACAGAAAAGCCCAGGCAGCAGAACTGCAAGCCACACCAAAGGCGGCCCCCAGCACAGCCGCTGCAGCTACCCATGCCCTGCCACTGCCACAAGACCTGCAGCATTGGGTTAGGGTCCTGAGGGTGGCCGTGCCCTTCCCGGCTCCATCCTCCGCACCCGGCCCCACTCCCTCAGCCCCCAGCGGGAACACAGCCTCCGGCAGCACCACGGGGAAGTAGGAGACAGAAGAACTCTGTGGCACCGACAGACCTCTCAGGAAAGGTTTTCAGAGTACGTTAGCATTATTCAGCGAGGGGATGCATTAGGACTGTCCTACATAGGGCATGTCTCCAGCACAGGCTGGAAGCCGAATACATGCTCACACGCTGCTCTCAGCAGAAGATCAAATGCTTTCTGCCAAGAAGAATCTGTTATGCCAGGGAGTGGGAAAAGACCACGGAATTGTAAATTATTTTATTTTGTTGCATTTACAGAGCCTGGCTGAAAAATGATCGGTTTGTATCTTTGTTAACAAAACCAGCAACTGCCAAAAGGAGTACGCAAAGAATCAGTTTCCATATCATCCATTACGCACTCTGACCAAAAATCATCTTGTCTGTCTCTTTGTATTAGAGTCAGGGTTTCAGGGATTACTGTTTTTACAATGAAAACCCGGTGTTCTTCCAAAAAAACAGTTGAATGTTTAGACTAATGAGAATGGGACCCTTCCAAAGGAAAGGCCCAAAACTGGTTCTGTAAAATGTTTTCTGGAAGCAGTAGCAAAAACAAGCAATAACAAATTGCTTCAGGATTCACCCAGTCAGGCTTTCTGCCTGAAAAATCAGCATTTCTGATTTTTAAAATTTCAGGAAATGAGGTGAACTTCACTTCACAGAAACCATTCGCTGATACTAAGTGAAAAGTGAACAGTGCTAACATGCAGATTTAACCTAGGAGAAGCACATACTTAATGCTTTAAAGCAGTCCCATTCACTCTCTGCTTCAAGGATCACTTCTAACAACAAGAGAAACAAGTCTACTATCTTTCAGGCTTCAGTTAAAAATATGCTCCTGTATAGAGGCCCACATACATCCAAGGAGCATTTTTAGTAGTCTACATACCAACAAATGTTGATTTGAGACATTAACACTCAGAAGTCTCTCTACCTTTCTATTTTACTGGAAAGTGAACCATGTATAGTTAATAGAAAATGGCCTGAAGAATGTTCTCAAATTCTCAGTTGACCTCCTCTAGGAATATCTGCTTGACAAAAGTCTTCAAAGTTGTCTCTATCAATAGAGAATATTCCACCAACACCTGGCTGAAGACAAAAGTGGAAAAAAAAAATATAAAGGAAAGAATATATCCATGCTTTAGGGTTTTAGATAGGTAATAACAGGTTTTATTTTGCATACTTACTTAAAATGCAAAAATTTTGATACATCAGAGATGTTAAGAGTCATTTTCAACATCCTTTCAAAAATGATTTACTGAAGATTCAGCTTTCCAATTTTCATTTATGCCTTGAGGACAATCACTAAATGCATTTCATTCAATGAGATTTTCATCTTGTCACGGACAACATACCTATCCCTGGTAGAAATACAGTCACTTTTCTGCAGGATGTGAAATTTCTCCATGTGCTCAGATCCCGTACAGAATAAAAATCCCAGCCAGAACTTGCAAGTTCATGACAGCATACACTTTCAAAAACCTCTGTTAAAACATATATTTGATTGTATTTAACTATACACATTTATACTTTGTTTATGTCAGTTAGCATTTGCACTATCTCACAGAAAGCCTTGCTTGTTTCATACAAAAAGATATTACTAAAATATTTATCATCTCAGAAGTGTAGAGTAGAAGTTTCCAAACAGTAATAAAACGTTTCATGCAGTAAAAAGGACTGAATGCTATAATGAGGCATCCCCAAACATCTTCAGAATTAAAATTAACTCATGACTTGCATGACAGCTAAAACACAATCACCCTATCTGCAGCGTAGCAACTGTTACAGCAAAACCGTGTTCGTCGACAGAAAATGAAGGAAAACAGCAATTACCCTAAAAGACATTTCAAGATTCTCGCCACCCCAGATATCCATTCCTGCATCGTAAGTTCCTATCTCTTCAAAGTAGTTTCTGTCAATAGAAAATAGGCCACCAGCCATAGTAGGGGTCCTAGTTGAAAACAAACAGAAAAAAGAAAAGAAAAGAAAAAATACCTTTTGAAAGACACTGTGGAATTTATCACGTGATACTACAGCACACATCTCCCCAGACATTTTGACTATAAATATATGCTATGCACAGACATAAGAGCCCCCCCGGCGCTGCCCGAGCACGAGCGGCCGGGCTGCCCCCATGCAGCCCCGCACAGCCACTGTGTCCTGCTGGAGCCTTGCAATGGTAAAGTGGATGGAATTGTGGCCTGCTGCACCCAGAACAGCAGTGTAAATCCAATCAGAAATGCTTAGTGCAGAGAGTTTAATGCCTCAGCTTTGCCTTAGAGGGAGACTAAATGTGCATAAAATTACCAGGCATAATCTCTCTTAACAGGATTATAAATCCTTACAACAGGCAAATCCAGTCAGAGTGCAACTTCTCTTCGTGTAAAGATGTCCTACTTCCCTGTGAATATCTGCTCTACGTGTTTGGGGGCTTTTTTTAGCGCTCAGTGCCCACACTGGAGGAAGGCTGCTTCTTGGAGCCTGCAGGAGCGCAGTCCCGCGCCCCTGCCCTAGCCTGGACTCCAGCCGGGCCCCAGGCCCCCAGCCTGTGCCGGCAGACCCCCAGAGCCCTGGGGGAGGCCAAAGGGCTGCTCCCGGCATGGGCTGGGAGCCACAACCCGGCCGCCCTGGCTCCCTGCTCCCACCACTGCCGAGGGAGGCCCAGGGCTGCCCCAGCACCTACGGGTACACACGTACTTGTGCTGGTAGCTGCAGCCCGCAGCCATTAACGAAGGACTCAGTCACAGAAACACACTCATTTATTCCATGATCTTGTTTAGTGAATTGCTTGTGCATTGTACTAGCAATAGTTGCTATTTGATGGTCAGCACAGATCTCTGTCCCCTGGACCTGTGCAGGGGCAGTGTGAGCAGCACTTCTGCCCTAAAGCACAGCTTCCACCGGAGTTTATGTGTTTGGGGACAGCCTTATGCAAACGCCATCCCAGAATTTTTCCAAAAAACATGTCAACACCAACAAGAATTGTTGGTGTGTACTTCCAGAAAATTCAGTAAAATTGGAAACCAGCCTGCAGTCACGAGCAGAGGCAGGGGCAGAACAGGGTGAGCTGGCACCCCGCAGGCACCCAGGCCGGCCGCGTGCTGCAGGGCCACGGGGCACAGCTGGGCCGCGAGCAGATCCCGCTCACCCCCAGACCTCGGTCAGGGCAATTTGTCTGCTGAGCAATTATCTTCCAGCTGCCTATCGCTACTGCCATTAAAAAAATAAATACATCACAGTTTAACAGTGAAATAACACTGGGTTTACCCACACTTTGTTTCTATTTTTCTCTCAGCACCCACAGCTCAGTTAATTAGCCAGCTGGCATTGGGATAGAGCTGAACCTTTGCAGGCTTCAAAGCTGCTTCACTGCCCTCACCTCACCCAGTGAGATGGCAAATGCCACTGGTGTGGCATGGGTAAAACCATTCCCACTGCTCTGGGACAGAAACCCGCAGCCTGTGCCCCCTGCCCTTCCTCTTCCTCCCTTCAGTTCCTTCCCCGGAGGAAGGCAGTTTGCTCGAATGCTGTGAAATTTTCCATTCTTGCAAAAATTCAATGTAAACGATTTTTGAATGATGCAATTAAGCTGTACATCAAGATCAGGATTCTTCTGAAATGCCATAGGCAAAAGTTTATGAAAAATAAAACAGCGTTTTCCTAACTACTTGGTAACTGAAATTGAAAGTGCTGAATTTCAGGCTGTAAAAATGTAAGTAACTTTGTACCGATATATGCCACAGATTCTTAAATAACTGAAATGTAGCAGGAAGGACTATACTCTGCTATGTAAATTTAATGTTGCATAAACAGATCTGCAGAGCTCTCACTGTAAAAACAGCTGAAACAGTAATTTTAGCAAGAGGCAGGGTTTCTACATTTTTTCTCAGCTTTTTGCTTATTAGCTATATTTTGCCTACTTGAAGTCATGCTCGCAACTACAGTAATATGTTATGATTAATGCTAATCATCATTCAAACCCACTTCTCATTTCATTTTGGAGATACGGTCTGCTTTCCATTTCTGTAACTGTTAGCAGCAAGCAGGGTTCCCATTCCTGTACCTACATTTCTAACTTCACAGAAAGACAGCAGTGCAGCAGAAGGGTGTTTTAACAGCCCTGGTTTTGCAGCATCCTAAAGATCCCCCAAAAGCCAGCCCCTCGCTCTGTCCCAGGACAGCCCAGAGCAGCCCTGGGGGCACTCCAGACTATGCTGCTGCCAACGGAGCTGAGCTCGGCCCCTACAGGACTGTGAGTTGCCCACAGCCACCCGTCATAACCTGCCCTAAGTCCTGAGCCCCCCACATTGGCTCAGCATTGTCCAAAGTCACATTTGTACGTGCATGTCAGTACCACAGTCAGTGGCTGATCAGTTCAGCGTTAGTCCTAAATAAATGAAGGGCAGGTATGGAAATACCCATAGAAATGTGCTGTGAGAAACATTCTCTGGTTTGATACTATACTGCGGATGTAAGACAAGATGTTTGTAAATTGACCACGGCACAGACAGTTTTCTAGTGCCCCTGGCAAAATCACAAAAGGAGCAATGAGTTCACTTAATGACAAAACTTGTACAAATATTGGCCAAGGATTTTTCAGTGGAAAAAGAGGAAGATAATAATGAAAGTTTTAACAAGACCACTGGATTTTGCTGGCACTCTCCATGACCATTTACCACTGCAAGGAGATGGGCCACACTTGAGACCTGGCCACATTGCCCAGGACTCCATCTCAGTAATTCTCAGATCTACCTGTACCCACCTGAGCACCTGCAGGAAGCACCTTTACTGCATGGCTGTCTAGGGCCAAAATGTCCTATCTAGGGCTAACCCCAAGAACTGTTCCCCAGGCAGCGAGCAGGGCAGAGCTCTGGCTGCCAGCTCCCCCTGTGCACAGGGAAATCACCCAGGTCCTGTTCCCAGATAGCCCTCTGGGAACAGAAGCCAGCTTTGCACTTAAATAACATATTTTGAAAAGGCCTAATCATTTACAAGGTGTGCAAAGCCAGGGGTTACTCCTGTGACAATCACTGGAAGTGACTGCATTTTCTTTGCATGGAAACAAGATCAAATCCTTGAGGTGCTTTAAAACAGCAAGGAACAGATTTGCTATTCAAACCAAAGGGTCTGGGTATGCATCCGCCCACAGATGTGAGCCCTGAGGGGTGCTGTACCTTGCGGCACTGCCTGGAAGCCCCCCAAGCTCTCTGGCTCAGGTAACATTAGCTCTCAAAGACTGCGCTTGATTTCTGCAATGCACCTCACAGAATGAAGTATTTGTCTTCAACAGCTCTGTCTCTACGAACAAGTTTTTCTTCAGGTATTTCTTCCAAATATTTCCACTTCCTATTCTCACTTTATGGTCTTGGTCCTAGCAAAGATATTACACCAACTGAAAACTCCCTGATATTCCTTCTTTTGCTTTTGATCATTATGCATGTAAAAAAATGTAATTACATTAAAAAAGAAAGAAGGATGGAAATGCCATTACACTGACTCCTACCCCCTCTTCCCTCCTGGCTGGGGGCACTGAGAGGGCTCCACACCGTCAGTGTTGGGCCCCTCACCAACCACTTGTGAACGGGAGCATCTGCAACCTGGAAACGCTTTTGATACCTTCACAAAAACTGCGATTCTTTGGGGAAAGGTTACCCGCTTCCACTGCTCTGGGAAAGGTTACGCTGTCGTGGTGTTAGCTGACCTGACAGAACGCTAGCTAAAGGAAGAACACGAAAGCAAGGAAAAGGATGTTAAGTGAGTGCTTAAGAATCAAAAGCAGAAAATAAGGGGGGAAAAGTGCTATGGGCTCACGTGTAAAGCCCAGCAGCCGCAATAGCGTACGTGCATGTACCTACACCAGAACCCAGTTTGTCCACAACAAAGCATCGCTAATTAGTATGGGAGGCACCTACGCATCCCCAGCATTCTGTTTGCTAAAAATATGACAAACAGCCTAACTTTCCTAATAGATTCCAGTAAGAAAGTTCTTCTACAGCTGTACTGCATGACAATTAGCCGTAGGGTTTGAACATCAGAGTCACTGAATTAATTACCCTTTTCCCATCAATTCCAGAGATTCCAGCAAGGGCGGATGTTGCAGTTGACTCAAATACCTAACCTACGACTTTAACCGTTTCTTTAATTCCATAAGCAAACAAGCAAGGTATGTTTTACACATACTAGCTAGAAAGAAGCTGGTACCTTCTGAGAATACCACATTGTCTACGTTTAACTTGGCATTGGGATTAATGGTCGTAGGGTACGGGATGGCTGAGCTCTGTCCATACCAACTAGTGATCTCTTAGCCGCAAGCTATTCTGGTCTTTGTCATAAAAATGTATATACAATAATAAACGTTATACCCAAACAATGAATCCTACATAAAATAATTCAAAGAGCCACAGAGGGGTTGGGGTCAGAAGGGACCTCAAAGCCTGCCCGGAGCCAGCCCTGCCATGGGCAGGGACCTCCCCCAGCCCAGGCTGCCCAAATCCCTCCTCGGGGCAGCCTGGGCCACGGCCTCACTGCCCTCACAGTTTGAAAACACATGCACTGTGATATTAAATCTAAAAAGGAATGGTAGGAATTTATCAATGTTATTATGAAAGGTAAAAAACTGAGCAATTTTTCCAACTACATGGCTTTTTAGTGTAACAAAAAACAGAATTTGAGTGCAATGATTATATTATGCATATGCACAAACATGTAAGTCAACAATTTTTATGTATTCTATGCTTATTCCATTGATTACAAATTAAAAATATGAATGCATACATATTCAATATATGTAAGGCTAAAATAAGGTTATAAAATGGTGAAAGCAACATAAAACAAACAAATAAAATGAAGTAATCAATTTGTTTCTAAATTTTTGGTGTGGGTTACGTTTTTCTTTCCTTCTAGCCTCTCAATTCTTGAATAGTCAGGTAGCAGCAGTTGCCAAAATCTTCTGAACTTAGCTGAAACATGATACCTTTTCTCCTGGGATGCTGAATTTCCTATTGTGTTTGACACCCTGAGACTGATTTACTGCTACAATCTCTTGGACCGCTTTTGATAAGCATTTGCAGATACCAGCTAGCACTGCAAGCAGCTGATGACCTACTGACTGTCATTTCCTGGATGAAGTCTGTTTCACCTCTGCCTGGTTTCCACCAGCTGCCGGTGTTTCCAGATGAAATCTCACATACCAGTTTTGACTCAGAAATATGAGAAGGTTTGGGGATGCAAGGGTTTGGTGGGGGACCAAGTTTTGTACCACAACAGAGATGCTCAGATGATCTGTTCATGTTCCCAGTCTCCCTGGTCAAGTAAGAGGGATTCATGGCAGCTCGATTCCATCAAGGCTTTGCCTTCACTTCTCATTTCCTGCATCCATAAGACGCTGGAGCAGGGCAGCTGCAGCTGCTTCTCAGGTTCCCCTCCCACCAGGAAAATGGGATATGACATGGGCAATAGGGAGCATCTTGTGCCAATACAGAAGAGACCAAAATTTCTCTCCTAGGTGGCCAGAAAGGGCATCTGTGTCTTAAAAGGTAACAATTTGTGTCTCAGCCAGCACAATTACACACCCCTGGAGCTATCGCTTCACTCTTGTCAAAGGGATAATTACGGAACATGTTGCACTTGCCGTTCACCTCTGGCTCCTTCACCCCCACTCTGCTCACTACCACCCATCTTTACCAGGAGAAGCCCCAAAACGCACAAGCAATCACCAGCTACAAGCTGGCAGGGAAAAAAAAGAAAAGCTGCTTTTTCTGTTTGCTTGGTTTAATAACTTTAAAAGTCAGTTACATGTATGGTTCTGGATTAACTTTAAGTACTCTTTTATTTCAAAATAAGGAAATATGAACTCTGATCTGCATTTATTTGAAAACTCCCTGTGTCTGTGAATGGATCTGACATGGGAGAGACAGGAGAACTACTGCAAGGCGAAGGACGCGAGGGGAGCAGCAGCCAGTGAGGCGTGAGGCTGCGCAGCTCGTTAAGATAATGAACTCTACGAATTTTAACGCACACCTCAGCTTTAACGAAATAGCTTCTGGCACAGCTGACTGAAATAGCTGACTTCACAGCTGGCTGGTAAAATTTTAGATCACGAGAAAAACAGTTCTTTTGACTCAAAAGACAGTTTCACCACCTTTCTGCTAACAACAGGGTCCGCTTCTGCTCCCCGGGGCGCTGCTTGCATTTAAGGGCACTCCACGGACTGGAGCACAGCTCTGCTCATTGCCCACCGTGTGTTTCCCAAGGGTTTTACACTCAAACAAGACACTGACAAGCACACATTTGGGAAACCTGGCACAACTGGCCCAGAGAGGGTGAGAAACCCAGACCACAACACAGCAGCAGATGCCCTGCTGAGACCTTCTCTTGGCACAGAGCTGACCCAGGTCCTAGTCAGACCCACCGGTGCCCAGAAGGAAGGGACGGGTGATGTGGGAGCTGGGAAAGGGCTGAGGTGCCCAGGGAGCTGCCCAGAGCAGCCCACACCGGGAGCAGACACAACCCCAAAGCCTCCTGCGGCTTCCTCCCTTCCACCTGTGCATGAGCATCTACCGCCTCCTCTGAGTACCAGCTTCAGCGGTGAGGCATGGCTTTCCTCTTTAGCTGGGTAAAGAGGAAAACAAGACGGTTTCTCGGATGGCTTCCTGAGACAGAAATCTAAAAAATGCAGCGCTTCCCTGACTCCAGGCTTTGAAGGACATAAAATGACAGATTTTGGCCATTTGCAGCATAAGTAGTTCTGAAAAGCTTTCCTTCGCCCACCCACTGCCTTACCTGGATTTTTTTTTTTTTTTAAGCTTTGCTGTGAGCTGCTGTCCCCTGAGTTGGCTCTCTCTTTATCTGCCTGTTGCCCACAATTGAGGGTATGCAGGACTGAAATTCTTTCCACTTCATCATGTCTCTTAGACAGGTTTGAAACCATTACATCCACTTGTGAGAGCTTTTTTTTTTTTTTTTTTTAATTTTTCTTTTAGTTTTCATGAAGACCACAGAAGCTATTAGAGCTGAGCAAATAACCCATGGCAAGTAATTTATTCAATTTGTTTGGTTTCAACTTCATTTAAAATTTTTCTCGAGGTTTTGTTACAGACCATGGTTTGAGCAATTAAATGAAGGAGGTTAGGAAGGATCAGAGGAATTCTGGACATATTCTTAGAGCAGTTTTGACTGGGTGTGCACTGCCATCAGTTTTATTTTCTAGGCAGTAGAAGCATATATTTTAAGAAGTGCAGATTATCATAAGCGAATGGTGGGGTTAAACATTCAAAAATTTGCTTTTCAGAAATATGTCCTAATCTTTATTTTAAATTATGAAAACAGTAATAACTGTAAACATAAGTTCAACAGGGCTATTGGCGGAAAACATACAGGGAACTTCAATACTTACATAGCAGGTATTAGTTTGAATTATTAAATGTTCAAAAGAAAATATAATGAGTTTTCTCAGCTCTGATAACCGCCTTACAGCATTAAGGATAGGTCAGATTTTGGTGTTTTCTGCCCTGAACAGTGTGCCGCAGCTGCCTGACATGTATTCTCTGATACTGCAGCAAAATCTTAAGTATTAAGTGTTATTATCTGCATGAACGATCTAGAGTAGAGTCAAATGCCACAGTATGCTTGGTTCACTCTCCTTACCTTACAGGCAAGGTCCTGTCTCCTTTCCTCCTGTCCATCTCTCTCTGGGGAACTGGATACCAGCGGAAGTTGAGTTTCCAGTTAAACCCTCCATAAGTCATGTCCGACCCAGCCATGTATTCAAACGTGTCATCGCTGATCACATCGATGATTGGGCACACAACAGTCTTCCTGTAAGAAAAAAAAAAAGGCTTCTTTAAATACAAACTCTTTTTTTTCTGAATATCCCATGGTTTCATTTTGAGGCTCCTGTGCACAAAAGCCAATTTACCACGTTTCCAGCTTCTCTTCCACAAATGAGGTTGTGCAAACTTCACTTTTTCTGTGGTCAGCAGCTTTTTGGAGAAGTTGATTCCTGCTGCGCTCCCAAGAGCTGAAAGCTGCCCACTCCTAACCCTGCTTGTCCCCCAAATCCTCTCCGCAAGGCAGGGGTGACTGCTGCACACTTCACCCCTGCAGCACGAACCACTCAGTGCTGGCAAAGTCTCCTCCTTACTTCTTATGTGTCATAGTTCCCCCCACGTACCTCTCCTCTTTTCTAACACTGGCACTGCTGAGATAAACGCAAGAATATTTCTGCTTGGGGCTGCAGGACTCGAGCAGGGCTAGTTTTATCATTCTGATGCACCCATGCTTCATGGAGCAGACGCAACACGCCTTTGGTAAATGAGAGCAAAGCCCATCTCCCATGTCTGCAGGCATGCACGTGCAGGAAAAAGAAAAAGCATGCAAATTTCAGAGAGTATGGGAGGTCACAGGGACAAGAAATAGCACCCAGTGAAAAGAAGGAAGAAAGATGGGCCAGGGCACTTGGAGCTCAGGAAGGTAAATGGTCTGTCACTATCACTGCAACAGAAATCTGCTCTAAGAATCAAAAGCTTATCATATATTTAGAATTACATTTAGATATAAATGGTACAGAATACTATATCTTCCTCTTAAATCTTTTAACATCTTCTTTTTCAGATCACTGCATTTTTTCATTTTTATTTTGTTTTTATTTTTTTTAGCTGCATGGCGATCAAGGAATGGCCTGGAGCCCCAGCTGAGGCTGGAGGCAGGTTCCCTGCACCCAGCCACGCGAGAGCCACCTCACCTGTCCTCCTTTATCCTGGCCAGCAGCGGCTCGAGCCAGCCCAGGGTGCACTCGCAGTGCGCGTCCAGGAAGGTTATCACCTGCCCCGTGGAGGCCGCTGCCCCTCGCAGCCGCGCGCGGATCAGTCCTGACCTCTGCTCCATCCGAATGATTTTTATGGAGACTTCCAGCTTCTTCACGTAATTCTCTAATGAGGCCTTCAAAAATTCTGCCAAAAAATAATTGAAAAAATATGAAAAACATTATTTTAGCTGGCTTCAGCAACTACTGAGGACTCCAAATCTACCTGCAGAGTGTCTGTGGTGTGCTCAGCCGTCCAAGGGCTGTCACGCATGAGCGCTGGCATAACACAGGAAATGCATTTGGACACGTTTATAGTTTTTCTGAAGAGCAAGAGCACAGCTACAGAGGTTCACACTGGAACTTGGTTCAATGCAGCCATGAAACACAGTCTGTGCACACACACATAATTACCCCAGCACCTCTTGGAACATCACAGAAAAAATATTTTTAAGTAAGTCCCAATCAGTTTCCTAGAAATAAGTCAACAATCAATCCTGAGTGTAAAATGATTACACATTTGCTATGGCTAAATACAAATACAGCTATTTTTGATGAATTTCACCATTTGAACCCCCTAGAACTCCTAAATTTGTTGCTTTTAGAAAAATTACTTGGCCTTGCACAAGGTGAAGACGTTTGTGGTTCCATCCGTTCCATTTCCAGAATACCATTCCATTTGCAGATAATATCAGTTTCACATTTCACAGCTTTACTTCTAAACACTGATTTAAAAATAAGGCTACATTAAATTAAAAGGGCCAACACCAAAAGAAATGAGCCACAAATACCAGTTTATCAATAGAGCAGTAGAATTGAATTGGCTTAGTCTGGACTTTCAGTAAAACCTGAAACACAGCACAGGGCTCCTGAGACAGAGACAAAAAGAGAGAGACGGAGAAGGACTCTGCTGTTTGCAGCAATGTGAAATGAGAAACCATAGTGCAAAACAGCACTAATGAAATTCTGGATAGGAGCACCACACACAGCCTTATAGCCCGATAACCAACCTTGGTCTCTGTTACTATTTGAAATTGTATTTTAGCTCTTGCCTATTGATGCAATGGTGCAGCATCCTCAAATGGCGCTACAAGGACACGTGAAGTGCAACTCCTCCCCGCAAACACCCACCTCTCTCGCTGGCATCATCGACCAGGATGATTTCAGCAAGCAGGTGATGAGGCGAGCGGTTTATAACGCTGTACACGGTCCGAAGCAAAGTGCTCCAGGCTTCGTTGTGGAACACGATGACTACGCTTGTGTTCGGGAGCTCGTCAGGGTAGACTTTTGTCTTGCACCTGCCAACACATACAGAAAAAACAGATAGAAGGGGTGAAGTTAATCTTTAAGAAAATCTTAAGGAGCTCTATCAACAGGAAAGTCTCGAGGAAAAGGGGCTTTAAGCCTGTTGAACTGGATATTTTTTAAACCAGCTACTGATCTCTTCATACTCCCAAGGGAGAAGACCAAGAGTCAGAGGGATTTGTAAATTCTATTTTCTTGCTAATAACGCATGGCAGAAGCCCCCAGAGGTGGGACACCACTGCACTCACTGCCCACGGGGACACAGGGCTCCTCGCTCCCACTTGTTTCTGTGCCCAGAAATCCGCATCCAGAGCCACAGCCTGAGCACTTCTGGCACCTCAGTGCAAACAGTGGCTGCACACAAGACAAGGTGCAATTAACATACAGCATATCAAGCAGTTAACAGTTAGGCTGAAAGTCTTTTACTGTGACAAATCCCAAATCCTATGATTTCAGATGCACAGGCCTCTGAGACCTTCCCATTTTCAGTTACTTCTCAAAAAGAAGAAAAAGTTTACTATTTTCCAGAACACTCCGTATACCCATTCAGTGCAAGAACAAGCAGCAAATATCTCACCTATTTTCTGAAACTGCAGAAATCAAGGCAAAGTGAACAACAGATACCAAACATAGCTGATTTTACAAATGCGCATTAGAGCTATTTGCTTCCTACAAAAGTCAATCCAGAAATCTGTGTATTCTCTCCAGATCCGACACATTTCAAAAATACAAGCGTACCTACAGCCACCTGTCAATATGGGTCAAATCTATTTAAACACACTCAGTATGGACTGTTAACCACGGTGACTTAAAATAGTTTCCACTTTTTTTTTTTTTTTTAATTTCATTATTGGAGGATCCTCTAGCTCTAACCGTTATATTACCACTGTGCTTCTAATGTGGGAAGGCACTTCCAGCACATACACGTAAGCACATATTTGCTTTTTTCAGCAGAGGCATACACACACCAGTGAATTAACCTGTACGTGAAGGTTCTTTTCTTCCGCCTCATTGTCATCTAAAAAAAAAAAAAAAAAAGGCAAAAAATATGGGGCTAACAGTAGCTATCCATGTATATAAGCACACATATATGTGCACACACATACGTAACAGTCTTGACATCCTTTGATGAGGACCGCTGAAGTTTGCTTGTAAGCATCCCACCTTTGCCACTTCAGCCATCCAATTCATTATACGTCTAGCCATCTGTTATGACTTAGATTCAAAGTTCACATAAAAAAAGTTTGTAACTCATTAACCTCCACGTCCACAGAGGTGCCTAAGAGCGCAAGCTTAGCAGAACAATGTGTCCAAACCCAGACGTTTCGAATTTATTTATTTCCAAGGCACTCTGAAAGGGCATATACAAAGCTGGCATAATTCTGCTTGGCCCATATTTCACAACAATCATTTTAATTACATTTAAAACAGATACAATTTTGGAAATTGGAAGAGATTTGTTACATCAGATTATGTTTAAAAATGTTCAGAGATATGCACCAGCAGTGAAATGACAAGAAGGGAAGGAACAGATATTTCCTTGTTTGCAGCTTAACGCTAATTTGGTGGTACAAGCGGAATATTAAGGAACAGAATGTTTGTCATCAGGTGGTGTTTGCCAAGATCTCCACAGTTTTAGCTATCATTCTTCTCATTTTCCAAGGTACGTGAAGGTACCCAGAGAAGCTAAGGGCTAGGTAAGTTCAGGACATTTTTCAAGAGGTTGTGTGTCCTGCATTTTGCAGCAGATCTAAAAGATAACAATTCTTGCCATGAAAGCCTGGGAGCAGCATCCTTACTGCATGTCCTTCTGCAGAGCTCCCACAGTGACCACATGAGGCAACACACCGTGAAGGCAGGAATCCCTCTCGTCCTGTCACTGCAGAGGGCCCCTCCTTAGCCTCTCAGGCAATTACACGGTGGGATTATCCTCTCTGGAGGAGGATTATTCCATTTCCAAACGAGTTCATTCTGGCGGTGTGCTATGTATAGTTTCTCAGCTACATCAAGTGATGGACTGGGATTTGCTGATATCTGGTCTGCTCATCGGAGACTAAATTAAACCCATATACTTTGTTTAATTTGGGTCATTTGGTTTCAGTAGAAAATGTAAATGCCGGTACTTTGTCTGCATGATAGCATAAAATCCATATTTCATTAGATGTTATTGCAGCACTCGACCTGCCCAGAGGAACCTTTAGCCCAGCCTGCACGGCACAGCGGGCCCCGCGCTGACCTCCACCCACAGCACACAGCGAACCCAGGACTCATGGAAACTGAGGCACTGCAGGAAGAGCAACTCTGCAGCGAGTTTACCTTCCTCCTGCTTTCTGGGAGCTTCTGCACAGCTTTCTGGGGGCTTTTTGGCAGCTTACACGGCACCTCTGCTGTGTACAGCAAAGGCCAGGGGCAAAGCATAACCCAGGCAGTAACTCTGCAAACAAAGGTAAATTTGGGGATGGTTGTGCTTTAGCTATCAGAAAGGGTTTTGTGCACATTTTTAGGCTCCCTCCAAACCTTTGAGCATCACAAATTTTGACAGCCTAAGTTATTTAGGCAATCTGATGATTCCTGCAACTTTGGCTCCAAGAAAAACATGAAGTACCATGGTGTAGCTATACGTTACACTCGCCTTAAAGACCTGAGCATTGAAGGGCAGAAGTTCAAGGCATATTCTATGTTTTAATTCTTACAGAACATTCCCTCAGAAAGAAGCTTTTTACCACAGCAGGACAGCGACTTAAGGACCAAACTTCAAAAAAGCAGCTGCTCTGGAGCTGTAAACTGCACAGCTACAAACCCTCAGTGCTTGTTAACTGTGCACATCAACACAGCCGCCTCCTGCACCGGTCACTGGGAGGACCTCGGTCCACAACCACCAGTCCCACAGTGAAATTTATTGCCTGAATGGAACACAAACCCCGTTAGCGTGTTGACCTAGGGGTTACATACTGAAGCCCAGAGCTGCCCGTCGCCTCCTGCCAAGGAGGTGCAGCGCTGCAGGCCCCACTCACACAGCTGCTGCCGTCCAGGTGCCACCTCAGCACCGGCACCGCTCACGGTGATCCTGGCACATCCCAGGAGAAGGGCACCGTGCCAGGCTTGGGCTCTGCCATGTCCTGTGCCCTTCCCCAGGAAGGTTTGGCCACCACCAGTCCCCGTCCCACCCCTGCAGCACACCTCTACTGGTGTTCCAGCGAGCAGACACGCTGAGCACCCTGCTCACACGGAGGTGTTTGTAAGTGCAGGGAGGATAAAAACCTTTCACTTCCCGTTACCGAAATAATTACAGTGACTCATGCCGCATTTTTTCTACTTCAAAAATACACCGCGCTCTGAGGAAGTGATAAATAAGTCATCTGCTCCTCGCGCAGCTATCAAACACAAGGACTCCTGCTTTGCCACCCCTCCGTTATTTACAATGCGTGCTGATTGTTCAACATACACCAACACTGGAAACGCTTTCCCAGAAACGTTGGTTTTTCTCATGCAGTCATCAGATGTTACTTTATGAATACACATGAAGTAAATACAGCTGTTTAAATGCGAGAAAAACACATTTTTCAAGATCAATAACATGGAAACAGAGTGAGACTCTATTTACCATCTTTCCCGCTGGCGAATTACGTGCGCATGAAGGGCTGCGCTGTGATTTTCTCTCTTGCAGAACTGTACTGAGGCTCTCAGGAAGCAACTCAAGACAAAGTCATGGAGAAAAGCAAAATACTTGGAGGAAAAAAATGAGAATATAACTATTATATACAATTTATTATGTAGTATTTTTGATAGGATGCATAGGGGGACAAAGAACTATGTTAAATATATGTCGTTTATACGGCTCATGGGATTGTCATGATTATTTAGTCATTACCTTCTGGTGCTTTGCATCAGTGAGAATGCAAAACATGAAAACACAAAGAAAAGGCTTGTGACCCTGAACAATGGCATGATCCCTCTTACTAAAGCAGACTTGGCCCTGCCGACCAGCCTGCCACAGGACCGCAGCCGCCACGGTGCCACCAGCACCAATGCATGTGGCCTCTCCAGGAGCATGGCAGCAGGATGCGCCCTCACAGCTCCATCCCCATCAGCAGCAGGGCAGCTGTCTCACACAGCTCAGGGACAGGTTTGGAAAAAGAGAAACACGAGGCAGCCCAGGAATCAGCGTCATGCAGGGGTTATCGGTCTGATAGAGCACAGGGATCCTGGATCGCAGGCGCAGACAGACAAGCATCCAGCAGCAGTGCATGCCGCAGGCTGAGGTAATAGGAGGAGAAGAAGGATGAATGCACCACTTCTCAGCGCTGAATTAGTAAACCCTTGGCTTGCCACACAGTGCATCCTCCATCCATTTTGAATTCAGATTTATGTTCTGATTAATACTACGTGCGTAACTGTGGTGGTGTATTCATTCAGGTATCCAACACGTGTTTATTTACATGACCATGTACAGGCACCTATGCATACATAAACACACAAACATAGGCAGATATGAAGAGGACTTGAACAGTGCCTACAACCCCATTAATCTCCAGTTGCACCTGAATGCCAGGTGCTCACAGAGGTTCAGCAAGGCAGGCGGGCAAGACAGAGGTCTCCTGACAGCCCTCGGACGGCCCTGCCACACACACCTCTTCCTCTGGCAGCTCACCACAGCCACGACCTTAGTGCAGCCTGTTTCCTGAGCACGGATGTCTCCCTGCAGCTAATGCAACCACAAGCCATCAGTTCATCCATCACACCTCGTACCTACACTACCACATACAACACAAGGTCATAGCTCAAGAACTGAGAGCGGTATCAGGACACGAGAAAAACTCACTCCTAATGTCACAGTAATGCACCTTAAGACCCATAACAAAGAACAGCATAACCAGAAGTGAATTTCCCATTATGCAGCAAGATCATCTGCAGCACTGCCTGTTGAAAATGACAACACTGGAGTTTATTTAACTGCCAAAGCATCAGAAGTTACATGGCAAATTAAATCAATAAACTCATCTCTGTATGGAATGGTTACCTTCCAGTAAACTTAATACTCTGCAGTATTATTATTACTATTGTCTTAGTGTCACATCCAGGTATGTCATTTTTCCAAGAACGACCAACAATTACTTTTCACAAAATGAAAGAATTCACCTTTAAATAGGTTATCACATTCCCAAGGTGGTTTTCCTTCTAGGATGAATCAATATTGAATTAATATTTAAATAAAGAACAAAGAAGAAAGCAGAAAGAAGCATCATTAATTTTTAACACATACTAGAACAACTCCATGTATTTAAATGTGTTCTTATTTGGAAAGAGGCATCTCACATGCCAGCTCTTGGGAAAGCGCTTACCACTTCTCGAGTGAGCTCAGGGAAACTCTGGTATTTATTTATAGGTAACTTAAGCAGTGCTCACCTCAGAAGATGCCAACCCATATTAATGGGTATTGATTATACGCCGGGCACTTTATGATGCTGTATTCTATGCTAATAGCACATAACAAAGTTGTGCTCTGTTGTATCTGGCTTTCAAGAGCACACACATATTGCATTACTCCAGGTGGGTAGTGCTGGTATCCACAGAAATATTCATAGGTAATTGAATTCAAAGTAATTTCATCTTGAAACAGGCTTTAAAAATGTAAGGAATGGTACGCTTCCTTTCAAAAATATTCCCACAAACCAACAGCTTATTCCACGGTCAGCAATAAGAGAGGATCACTTCTGGTTTCCCTCCTGGAGAAGGACAACCAAAGGCCCCGTCTCCCTTTGGCAAAAACCACCACGCACCTCACACAAAGCCAAACTCAGCACTGGCGTGACGCAGCCTTCGGAGCGGCCGCACACAGCCGCGGAGAGCTGCATTTCATGTTCACATCACCGCTGCTTGGGGCTTTGGTTTCTAAAAAACGCACTTTGGAGTATAAGTCAAGCACTCACGGCAAGCAATGATTTATTTCTGAGTAAGCGGTGACTTTTGTACTAGCGAATCCCATGGCCTAAACACAGCTTTCTCATATACAGCGTGTGTAAGGTCTGTTAGTTAAGGAAATTCAAACCACCCTAATGAAATATGCGGTACAGTATTACGAACAGAAGAAAAGACTGAGCGCTTGAATTCCCTGCCAGAATAGGAGACTTATTCTCAGCTCGATTTGTCATTGCTCCCCCCTGCCATGCCCCACGTAAATGCTAACTCGGCGGGGGCTGCAGACGAGTCCCTTTCTGATCGCCGAGCAGAGAACCATCATTCAGCCCGGAAAAACATCGCATTATCATGTATTAGCATCTGCTGCAACATTTCAATACACACAGGTTTAAACGCTACTTCAATAAATTCACTTAAATTGCACCAGCTCCTATTTTAAACTGAAATTTATGCAAATAAAAGGTAAATAGCAAATAACTGAAAAGGAATTCATTTCACTGAGAGAAAGAAGAACTGTGCCAGAACCGCATCTGCGTTCCCTTACTGAATGTTATTGTATCAAAACACTCCAAAGCTGATCAGTTTGTATATCCAGCAGATGAAAGATGTGAAAGTCTCATGAAAATTGTTCTCCGGTATGTCAGTACAGAGTATAAACAGATTTGCACTTTGTGGGAGCGAAGACCCTCCAAGCACACCTTCAGCCACCCCTGTTCATCAGGCTGCAGGAACAGCCTGAACATCAAATATTCCTTGGGGGGTTTCAACCCCAAAATCTGCTTCAATATTTTAAAAGTTTCTGCAGAAGTCATTTACTAAATGCTCAAAGTTATTCTGATGTTTGAGGAAGACCATAATAATACAACACCGTAGTATTATATTATTATTATAATTATTAATTATGACTATATATTACAAGCAAACAACATTGTGTAGAGGATGCTTTTTCAGAGGACTTTACTACAGGCCCCTTCTTTCTTTCTCTACTTTTTCCAATGGAAAAAAAAAAAAAAAAAAAAAATCTAAGATCTGCCATTCCTAAGTCTTTCAACTCTCATCACCAGACAGAAGTTTGCAGAAACAGACTTAAACTGACGATCCGCTTGTAGAAGCATCTATCACCCCGCGTGGCTGAGATGGCATTTCCTTCTCCCACTCCCTGACCTCTTCAAATAAATAAATGAATAAATAAATAAGCATAACCATGTGTTTTAACCACCTTGCTGCGGAACATAATTTTGCAGGCTATTCTCACTTCTCAGTTGAACCTCGATGCTCATCCCCATGTTTCCCCAACAGGTACATACGGAAGCTGAACGACAACCGGCCGGGCCAGCGGCAGCAATCACAGCAACCAGCAGCCTCCAAGCCCTGCCCTGCCAGGCAAAGGGGACGGCTCTGCACGAAGGAAGCAATTTCATGCTTGAACAGCCCTGCGCTATTAAAGCAGAAATTTGGGTTTCAGCCACTTCCCAGGGTGGATGCTGCTGCCGGAGAGGGACGGGACCAGGCTGGGGGTACATGGGGTGTTGCCCTGGGGCCGCTGCCAAAGGACAAGCAGGACTGATCCAGGATTATCTAGCAGAAATATGCATTTTTTGCTTTTAAATGCTGCATATCCTCCCAAAATGCATACCGCATGAGGACTAGCACCTAACAGCTTAACCTGTCATTGTTATGTCTTTTAGGGTATTTGTGGTAAAACTAGGAACATGCTTATCCTTGTAATGTGGGTAACCCATAAAATGTGAAACAGCAACAGAGTTTTACAAGACAAGCAAGCCAGGTAAATCAACATCTTCAATCAACCACCTTCAGCTCCCATCACCGTCCCCATTTCCAAGCCTCTGGGGACAGGCTGTGTGCTGGCTGTCCTGCAGACGCCGTGGGGAAAGGATGATGGGAAGGGGCCACTGGGGCTGGCTTCCACGACAGTCTGCAAATTCACGACTAGAAGGAAACTGAGAGCAATACCTGCCAAATACCATTAAGGTCTTTGCCATAGGAACTAAATATCATTCATTTTATACAAACTGTTAAAGTGTTGATTAATATCCAAAGTCACTTGAAACCATCGATAAAGGAAATAGCTCTTCTTTCTGGTCCTGCTTTAGAGCAATTTTTCCATAAATAAGATCATTCCTTACACTTAAGCAGAATGACTTTTGGGGCCTCTCCAGTGAGGCCACTACCCTAAGCTGGCAGTAGTGCTCCCAGGAACTGAAATTTGTTTTCAGCTACTTCACAGCTAAGTAAGGAGTTCTTTTATTCCTTATGTCCCCATATTAACTGCCCAACTCCAAAGCAGACTGCGCACCACATAAAGCAGCACGCCGACGAGCAGTAGGTTTGTATTTCTGGAAATCACACTCTTCAAAGTTCTCTGAACAAAGGACGTCTTCAAAAATTCATGTGTATCGGTGCCTACAAATAAATGCCACCACTAAACACCAAGAGCTCGGCCAACAGCCAGAAACGCCTGCACAGCCTCCACACGCAGTCCTCTCTAGCAGCATTTCTGCCACTTCTGTGCACCTCCAGATGTAAAGAAGCCTCATCCAATTTCAGACCAACAATAGTAGGCCACTTCAATTCCAACGTGTTGCACAAATACACCCTCCTGAGCATTTACGTGTTCTGCTCTCCTTCCGCGCGGGCGCTCTGCTGGCGGTGCGGGATCCAACACCTCCTGTTCCTGTTCTCTCACATGCAGCAGGCTCCACTTGGCACACGCACAACATCCTCAGCCCTGCATCGCTCCCTCCGTGCCAGAACCACAAATAACTAGTTGTCACTCTGATAAAGTAATTGGAAGAAGGGCACTTTTTGCT
The DNA here is from genome assembly GCA_011076525.1 of Nettapus auritus. Lineage (NCBI taxonomy): Eukaryota > Metazoa > Chordata > Aves > Anseriformes > Anatidae > Nettapus > Nettapus auritus. The sequence goes on along the minus strand of CM021771.1, from coordinate 38,078,013 downwards.
AGGCAGTGAAGTAAAGCAAACTGCTGGTGTTGAGTGGGGCTCGCAGGAGCGATCCCAAGCCCACCTGAAGATGTGCTCCCGCAGCTCTGGCATGCTTGGTAGAGGCCAGAGGTCTCCTACCTTTGACAAAGGATAATCAACACAATGACACCACTCCATTTTTAATTTCAGTAGCAATCCTGTGCATGAGAATCTTGGGGTGGTTAGCACAGTTTTGGCAGCAGGGGAATTGTGAGTTAATGACTGGGGGAAGCCAAGGAGATGGCAGGCTAAGACAGGAGGGGCTGCAAGCACTTCGCAGGTGCAGATGCACTTCTTGGGCATCCAGCAGGCCTGGCTACAATGCAAGTAATGAATAAAACACCCCGTGAGTTCTTGTGGCTCCTTAGGGTTGCCCTGAGACACACCGGCTGCCACGTTGTTAGAAAACTGAGTGTAGGTAGAATTTCCCCAGATATACCCGGATGCTTTTGAGAGAGGCCGTAATTTGGAAGCACCAACTTCAGCGTCTATGTGGAAGCTTAACCAAGAGGAGATCCTCTCCCTTAGGGCAGGTAAGGCAATGGGGGTGATGGCGCGCTGCCCCTGCCCCACCAGCCCCTTCCAAAGGAAGCTGCAGTACACATTTACAGCATTGCTTAAAGCCAGACAGAACCGAACCCCGGCTTTATGGGGGACAGGACAGCAAAGGGGAAACAGCAACAGTTTGTAATCGTGCCTCTTGTGATTCAAAAGCGCAGGTGAAAGACTCAGAAAACCAGTTTAGAAGCCAGCTGTTGCCTTGTGAGCATATCTTCCTCACTGCTGGAGAACTCCTTTTCATTTTGTAATCCGTTAGCTAATTTATGCATTGGGAATTGCCTTCGATCTTGTACAGATTACCTGCTCGTACCTTCCTCCCTACCGGCGGTCTCCCCAGGTAATGACCCCCCTCCCTGCCCCACCTCGGCAAAGTGGGATAATGTCTGAATTGTCATTTAAAAATTGTTTCTAGCTAATTTTGATTTCTCCCTGGCCTTTCTTGTTCATGGGTGGTTTATAGTTTCTCTGTGCATAACTTTACACTCACAGTAAAATCTTAAAACATAAATTAGCTTTTAATTATATGAAGCAGTGGGCAGACAAAACCTGGCAATAAAGGAACTCGTGTACTTTAACAACCGCAACTGAGAGCTGGGAAAAGAACTAATCTGATATTTGATGGTGCAAGACAAACGGATTAGATGTGAACACCACAAAACGCAACAATTTGCCCTCCCTTATCAGGGCTAAATTGGATGAACAACAAGTAGTGGCCTTACCAAAAAATCTAATCAAAGCTTCTCACCCAGGAACAGAGAGTCGGAGGCACCGAAGGACTTTCTCAGATACTCACAGGCAGTGATTGCTATTTCTACACCACTTCTTTCAGGGTCTCCTTTTCCCACCCTGTGACTGTGTATCACGGTTCTGGATTTGAGGGGCCAACACAAAACCATAGCTCCGCATTTAAGCCAGGATTACGGCTGAGAAAAAGGTGAGGCTGAGCATAACAGCAGTGCAAGCATTCCTTTTGCTCCTGAAATTTCATACCATGCACTTTCTAGGAGGCCTTCTGGACGTGCTGTGACAGCAATACATGTAATGGTCCAGGTACCAAAAATAATATCGCAAAGACCTTGTTAACTACATTCACCTAAGGCATTTGCTACTGAATCTCCCCTCCAGAGTCGTGAAAATCAGCTCTGAAGTTCTTCCTCACCTTTCCCATTGTGAAATGTCAGAAAGAAGCACCAGCAACTTGGAAATTGCATCAGAGCTGTCAGGGAGCTGGGACAAACCAAATAACCCAGCAAGAAATAACCACGATTTTTGCATTGCAAAAAGTGTCAGAGCAACAGTTGAGTATTTTCAGTCCTCACAATGCGTGATGAACCAAATCTAAAGGATCAAAAAAAATAATAATAATTGGAAAATCACGACAGAAAAAAGCAGCATGTTAATCATTTTTTAAAAAGAGGTTCTGAATGATCAAGCAACTCAACACGAGATTCTCAGCAATGAACTTTGAGACACCCCCGTTTCCCCCAGACTGCACAGTGTTTTGGTCCTGTTTTGCCATGGTTGATCCAAAAGGCATTGAGCATTTCTAACCAAATCTTACTTCTTGGACACATGACAATTTTCAAGGCCTTTCCCCGCTCTCAGGCTTGTGCAAGGTTCCCTACAGCCTTTCTTTTGGAAACCCAAGCTGATGGATGAATTTAAGTACGGTTTCTTTAGCCAAAATAAAAATACTAAACATTCATTTACCACGCTGCTCAGAAAAGTATATTGCTTATGAAGAATATCAAGAATTTTTATTGAAATTGAATAATGGATGTTCTTGCCTGCATCAGAAGTCAAGAAAATTTGTTACGGTAAGTCTCTTAATGCTCGGAGGTTTCAATAACATGAAGCTGACAAGGCCAGACAGAACTAACCACGGCCCCCTCGAAGTTTTCAAAGATAATCTAAGATTTTCAGACAATGTAAAGACTGATGATGCAGGTATTCGTTACAGCTTACATCCCTGCTCATTTGTTTTGATTCTATACAGCACCTGAAATGTTGTGGTTATCGATAATTGGCATAAACAAATTCTGCACACCCCAGACTGCTGTCTTAAAAAAGGTTTTCCAGAGCAGAAAAGTAAAAGCATTTTCTTACGTGAGTTTCTGATCAGAAAATGTATGCTCGTAAGCACACGCACAGCACAACAGCTAACTTAACCTCAATTTCCATGATAAGAAAGTCCAATTATAATGGTTTAGCAATTTGTAGAATAGCAGTTGCAGCTATTCATTCATAAAAGATAGATTTCCTCTCTCACTGCAGAATACGCTTAGAAGCAAAATTACACATTTCTATGTTGAATTAAACTGTTCTTAAGGTTTAATCAATAGCTAGTTCAAATTAGATCTGACATTGATTAAAATCTTCAAGCTGGCCGTTACCAACAGAACTCAGGCAATCGAATGGCACTCGTTGGTGCACTACGCTAGGCGTAATGGGAAGCAAGTTAAACAGTTAGCGTGACAGTTGCATTCATTAGAGGGAATTAAAATATCAACACAGAAGCAGGGATGGAGCGGAATTCAGGCGTGCACATTCTTTACAGCACACAGCAGGTGGATTTTGAGATCTCCTGATGAGAGACCTCATTCCTGCTGAAGTCTAAGCAAGCTCTCATTGACTTCACATCAGGTCTATTCATAAATATCCCTGTTTGGGAGAATGACGAGATGAGAGAGAGAGAGATGCTTTTTTTAATTATTATTTTTAAAGAAACCTAACATTTTTCTCCCTCATTTTACAAACACAAGTACTGTGGGTGCCGTATAAATCCTACGTTAGCTCACAGTCATCAAACGACCTATGTGCAAGCTGAGTGTACACTTTTTGTTGAAGATGGGGTGTGGGAATTCAGACACATCATTTTCTACTTTGAGCCTACGCTTGTCTTCTTCGTGCTCGGCGCTGCCATCACTGAGAAGGAAGCACCCAGCCCCTTCTCCAGCACCTCGGCATGAATCCAGCCCCAGACCAACAGTTGCTGCATCTATTATTCATCTAATCTTGCCGAAGAGAACTTCCTGGACTCTGAAGGAAAAGCTTGTGTTTGTAAGCAAAAGGTGTGGTAAGTTAGACACCCAGTGCTAATCAGTTGGATGCCTCCATCCCCCACCAACAAAAGTCGGTCTTTCTGACAGACACTAAATGCATTAACCGTAAAATCATATTCTTCCTTAATAGTGAAGCATTATGAAGTGGCATTGAGAACAATTTAATGCTCCTTAAAGACAGAATATGTACAGAAAGCATCTGTCAGAAGAGGAAAGTATGAAAATGACTATTTTTTCCAAACCCCACAATACTTTGTCTTTTCAACGCAGATAGAATACAAAACTTCTTTTCATCAAAGAAAAGCACTTTGAGTTCTCTCAGTATTAAGTAGCTCATCTCCCTCTTACACTGGGCATTCATTTTCCTTGTTTATTCAGAATTCACTTTCCTTTCAACTACTGCTGACAGGAAAAGGAAAAAGCTCCTCGAAGCAGACCGAGAAGCACTGCCGTCCTCGTTCCAGTGTGCGCAACACTTGGTCCCGTTTCTTGCTTCAGGTCTCGAGTGAGAGGATCACATCGTGCTGACCTGACCATTACCTGGGTGCTTTAAATGTACGTGGGCCCTCTGCCAAGAGCATCGTGGTAAGAGAAAACAACCAGGTAGGAGTAAGGAACAGCAGCACACCACATCCCCCCCCATTTCCCAGAACCGTACGAGGTCCCTGCGCCTGCTGGAACCACCTCAGCTCCGGAGCCAGCTCCACCAGCTCATCACAACTGCACTCAGCACTCTTCTGAAGGGCAAGCAGTGAAGAGCAAACAAGCAAAAAGCAATAAAGCCTTCCTGATGCTCCCATTACATGAAGTACATCTTTACTGGCAATAGTCTTAGGTATTGCTTTACGGAAAATTGGCATCAACAAATCACAAATGATCGTGCTCTGGAGAAGCATCGCCTGTGTTGCTTGTGAATAAGGTCTGTGGTTAAAGTAATGCTTCTCTTATTTGCATACACTTACAAATAAAATCCAGGGGGAAAAAAGTACTTACTTGATTTTGAATTTGATGGGAACCTGAAGAATTTAATTTGAAACAAAGCATAATAAGGATTTCAGCTAAGTGACAATTCAGCTTAAAATTTAAAAATAATGGGAGACTTTAGAAGACCTGGCAACTTGTATACATCCAGCTCTGCTAATATTTCTCTACATTTGCATTTCTCACAAGCTGCAGCAACTAGACTGACAGGATACAAAATTATCCTTAAAATGCCATATTGTAAAATAATGGGAAATATTTAGGGGGTTTTGTGATACATAGCTTGCCTTAAAGTTTTCATAAACCCTGCAAAGGCTCATATGCATAAATCAATTCCCCAGAACATATTAAGGAATTCAGAGCATCACCCATTACATTAGCAGCAGCTCAAGCTCCAGCTGGTTTGAATGGGGAGAATTGTTTCAAGGCAGAGCTGAGAGACTGGAGAAGACAGTGCAGCAGAACTGGTGTCTACCCAGCTGTGAACACGAGCCTGCAGACAGCAGAGCTGTTCACGAGCTTTCTCACCTGCTCAGACAGCAGCTTCTATATAGGATCTCTGATCTTTTAATTCCCATCAAACTGAAAACACACGGGGCACCTAAGTGCATTTAGCAGCTAGGCTTCTGTATTTTGCTTTTAGCATGTCTTGTAAAGTGGAGGTGTTTTATGCATGGTGGCAAGCCAACAACAGGCATCAGTATTCATAACTATAGTTTGTATAGTTTGTATAGTTTGTATTCATAACTATAGTTTGTATAGTTTGTATAGTTTGTATTCATAACTATAGTTTGTATAGTTCGTATTGCACAGTCTCAAAGTCAACACAGAAACTTCAAGCATCACCCAAAAACTATGGCTGTAAGTTAAAAGACGTCAATAAATAAACAAAGAGTCAAACTTTAAAACCTTCAGATCTGAAAAACAGCACATTTTGAGAAAGATTCTTTAAAATTGTGATTACCCCAGAAATGCCTATGGACAGAACTAAAAGAAAATTACATCCTGTGGGCCAATTGCTAGTATTGGTGGTGTCCTCTTATCAGAGTTAAACTGTCAACTTTTAGTGCCATTTTTCAAATGCCAATAGCATAATTACGAAAATTTACAAAGTAGACATTGGTATTTTGTATTATTTTAAAACCTTAACGTTTTCCTTAGGAAAAAAAAATGCAAAACAGCATTTTGTTATGCACCACAATGTAAATTGATTGCTGTAAGCTAACAATTTTCATCTATTCACAAAATAAATTGCATAGGATCATAACATTTGTGATGCAGTAACTCTTTTCCTACGAATGTGTGTATAAGAAGCCAAATGCAGAACTGGTAAACCCTGGACTTTTCAAGCAGCTTGTTTAGGCAAGTACTGCTGCTAACACCCACTTGGGATCAACCTGGCTGTACCTGAGGCATTGAAACGAGGAGGAGCCTGGTGTGGCTTTATTAGCTGGCCCCCCATGCCAAGAGTCATACTTGGGCACTCACCCGTCTAGTCTCACATCGGGTAAACTTCTGTTTAGAGCAATCAAGTCACTGGCCATGAGGTTGAACTGGTTGATTTTAAACAGCTCCTTCATTTTCTCCTGGTCATCCTTAGGAATGAGCACAGCCTTTCCCATCTCTCCAGGTCCTTCTTGGTTTCGAGAGATAACAGCTGGAATAAAAGATAGCAAAAGGCCAACTTTTAATACGTGGGTGTCCGTTTTATTCTGCACCAACAGGGCTCCGCAAGTTTGGGCATTCGAGAAAGAATGTTAAAAAAATATATAACAATAACAACACATCCGAATTTTCTGTATACTAAACTGTGAGATTTTATGTCTATCTGGATCTGAATATATCTGCTTCCTTTCTAACACGATAAAAACAGCTTTGTGCACTTGCAGCTTTCAGTTGCAATCACACTGACAGCGCATGAATATTCGCAAGAGATGCGCTAGAATTACAACGCACAGCACCACATCCTCAGAGACCCTGCAAACAAAAGGGCTGGATAACACTTTTATTGCTATTGGAAGTATTTGAAGAACATGTAAACTAAAGTCATCCTCACTAACTTCTGGTATTATTAATTTAGTCCCAACTGCCAGGCACATGACATTATAAACCTGTCCTTTGAAAAACAAAAACAAACCAAAAACCCTGTCCCCCCATCTCACCTCCTCATCCCAAAAATCATCCTGAAAAATACAGTATCCCAACCTTGTTACAATTATGGATCAGTTTTGAGCAATATTTGTACAGTTAATTTATTACTATGTCTAAATCTTGTTAACTTTGAAAAATTTGACATCACAGTGACATTTGAACTCTAATAAAAATGATGTTACCCTAGCATCTCACACAACCACACACCCAAAAAAAGGAAAAGTAAAAGAATACTTCTTTAGAAGACAGCACATAATAAGAAAGGAAATATCCTGAGTATACCAGTGATTATAACCGTTATTCTGAGGCCAGCAGCCACCAGAAGGATGACGGAAGCATCATCCGTGTCCTCCTCTGACCCCAGCGTGCAGCTGACCAGCAGAGCCCAGCTTCCCCACCCGCTCTGCAGAAGTTGCACCAACCAACAGAACAAGGAAAAACCTGGATTGTGACTAATTTTACATTCATATCACAAATCAGCCTCTTGACTCAGGCTGAATAATTAATAGTGATTAATTTTTCGGCAGTGATAACTGTTCCTTGCTGCTCTCATGAATAATAAAACCCCGGCGCCACGGCTGCGTCCCGACAGAGCAGGGCTTGGCCAGCACTGCCCGGGCACAGGTGGGCAGCAGCCGATGCTCGCCGTGACCTTCATCAGGCTGAGTGCCCGAAACACAGCCCTTGGTCCAACATTAACTGCCTGAGGGAAGGGATCTAGCAGTCCTGTTTTTATTTTCCACCACTTTTCATCTTTAGCAGCAAAAGTATTTGAAAAATGTGATTCTTGCTGTCCTTAAAGACTGGCACTTATGACGGCTCCACTTGCTGACCAGGAATTAAATATTTGTTTTTGCAACAAGGAGTGCTAGGAGAATTAAGCCTTTTCTAAAGCAATGCACAGAAAGTAAAACAAGTTACTTCTTAAGGAGAAAAGTGATTTTTTTCTGAGCAAACCAGACACCAGTGCTTGCTAGAAGAATCTCCCAGAAATTTACTAAAAGGCTTGTTTCTGCAGCTTCAGTTTACGCTTCATTAGAGCAAAGAACATTTTAGCAGCATTATTTGATACATTTTCATCCCTCCCTCTGATCAGAAGCAGCACTTTTATATGCTGCAACAAGAAGAAATGAATTAGGTTTCGCTGCGATACAGGAGAGATGAAATTACTGTCAGATGGCTGCTTCAGTCCAGGGCTGCTCTGGCATCCTAAGTGGTGATTCGGAAGCTCTGTGTGCCCGGCGCGATTTCCTAAGGATGACAGCCTCAGTGGTTAACGTGTATTGGGGTAGGCAGCACCCTCCCTGGAGCCAAACAGGCGGAGGCAGTGGCACCAGCACTAAGTGAATGCTCGACACGTTACCAGATACCTGTTTTCATGTCCGAGAAGAATTGCTGATTCCTCTCACCTGGTTTTTGGAGGGGAATTAACGATTATGCTGCTCTTTACATTCCCTGTTAGGTAGAAGTTTATCTTAGAGAACATACCTCACTGTCAAACCCATTCAGACGTACCACCAGAACGAAGGCAAGCATGGGAAAACCAATCCTGCTGTTCCTGCAGCTGCCTCTCCGAGCAATCCCGCACCTCTCCGCAGCCGCACCGCTTCTACCCAGTACTTCCTGGGACCTCCCCGGCCTGCACTGTACACGTATGCACACCACTACATGTTGCACATGCTGACAAATTCCTCTCGGAACATTTCACAAGGAATATTTATGCAATGCGTAATAGGAACATAAAATACTCGGGATTAATGGCTGGTAATTAAACTCTGCTATATCATCACTTTCTGGAGAAAGGATGAGGCTCTGCAGATTTGAAGAGCTGGTCCCTCAAGCTGCAAATTTTGTTTGTGGAAATAAATTCTGCCTCTTTCTGGTTGCTGAAGGCTGAGGGCACCAATTTATCCAAAAAGCAGCCAGGAGCAGACTTTATAAATGAATCAGCCTAGCCACAGAGATGATGGAGAAGCACAGAAAGAAGCTTGGTCAGTGCCCTCCATGAAAAACACAACGTTAATGGAGAGGAACAAATTCCTCAAAAAAGGCAGGAGGTCGGTTCCACCTCCCCGTGAAACAAGGAACAAGGCACCCACACTGAGACGCAGCTGAAACAGTAGGCATCATACTGAATTGATCTGATTTTCTGCTGAAATTCTTTGGATTTGGCTAAAAACTTCTTGGTGACAGTTTTCTTCTGTAGAGATCAGAAACCTTTCATTAAAACATATTGTCTATGAAAAAAGTGTTGTGAAAAAAAATTATCAATGCATTATTAGGAGAGTGATAATTATGACAGTAAATTTGCTGCCTCTCCTTATAGTAAACCCACTACTACAACTTTACTCCCTAAAACATGCAGAATACCTTCAGTGAAGGGTTCCAGACTGCAGCCCAAACAACAAAGACAGCTGCAGAGGACGTCACGCTCCTGTGTAAATTCACTGGAAATTCATTAGACATCCCAGCTCGTTTGCCCTGTACCGTTACGGGGACTCAGATTTATCTCTGCCTGAAAAATTTTGCTCATTCTTCTTGAAAGCAAGAGTTACATACTCCACCTGCAAAGCTGATTTTTCGTTACAAGATTTGGTGTTCTGTTGTTCGTAAGGTTCATCAAGATGAAATTTCGAAGAGATTTTGCCGTCCTGAAGTTTATTATAAAACTAGTCAGGATTTTCCTAACCAGCCTTTCCACTCTCGCTGCTTCATTCAAAGCCAACAATACCACATTACGCTGCAGCCACGGGTTACACGTACCTGTGACAGAAATGCACTGCCTTCTGTTACAGTTCTGTGTGGTTTCCTTACTCGAATCGAAGTCCAGCCAGGCCACGCTGTTCGGCTCCGTAATTAAGCCCAGCTGTGTGGTAAAATACTAAAATCAAGACTAGGTGTATATCATAACACCAGAGATGGAAGGAATATTTAGCAAACAGATATACTGCAAATATTCTATTTGACCCAATTTTTCATAGAAAATTGAATTTCCATTTTTGCTAGGACTGAACACTTCTGAGAAACTAAAAGATCTTGTCCAAAGTTTTCTAGTACCAGGTATGTCATCCAACTTGGCCTTCTAATTGCTTAAAGCCACAACAAATATTTCTACTTGAATTTATTCAACCCAAACACAACTTTTTTTTTTTTTTTTTTTTTTTTTTTCTCCCAGATACTGATACTATAGTCACATCATCATGTTTCTATTCTGTTCTTTACCTTCTTCCTAGGAAACACAAGATAATTCATTAGTGCAGCGTGCTTCAAACCCAACCTTTCCAACATGTTATGAAACACCAAACCTGTAACCCAGCTTTTCATACCAAAGCCATCACGATGTAAATATACACATTTCAATCACGGAACAAAAACATAACCATCTCTGCATCTAGAGGATTAAAAAAACCACCACCGTAATCTGTTCCTTAAATATTCAGAATGCATGCATGGTAAAAGAGGCAACAATCAGCAAGCGCACGCTGCTGCTGATTATGAATTACTCCGTCTGTACCGGTGTTAAAAAGCTAAAACGAGCGTAGCAAGCAATTGCCTTACAGAGTATGTCTTAAAAAATATCACTTAGGATTTACCATACAAAATACCTTTTCCAAGTAGCTTTTATGCTTCTTTTTGGTAGTATCGCGAAGATCACTGACTTGAAAAGATTGAGTAGCCAACAGCTTTGACCCTCTGTTGAGGCCATGAGAGAAGAGTCAAATTGTCAAATCCGGGCTGCCTCCAGGCCCTTTTCACCACAAAAGAGCTGATCCACCCCATGGAAGGCTGCCCAGCAGGAGCAGCCCTCCCAGCCCAATCCCACAGCAAAAGACCATCCTGCCACATATTGGATTTGATTTTCCTCTACCAACGTTACCTGGCGGACCAGCAATGAGCTTATTGGGGTGTCTGGTCCACAAATGCTTTGGAAGTGCTTTTACCACTGCTAAGTCCAAATCTGTAGGGAATATTGATGCCAAGTGAAACAAACAAGCAAACAAACAAAACCCCTGCCTCATTTGTTACAATCTTCTCTTTGTGTTGAAAACCAAGTCACTCCTTATCGTGCTTTCCTCTTGCTGTTGGTACACTTCTGCTATACTTCAATGTCGTGCTGGGCTGTCTTCTGCTATTCCTGCCCCACTCTGTGATCTGGCCTTGTGGATAGGTCTCCACAGCCTCACGTTGGTCTTTCGTACCAGTCCTTGGTGATTTGATGGAGTTTTTATTTGTTGTGCAGTACCTTCCTGAGCTTTGGGGAGGGAGATGCTGACACGTTTGTGTTACGCTGCACTTCATGCTCTGTCCCTGGCACAGACCATGGTTTTGACCCACGTACAGGCAAAAATCTCCCAAACCCATTTCCTTGACTTGCTTTGCGAAGTTATTATCTAAGAAGCATTACTCAAAGCTTTCATTCCTCAAAAGAGGACTCGCAGCCGGGAGGCACAGGCATCCTGCTGACAGCCTCTCCTGCTGCTCAAATTCACTCACCTTGGCACTGGCAGTCCGTACAACATAATATTCACCTGGATTTAGAGATCCTGAAACCAGGAAATGTGCCCACTTGCAGGAGGAAGGGGAACCCTCTGCGTGCCCCTGACAGATGCACACGGATGGCACGGGGACTTGTGGAGCTGCAACGCATCCCCACCCACTGCAAGGGCACTGGAAACACATTTCAGAAAGTTCAAAACAAGCCCCGACTGAGAGATAGAGGGTGTTTATATATACATTTATTTATATATACATTTATATTCATTCAGCCAATATATTTATATATTTATACCTGAAGAAACGGGGAAAATGAGATTTTTATGCACCGGATTAATTCACTTCTATGAGAAACTGAATCAAAATACTGTATTTTGATTTATGTTCAAGATTTCTATCTCACTTTGACCATGTTCCCTTTCCCAGAGTGAAATGAGTCTCGGTCTCTCATTAACAGCTCTTTGCTAGCTCTATGAACATGAATGTTTCATACGGTATTGGTGACATCCTAATACACTCGGTGAATTTACAAATAATGGATTAATCACAGAACCATTTAGGCTGGAAAAGACCTCTAAGATCATCAAGTCCGACCATTCCTAAGATCATCAAGTCCACTCAAGTCAACCCTCAGTAAACATCAAAGCCCGATGGTTAATGATGTTGTAGTCTGCTTGCCATTGTTTAAAATGAAAGATGAAAGAAAGGGATAGAAGAATAAGGATGAAGTGGGTCTCAGGAGGTCACCAAAACTTCCCGCACACAACACAATTAGCTGCACTTCAAGCATCCACTGAAACTTGTGTAGATGGACATTTCACAGCCTTACCATCACATCAAAGCAACGCAGTAACTTAGCGGATTGTGCTCCTACCTTGACCTACCCAAGGAAACAGAAGAACTTTCACAAGTTCAATGCATAAAAACTGGAGAATTGATGCTCCTAAGGAATATTAAGGGTTGAGCTCAGGCGGACTATCAGAAGTTTGTGAGGGGAGAGCTGAGCACAGAGAAATCGCAGCTAGAGCAGAGCAGAAGGACACAGAGGAGGTCAGGCGCCCACCAACTCAACCCAAACTCCGTGCTGACGATTCCGCATGCAAATTAAGAGGAACTCACATGCCAAGTAATTCACAGCAGAACTACAAAAAACACAGGAGTAAAACAGTATCAGCAGCAAAACTGATTAGATGCAATGTCTGCAGGCCTCCTGCAGTTTTTAATATTACAATTCATTACCCCAGAACCAATAACTTCTGTTAATTGCACTCATCTGGGGAGAGCCTTCCACTCGGTCACAGAATCCAAGTACTTTCCTAGATCTGGACAAGGACCCTTCTGGTTCCATATCACAACCCTCCGATCATCGCAGGAAGGGTGAGAACAAGTGGAGTTACACCGTGATTCCTCCCCACGTCTCCCTGTGCTGAGGTGGGGCCGTATTCAGATCGTTGTGTCGGCAGCCCGAGGGCTCTACGAGCTGGCAGCTTGTGTACTCCCTTTTGAAATCTACACAATTTTTTTTGACAACAAGCTGCACAGCTTAGCAGAGCAGCCCCATTCCCTTTGATGTGATTTGCATTTGCTGCCTCCCATTTTCATTGGTTTTTATCTTGGCAGACGAGGAATTCCCCACCAACCTTCTCCAGCTGTTGATGCCATTGCAGGTCCTCACTTCACCCTTCTGTGGTTACCACTTCCCAAGCGGTATCACTTCTTTCTTCATCCTCTCCCCAGAGAGAGGCCAGCAGAGCCTCGCATCAGCCCTGCCCCACGGATCGCAGCCCCGCTTGAACCAAGCACACTGGAAAGGCTTTTGTCCTGCCAGGGCACAAACACACAGGCTTCTAGCAAAGCGAGCGAGGCTGCTTTAATTTGCAGCAGAACTCTTCTGTGATTATCTTTCCAGATCTTGAAACCAAAGCAATCTACAATTCCCTGCAGACTTCCGCACCTTGTCACACTTGTGTAATTTCAGGAGCTGTATATATTGAACGCTATTCAAAGAAGGCATCCGTATGCATCTTGCCCTGCCTCAGTTAATTCTGTTTAATAGTTGCAACTAAGCAGCGGCAGTGATTCAGCAGCTTTGCTTGTTAACTCATTGAAGAGGATTTCCAATACTGTCCTTTTTCAAAAATGTGCTTTTTAAAAAAAGCGTCCATCAAAAATAGCTTTACCTCCAAGCGCAAGAATTAACTGCTCATCTCTTCAGTGACCATCTTGGTGCGCGCAGGGATAATGGAACTGACACGAAGCATGCCCACAAAGAATAAAAATGCTATTTTTCCAGCATTCTGCCTGCAGACATTTTTCATCATCTGTCAGAGGAGATAGGCCTCCTTTGGAAATGAAAACAACCCCCTCACAAGGGCTTACGAGAAGTGCTGAGGTCTTTGGTGGAGTGGAGAATAGAAAGCACAAAATTCAAGATAAAGGAAGGAAGAAAAAAGCTGACCCCAATAGATTCCAAAGCATTCAATTTATTTAACAATTCGGTAAAGGCTCTGCACGGGGACTGCTGCACAAAGACACGGCAACACTCAGAAGATACAAGGACTCATCCCTGCATTTTTTGTTTTTCTCCAAATAGTTGATTTCCTTCCACACACCTCGGTGCAATGCCTGCGCTTCAGTTTGAAGGCCGGCAATGGTCCATCCCCAGCCCTGTCGCACCGCTGCAGGACGTGCTGGTGCTCCGGCAGCCTGGGGGACTACTTGGTGTCCCCGGGGGCAGGGAGCCAGCCCAGCCACCAGCTCCCCCCGGCGAGAAGGGAACAAAACGACTGCAGCCCATGGCACAACCCCTGCGATGCCTCCAGCCCCTGGGTGAGACGCGAGCGGCAGCGATGCTGGCAAGCAAGAGCCGAAGCTCCACGGAGTAACCACCAAGGACACTTTGGGTAAGGGTTTTTGCTCATCGCCTACACTCTGAACGGTGAGGGTGTTATGTGGTTGTACAAACGTGATCAAGAGATACTTTAAAAAAAATGAAAAACACCCATGGCATCAAAAAGCACTTTCCAGTTTCAGGAACTGTCTAGTGAGAAAGTTATCCCAATGTTCGTCATAAATTTGCATCTGCACAGTGCTATAAGACTCTCTATATAATCCTGATATTTTATGCCCAAATAATTTATCAGCTCCCTACAGAATCCAATAAACGACAGGATGAATTCACAGCCCTTGCCATTTTCATGATGCATCTTTTGCTGCTCCGAACTGTGTGCAGACTTATCTTAATCCGGAACATAAAGAATTCTAGTTTTAATTATACAGCAGCAATAAATCCCGCAAAGTTGTCATAAACATCATTAAATAGGTCATTTACTTTACAATATCTTCCAAGATAAGAGTTCCATGAATCTGGAGGAAGAAAAAAAAAAGTTGCTTTCCAATAGTAAAAGCATTGTAATTCACTGTAGCTCCTGCAGTAAATACCCTTTTTTCAGCATTCCCATTCCACCTGTTGTCCAGAGATGCAGCAGACTACACTGACGGCCTCAAGGCAAAATGCCTGAAAGGGCACAAGGAGGCCTGGAGTGAGAATAAAGTAATCATCAGATTAAATAATAATAACAATAATAATAATAATTTAGGAGGGATGTGAGCTCTGCTTATAGATGCTGGCTCTCATTTTCTAAGAAAGATCTGGAAGGCATCTTCACGTCAAAAACAGAAGTCCATTCTCACCAACATTCTTCATGAGTTCCCAAGAAGCCTACTCACAATTACATAACCACACAATGCAATCCCTAAGCTTAAAAGGTCTCCTCAGTTACTAGCGTTGTTTGCATCACAGCAACAGCTATTACTGGATTTTGCTTAAAAAAAAAAAAAAAAAGTATAATCAAATACCATGCTAGTTCAATGCAGTTCAGAATCATTCTTTTTAGCAAATCAGCTGTAATACAAAATTCGGAAGACACATATACTGGAGTAAACAATCAAGCTGTTTTCAAACAGATACCAACAACCCCCCATTCTAAGCCATCCCCTTCCAGTCTTACTGCTTGATACCTATGCAGTTAATAAGCAGTATCTTTTATGACTGTGGCCAGGAAAGGATGGCATCTTCTTTAAAAAGAAAATGCAGCATCCCCAGGTATTGCTTGCTTTAATTTTCCAATATAATGGACTAAGTTAAACAAGAGTACAACGTAACATGGGAAGCCTGACATATGGTAATCATCAGATCTCTGGAAAAGTCTTTATACATGCTGATTCCTTCTTAGCATTTTAACTGGGCACAGGAACCATCAGAGGAAAGAGCAGGAATTCATTTTCCTTAACGAGAGCTCAGGGAAGAAGAGTGGAAGGCACTTATTTTCAGAGAACCACAAAAATGTGATAAAAATGAAAACTACAAAGTAAGGGGTAAGAATGAAACACCTCCTTCTGCACGCACTGCAGCTCAGCGACAGATGACACCTACCCTGGACAAGCATCGCAGCGAAGGAAGGGGTTCATACTGCAGCAGCTGTCCCAAAGCACTGGGCAGCAACCCACCACCGCTCGCCGAGTCCCACGGCAGGAGGCAGCCGCTCGCTGGAGCAGTGATGCTTTCTCAACCACCCAGTGGCTGGAGACAAGCCCATCTCCTCGAAGGAAAGGATGGCATCCCACTAAATCACGTGCTCATCTATCACATATAGGGCTATTATAAATGAATTCTGTGCTTGTACATCAAATGAGGTATGAGTTACCTCCCTCAAAATAATAAGTGAGCAACAACGCAGCAGAGGTGTATCGGTATATCAACGTTAATTTAGATGCAATGCAAATACCTAACCGATGCCAACTGCTGAGCAAGCAAAATCCCCGTGGGGGCTGGACCTCTGTTCCCACTGGGACCGGCCCCATCAGCTCCAGGTCCCTGGGTTGCTGTGGGGTCTACAGGCCGTGCACCCACTGCTTTAGCAGCAGTAGTTAGTTTGAAAAATTCACCATTACAAATGAAGCCAAAAATGTTGAAGACCGAGTAAAAGATGCATGATTTATGGCGGTGGTCAAACCAATCTTCTGCAAGGCAACACTAAACAGCCAGTAATTGAATGGAATGAAGGTAAGAGGAGTTTCATTTATTTTTATTTTTTAAACCCTCCCTGAACAGCAGCCTCATACTTTAGAGTGCCTTATATAGAGTCAAACCATTACTGACATATAGTTTTCCTATCTCAGCGTTTTATCTGCTTTCATCAACACGCTTGCTTTTTCCACATCTACGAAAAGGGAAATGTTTAATGTATAAATAAACCAGGCAGCTCTATCTTCCATAAACCTTTACTAAAAGATTCTTCTTGTGGTTGCTCTATATTTTTGTCCTGCCAGGCTGAACAGCTCGATGTTTTTAGTCCCTTTCCCTCCTTATCTCAACCAGCAGAAAGTTTCGCCACCAATTCGCCTCACCAGCGTGCTGAGCACCCCAGAGGCTCAGGGGAGGGCAATGGGAAGGAGAGGTTGTGATGCCCACGGGATGCCCCCAAGCACCCTGCCACCAAAGCAGCTTCATGTGGCCCTGGGCAGGGGACATGGAGCAGGGCTGAGGGTGGCAGCCTGCCCCAGCACCCTGCCCAGTTCCATCTTGGGGCCTTCCCTGTGCACCCTCTCTGCAGGCATGGGGATAGGCTGCAATGTAATGCGTCCCCGAGCATTGGAGTGGGTCCTGGTTCCCAAACCCATTTAGCTGCAGGCACTGGAATTAATTGCTTTCCAGACAACTGCTGCTTGAATCGACACACTGCGAGCCGGGATGCACGCACAGCACCATACATTATCCTAATTGGTATTTGATATGAGGGTTGATGGGCAATTATGTCACGTCTCAGCGGCACCCATCAATCTCGTGTTCATGGAAGCCACGTACTTTGGTCTAGGTTACAAAACGTTATTTTGGCACAAGAAAAAAGGAAGGAGGTTCTTTTGCGAAGAGCCACTGCCTCCTTGCAAATAAACCTTAAGCAAATTAAGAAATCTCCTTTCTCCTTTAGAAATTCATACTCCTTGCCTACAAGTGGTGAACCCATTTCCAGAGAGGAATGGGTGTTTACAGGGCCTGGCTCAGGATTTCCCCCTTTCACCCTCCAGAGCTCTGCTGCTTCCTCTCCTGAAGCGAGGCCGAACGCCTGTAGGCCAGGGAAGGATTTCCACATGGTCTGCAGCCCCCAAGCACACACAGTTACCCCTGCAGCCAAGCCATGCTTTGCACAAGGTTATACATTGGTCCTCTTAGCTGCTTTCTAGCAAGAGGTTATGGTGTTACACCAGGATTTGGTAAGCAGCAAAACACCAAAGAGATGGAGACTGAAAGCAGCCATGAATCAGAAGCCTTATTTCTAGTTACAGACAAGCATAAAAGCATAAAGGAAATAGGTTTGTGGCTGTGTTACAATTTTTCCATGGTTTATAGTTCAGAATACAGAAAAAATATATATATTTTTTAAAAGGAAACTCTCTAATACAGGCAGTTAGAGAGTTTGCAGCTAACCTCAAACACCACAGGTGCCCATAACCCAGAGGGAAAGCATGAGAACGTTGCCCATCCCTGCTGCCCCAGTACCCGCGGCATCAGCTGGTGCTCCAGGCACCGAAGGCAGTGCCAAAAACATGAGAAGCTGCAGTGCTCATTCACGGGTCATGAGGATGCCTCCCGAAGGATTTTCCTTATCAGACATCACCACTGTAAATTCCCATTCATGAATTAACAATGAGGTCAAGTGCCAAAGTGATAGGAAATTGTGTCTGATTTTGTCTTAAATGAAAGCAGGATGATCTGTAGCCTTACGGATGCTTTTTTAACCTGCAGGCAATACATTCTGCAGGTGGTATTATACACATCAAATTTTAAACGTCAGCCTTCTGGCCACTTGCACATCTTAATCCTGCTAGAGAATGCTGTAGAGGGCTGAAGAGAGGACCACGTTATCCATAACAGTGACGTGTCCCATCACTGGTTTACTTAATCCAAAGTTTCCTATCTGCATATGTCCCGGGTGTACAGCACCTTCCACCCAGACTACAACAAGCCAGACGCTCTGCTTCATTGCACCAAGTGCTGCTCACCACTGCAATATCAGTTTGTGGGCAGAGCAGAGCCAGTGATTCTTCCATACACAGAACTTATTCTTCCAAGAACCTGCACCCTACAAGCAAATTAATTAAAGCACTCCATGCATTTTTAATTGCTGAAATAGATGAAGGAAAGCAAAAGGCACATACAGGTATACGAGACACCAGTGATGATCAATACAGCACTGTTATTTTTGAAAAGAGCTAACTGCACAATAAACCGTGCTTCATAGGCACATTCTTTTCACATAAATCAAGAGCCAATAAAAGAAAGAAAAAAAAATAAAATAAAAAAAATAACATTACGTAAAAACTAATTTGCCATTAACAATACACTGCTAATACAGATATATATTGAAGTCTTTCTATGGTTTATACTGAAAGCTTAGCTTCCCATGGAGCAATCCTTCCTTCCTGAAAGATGTTCCTGGAAGAGAAGATAGCACAGCTGCAAATGCATAGCTAGGAACGTACCAAGGTTTCTCATTTAAATGAGAAAGAAGAGAAAGAGGATCCATAAAACACTGAGAAAGAAGAACCATACAAGAAACCAACTCCCATTAAATTAGGACAATATCGTAGCTAATGTCTTCCAGCTTGCAGCATACTCCAATGGAAAACCTGAACTGTAAAATGGAAATAAAAAGCATTCACATAATTAAATTATGCAGTATTTCTCTTGTCACTACTTCCCAGCTGAACACATAGGAAATTTTGTTGAGAATCATTTACTTTCCTGAGAAGGTTTCTTTTTTTTTCTTTTTTTTTTTTTCTTTTTTTTTTTTTTTTTAACAATTCCTGCCCCATATTAATTGATCTTGTGGAATCTGCGCAAAGCCTGCAATACAAAATTGGGAAATTCATTACACTAAGTAAGGCTAGGATGAATGCGCTCACATTAGAAACAAAATTCACTTACATATTACCTCCTCTCCCTTTGCTGGAAGAGCAAACCATCACTGAGTCAGGAAGACTGCAATTTTCCATTTAGATTAATTCCCAAGCAGTCCACCCTGTGCTGGCAGCACAGCCCCATGGCAAACAACGGGAAAGGGAGCAAAGAAAGCAAACTTGTTGTGAGGGAACAGGCTGATTTAACTGGGCTATCCTTTATTTATTTGCGACACACCACTTCGGATGTGCCCATTAACTCTGATCAATGCAGCAATTAAAGAGCCGCGGCAGGTGACACACCAGACGAGGCGCACTGCGGCAGTCCTGTCCCACAGCCCACCTGCGAGAGAAACCATGGTGGTGGCTGAGGCCCTACAGGCTGCTGGCACATGATCCCGAAGATAAGCCAGCAGTGTGGAAGTGCCACCCCACGGAGCTGGAGGCTCCTCTCCTGCAGGCTGCACGCCGTACGGGCACGGGTCCCCAACGGAGGAAAAGCAGCTCCCCAGCTCCACTGGGGGCTTGATGATGCACTCTCTGTGAACTTACTAGAGACGCCCACTGTACCTTTAGCAGAATGACATATTGCACAAAACTATTCCTTAACCCTAATTACTTTCAAAAATAAATAGAAAAAATATTTACATTAGTCACGAAAATGACTTGGTGAGGCACTGCAGCAGGTTGCCTGGAGAAGCTGTGGATGCCCCATCCCTGGAGGTGTTCAAGGCCAGGTAGGACAAGGTCCTGGGCAACCTGATGTAGTGGGTGGCAACTCTTCCTCTAGCAGGGGTTGGAACTGGGTGATCCTTGAGGTCCTGTCCAACGCGAGCCATCCTATGATTCTAACAATAGTTAGCTTAGAAAACAGGTCTGTACTGGGCTTTTGTCTCAATTTAAGAGATTACAATTTTCAGGAAGACAAATACTCTTCTCTGAAGCTCGAGAACCTTCCTCATTTTCATTCTTCCTCATTAGATGAGTGTGGTTATTTTTTCAATATTAATGACAACACAATAGAGTACTCTTCCAGTACTCTATTGAAACAAGTTAAGCGTGAAATAATGCCTTATATTTAATGTATTCTCTGTGTTCAAATGTAATCAAGGTTAACATTTTGGAACAGGGTAACACAGACCACCCTCTCCTGAAGCTGGAAGAAAGCACCAAACTGTCTCCTAAATGAAGGATTTGGAGACTTAAATAACCCAAAGACACTTCCTGAGTGCACCTGCTTCTCTCCAGGTCAGAAGAGCACCTCTGCGTTGAGTGGTAATTCCTCTTGATTTATTACAGTCCTTACAAGGTGCCGAGCTGCCGTTTAACCTGTGTCCCCTTCCCAGCCCAGACTTGCTTGCAGGAGAGTGCGGAGAGAGGCTGCTGCCTGCCATGGGTTGCCCAGCAAGCTCCCGGCAGGAACCGGAGCTGCAGCACTTTGTGCCTTATCACCTACTCAGCGACCCACCAGGCCTGCCTTAAAAAGCCTACTTTAAAACGCTAAAAGCAATCCTCATCCCATATATAACCTCACTGTGAGAATTAAGGGGCTGCCGCGAGAAACCCCAAAAGTCAGATCATCTTGTCAATGGGTTTTGCTTCCAACAGGCTTATCTGACGAGGACTGAGCGAGAGGAGGAACAGTTCCCATTAGGTCGCTGGTAGCAGGATCCATCCCAGGTCAGCCCCACGTGCCCGTTTGCTCCCCCAGCCAAGCAGTGACAGACGTCATCCCCCCTAGGTGCTTATCTCTGGCTTCCGAGAAAGGTGACAGTGACAAAAATTAATCTAGAAAGACAGCAAAAGGACAGGAAATGTGCTGTAAACAAACAACAGCAAAAAAAAAAAGCACTTGTAAAATGCAAAAATAGACACCTTGTAGTCAAAGACAATCAGATTCAGACAAAAGAAACCCAAAAGCAAAAACAGTTTCGTAGCCAAGCAAATAGCATGAGAGCACTTGTCAGGGGGAGCAAGCAAAGGAGAAGACATTTCTATCCAAACCCAGTTTAATTATGCTTTAAACATGTACTTCTAAAACTCAGTAAAATCTATTTTCAGCACAGCATGAAGCCCGCAGGAAAACAGACAGACTGCATTTAGAGGATACATAAATATGTTTATTCTTCTGAAGAGGTTTTGTGGGGGTGTGACATCTTGTGTGTGTTTCAGCAGTTATGTATGGCTGCAACAGATGAGGAAACTAGGTTTTGTAAAGCATTAGCTAAATTAATGGACGTGTTAGCATAATCATTATGGTAACACATACTATGGGGTCTAAAGATGAAAAGACATCAAACAAACTCAAAAGCATCAGCTCCACGAACTGCAGTAACAGGTAGCTAACGCAAGCACGAGATTAATTACTTGTGCTCCCTGAAAAGAGCCCATTTAAGAACAAGCATTTTCAACCCAAGAACGCTGACTGAAGCCGTGACATCCAGGGGAATTGCACGTAAACACGGACGGCAAAGTCAAGCACGCAGAGGCTTGAATTCTTCCTGCAGCGCGAAGGAGCTACGTGGACTTGTTTGGAAAGATTTCAGAATAACGAAGAGAAAAACAACAAGGTTTAAAACTCAACTAAAATTAATTTTGATGCTATATGTTTAATAAGTAGGTTAATATTTCTTGCCTCGTAAGGGCCAACAGCATTTCCAAGCATTAATAAGCCTCATACTGCTCCTCTGTATCCGTGAAATATCATCGCTGCCATTTAACAGCTGGCACAAACAAGGCGTGCATAAATTCAGGCTCTGCCTGCTCCAGAGGCACAGCAGTGCTCCAGCACAGCCAGAGGGGCTCTGGGCATGCTGCTTCCAGAGCTGGGAAGTCAGGCCTTGGGAGCACAAGGCAGCACCACGCATGGGACGGTGCCTCCCCTGGGGCACACGTGTCCCACAGCTGGCACCATGGGGCCATAGGGAGCAGCAAATTAACCCATGTTCCTGTGGCTCCTCTTGTGATGCTCCCCCTAAAACCTTCCACGGAAACCCAAAACACCTCAGCATGTTGGAGCCACCCTGCTCGCTTGCCCTCCTTTCCCCAACCCAGCCGACCACAGATGGCCCCAGCTACAATGAAACCAGGTGAGCGGCTGACAACAGCCCTCAGTAACGTGGAATTAATTGTGAGATTATCGCTGGGGAATTCCCAGAAGTACTTCTGTAAATCTCTTTACCGGCATCTTAGAGTGCAGGATAAAGCACAGGTTTTTCGTTTACAACACGGTGTTTCCAGGACACCAGAGTTACTTTCTGTGGCGCTGCTTCCCTCTGCATTCAGATGAAACAAGCAGCCCTTCTCCCACCTCGCAGCAGCAGGCCTCACACAAGAGCAAACAGAGCAAATAAGCTAAGGAAACACATTCACGTCCCCACTAGTTACTTGGTTTAAAGACAAATAAAAGCTTCCCACACCCTACCAACCTGCACCAAACATCCACAAAGGACAAGATCAGAAAGCCCCCCAAGTGACCCTGCAGTGGGCAACCCAACAGCCATGCATGGCGCCCACTTTGCAGCCTTGTGCTTTTACCTGGAATAGAAGCACAACTGCATAAAGCCATGTTATAAAGAAATGTAAAAGTTTCCATTGCAACACAGGCTTCTCACATCCATTGGTGAACTACATTTGTCTCCAACCTCCAACCCAACAGGTACACACTCAACTTTAACTAGCAAAGACAAAACCCAGGAGGCGATTGGGGTGACTGGGCTCGAATGCTCCCACTGCCAGATCTCACTAGTTCTGTTGCGTTACTTCGTACTGAATTTGTGATTTACATAATTTTCTTCACGTATTTATTTCATTCCAACATGAGGAGGACCAAGCATTCTATGGACAAATGCATATATTCTAAAAGATCAGCACAGAGACCCAATAAATACCTACCCTGACAAATCTGCAAGCAATGTTTGTCGCTTGCTCACAGGAGACTTGAATAACCTCCTGAACAGATTCTGCCCTTACTGGAGACTTTGTCATCCACAAGTTCAATGCTTCTGACTGTTCACTAGAGAGCCTTCTCCAAGATCTTGTTTCTCGTGGGCAGAGGGCCTTGAAGTGCAGTACATCTGAGCGCAGAATTATTTCTGATGCTTGGACTGGTATTAACCACCAGGGATCACAGCCAAGCAAATCCCACAAACTTGCCTCAGAGGCCAGGTGACGGTGTTATCCCCAGGCCCACTGGGTTGCAAAGTCCTTCCATCACCCCAAAGCTTAACTTTGATGACAAGAGTTTAATTTTTTCCTATGAGCCAACCAAAGGAAATCTTAAATTTCATTATCAAGTACAAACCAAAGCATCGAGATCGCCAGTAGCAGACTGGACAGGGTAGCACCAGAACTACAAGCTCAGTATTCTTCTTACTTGTTTCTGCTATAAAGGCAAGGATTGCACATAATCCAGCCTGAATATCAATTCCACCATTAATTACTGAAAGCCCAAAGTATAAATTATTTTCAATAAAAAATTATGCGTACAAGCATTTGCAAGCTAAAATTAGGGCTTACAAATGAAATGGATGGCAGTATTTATCTACTTGCACTGTTTCAAAAGGTTGTTTTTAACTGTACCCGCTGTGACAATTTAGGAAGGCTTTTTTCCTCCTTTTCCCATACTTATAGGGTAACAATTCTGACCATAAAAGCAGTAGGAAACTGAAAATACAGAGTTGGGAGCTCCAAACTGCCACCAAATGCCTGATACTTCCTCTGGTTGTAGGTCTCCTTGGTGTAGTAATCCACATTAGCAATTACACTCTCATTCTGGCAGCAGGTTTTAATTATACCTTATAATACTGCAAAAGAAATAAGACTGTTAATTTGTATTCCTAAAGTTGTTGTTTTTTTTTTTTAAAGGAATGGCCATCTCTCCATCGTTTATTAAACAGAACCCTAGAGCCCGATGCTTTACGATTTTCTCATCATATCACCTTCCTGTTCCGTTGACTTACCAGCTGTTCTTTCATCATTACTCTCTTCATTCTTCATTTTACACTAGTTAAGCTTTTATAAGATGTGTTTCCTACAACAGCAGAAAGGACGATGACTGGAAAAAAATATATACATTCCTCCCACTGAGTAATTTTAATACATTTAAATGATCTGTGCCTTTATTCCTGTGCACAGACCCCGTTAACAGTGGATACGCCAAGGCCAGTTTAGTTTGGCTGAATTTAGGATGCCCGACACACTGACAGGGAAGCAATTCTTTTCTCTCAGGCTCATTCCTTCATCACGCCATAAAATCCACACAAGATAAACAGCATTTAGTACCGGAGCATCTGCCCTGCCTAATTTGAGGTTCGCAGCTCTGGCAGTTTTTCTTCTCTTTTTGAAAGCAACGTCAAGGCAGCTTCTAAACCTACAGAAAATCACAAGAAACTTATTTCAAGCACAACAGTTTAATTAAAGCTGACAGAGCCAGCAGTTAAAGGCAGTCAAAGAGTTCCCAGTGCAGAGGTAGCAACAGCGCTTCCCTTCAGCACCAGCGCCTTCAGAACTGCGGCACGGCAGCGAGTACCAGACAAAACCAGGGTGCGTTCTCTGAGGAAAATGATACCTACGGGTAAACACTAGCTTCCTACCATCAGCATGAATAAACATTTCCAGGCAATCAAGCCAAAATAAATAAATAAATAAATAAATAAACCACCAAAAATGACTGAAGCCCATTCCTCTGCTTTCTTTTTGGGTGTATAGAAAGAAATGCCTCCAACACTCCTCCCCGCCACCTCAGTAGTGGCTATAAGGAAAATTAGCTCTCTTTGCTCAGCATCCATACCACAACAATCAAATAATGTATTCTTTAAACAAAATAACTAAAGGATAGTCAGTATTTAAATATAGATGCTTTTTTACACAGCATTTATTCCAATTCCATTGCCTTGTCATGGCATGCAAGGAGGATTAAAGCACTCAGGACTACATAGACATATGAATAATTATGACACCTGAATCCTTGAGGAAATTAAAGGAAATGCTTAGAGGAAATGTTTTGAAGATTAAAGATGTGTATTGCTGATAAACAGCAGCAGGCCTTCGAGGCACTGAAACAAACAAACAAAAAAGCCAACAGAAACCTCTTCTACCCCCTTTTCTGCTAAACACTATTATTCTGGCATTCCTCCTGAGGGCAACAGCAGCTTGATCGGCAGCACCCAAAGGCCAGCACCAAGCGGTGCCCACGGAGCAGGTCCCGTGGGGAATTCATGGTCCTCATTGGGAAGCACAGCCCGGCCTCTGCGACCACTCGTGGCACCGATGAACTCCACAAGCACAGCTGCCAGCTATTCTCCTGGAGCAGTTTACAAAAAGCCATTTGATTTACCAGCACACTGGTGCCAGCCACTAAAGCTGCCCGTGCTAGGGCCACGGTACATTTGACTCAACATTGTCACTTCCACCGAGTAGCAAAATGAGGCAAATGGGCGTTTTATGAAGTTTAAAATAGGATAATTTAATGCGGTTAAATTTTAAGACTATCAAAAGAGGAACCAACTGCTGAACCCGTCAGCACTAAGGTCCCAGAATGCTGTACTTAAACTTGTGATTTCCCCTGGAAGAGCAAATAGGAGAAACTGTCGTTACATAAAGCCTAAAACAAGTGAATTTAACACGGTTAAATTATTCCTGCACCATGAAAGACTGACAATTGTTATTATTTTTTTTTTTTAAAGCACTCATCACTTAATGGAGAAAGTCTTATGATTACAGTTTATCTGGTTTTCAGATACCAGCATTACACGAGGAATATTGCTCTCACAATCCAGCACACTCTGGAGTGCAGAATTACCTCTGTGCATTTTATCACAGCACCACACTTACAGATGGATCTGCCACAATACGTACTCACTATGCCGTATTACGGAGG
Organism: Nettapus auritus; assembly: GCA_011076525.1. Lineage (NCBI taxonomy): Eukaryota > Metazoa > Chordata > Aves > Anseriformes > Anatidae > Nettapus > Nettapus auritus. Next base: position 38,051,904 of record CM021771.1, on the reverse strand, counting down.
TCCACACGTGGGGGTCTGCTTGCTGCCTGGCGACACGAACCGGGACAACACGCTGCTTTACAGTTTTTGCTGAGACAGCACCACCTCCGCAGAGGTCTTGCAATGTTAAGTTACAAAGAACTCAAGGGCTTTAGATGAAAGGTTTTATGATTGGAAAATGTCATTTATTAAATAAAATTATAGGATAAAATTACCTCGTATTTACAATGCAATGCTATCGGCAAATCTATGCAGAAGCATCCCATGAATTTTAAAATTGAATGCGCTGAAAGACCTGTAACCTTTAAATCTCCACACAAAGCCATCACTGTAAATAAACGAGCTTAATTTCATTTATTGCTATTTCCAAACTATTCTTGAAAAGCACTCATGTTCTTTGTAAAGACTCTCAGTACTCAGTACCTTTTCTTCACCGATTTTTAACCACGTGGTCACTGGCAAAGTGTTAGAAATTCAATTGGAATAGAATAAACCAAGCGAAGCACAAATGTATCCCTGCACTTTTACAGACAGAATGCTCCTTTACAAAATAAACACCCTTTAACTAAATAGTAGTTTTTCATACTTGAAAATATTCTACAACATACTACAGTGAATGTATCCCTTCAGCACAGCGTCAGCTTGCTGCTGACCACCGTACTTTCAGCACATGATTTGACAAACTGCTGCTTAAATTAACACAAAACAGCATTTTCCATATATTATTCCTTTGACTGCAGCACAGAGCATACAAACACGCATTCCGCATATAAAAATCCTTTCCAGACAATTAGATTTGGAAACATCTAACATTTAAGAACAAGCTGTGCAAACAGCAGAAAAGGAAATTACTGGAAAGCCAAGGCTTTTATTTATTTATTTATTTATTTATTTATTTTTCCAGGAATATTAGAAAGAATCTAAGGAATGCGTCAGTACCAGTTTCAGTCAGCACACGGACAGCTGACGTGGAAGGGCGGATAAGGCACCACAGCACCCACCTCCTCAGAGAGGCAAACGTACAAAAGACACTAATTCCGGCAGCAGGGTGCTAGATTCGTGTGTGAAAGCTATGAAGCAGGAGACACTTGGATCCATTGAGAAAACCTTATTAAAAAGGGTCACTGAGTTAATAGATCAGCCTTGTACTTATTCCTACAAGCCTGGAAAGAAAACTTTGCTGATAATTGAGTTATATTTCTTGCTTTGTCCGTTTAAGAAATGCCTTCCCTACTAAATAGATGTGATTCCTCTTAAAAGGTTATGTGGCTGGTCAAATATTTGTATACCTTATGGTGGGTGCTGGCTTCTCTCAATGAAGGGGGAGTCAGCCAGACCCACCAGGGTGGCACAGGGACAGGATGGGACGGTCACACCACGGCAAACAGCTCAACACCAAGCTTTTAGGGGTTAAATGTTTCCAGTTTACTTCCAGCTTCCACAGAGCCCTAACAAAGCTGCATGACACAAGGCAAAAAGACAAATTTCCATGTAACTAGAGGATTGTGTCATGTTTTAGTTAAACCCAGCAAATACGTGGAGCAAGAATAGTTCTAGGGAAGTCAGGAAAGACAACTAGGAAAGAGGCCAATGTGCAAGATCTAATTAATTACAGGAGTCATCTGAACACGTGCAAATAAACTACTGATCAGCCCGTTCACCGGTCCCTTCAGCTGGGCGCTTTGAGGAAGAAACGAACACAAGCATTCACGGCTGGCTGGTGACACGGGGAGCAGGGTGCAACGTACTGCTAATGCATTGTACTTCTCTAGGAGGGCAAAATTCCCCAAATGTGATAGAAAATGTGCTAGGAGGCTAAGGCAGGAACTGAGAGGGGGTCGTTGGGTTTGGTAGAGTACTGACATGGACAAGTTCTGCGCATACAGCCAAATACAAAACAAAACACTTTTCTGTATATTTCTAGGTGATTTTTTTAATGTTTGAATAAAAGTAATTGAACTTTTATACATTTTATTTTTCTTTTTAGCCTCAGAAAAGCTTTTAACTATTTAGGATAAAACCTGATACAGAGGTGTCAGAAGTCATACCGACGGGATGCAGAAATTCCCCCCAGGGCACTGTTACTGTACTGCCAGGGAAGGTAGCCTTGGAGTGCCTCCTAGCTCCTCCTCATTACGCTGTAGGCCTTTTATAACCAATTAAAATAAAGGTGAATGAGCCCTTTGCACCACCAGGAGCTGGCATCTCACAGAGGGCACGGAACAGCAGGTGGCATTCTGAGTCTCATTCCTGAGAACACTTTTTTCCACATAGCAACCTGATGATAAGAGTCAGTGTTGTTTTTTATTGTTATTTTTATTAATTTATTTTTAATACAGACTAGAATCCCAAGGACAAGCAGGATGACATTGGAATAAATTTCACTCTGATTCCTCTGTCTTTATTATGCAAATGAATGCATGCTTTAGCTTGTCAGGTTTGGCAATCAAGGCCCTTGAGAATGTCTGTAGCTAAAAACTTTCATTACAGCACACGTGAATACTCCGCACGATACCTACTAGAACCAGCCTCAAAGAATTGCATTCAGATACATAAACAATCAGGGCCTTACAACAGATACTGTGATTTGTAATTGTTATTCAAATTCCAGACTGTACTACTACTGAGAAACGTAACTGAGAAGTATTTCTCAGCGATAAATCCAATTTCGTATCATTGATATTGCTTGAGAGGAAAAAATTAGCAATCATAAAAGCAGTGGCTTAAATCTAGCGTTATAAAAATCCTCCCCCTCCCTTGCAAAATAGAAGAGTTGCAGCTTATCAGGTGGTACGTCACGTTCGCTTGTTGTAATTCTGACTTCTCCAGCATTTGGTTGCATTTCTCAAAACCTATGCAGAACTCCTTCGAGATGGAAAATCACTCCGCTGTGCTGAAGTCTTAAACAGTGAGAGATTCAACTGCACCATATAATTTGTAGAACAATGTAAGGATTGTTTAAAACTGAATTAAGAGAGGCTGACGGCAGTCTCAGCTTTTTATTTTTCAGGCTCAGTTCCTGCAAAGAGACTTGAGCACACTGACACTATTTGCAGAGCTTTCCTGAAATCAATGAGGCTTCATTCAAGGTCTAGAACTGTGGCATCAATAACAAGAAAGGAGTCGTAATTCATAGACAACACCCATTATAAAAGCTCATGATGCTGCAAGTACAAACAGCTTCCACAAATCTTTTTTAAGCTTTCATAAAATGAAGGTATTAATTGTCAATAAGTTTTGCAAGCAAGTAGGTCGAAAAGGTGACATACTAAAAAGAATTTCCACTAATTTTATGATTCATCTGTTGAACATAGAAAGGAAACCTGTAAACCTACAGTGCAGCTGGACTGCACATTCTGCCACTGCCATATGACAGTTGATCTAAAAAATTTCTGTTAATCCTATTAAAAATAACCTGCAAACGCTTCTCAGCGGAGCTAAAAGAATGAGTTCTTTCTTCTGTCTCCCAATACATTTTACACATCTTGCTATCAGGACACCTGTTAGTGAGGAAAGTATTGTTTACAGCCCAAAAATCTACTGTTCCTGTGCTCCCCACGTGCAAACACAGATGCCATGCAGTGACAAGCATCCTGTCAGTCTAACCTGGCTGTCTGGAACAACAGCTCTGGAGTATCTGTTTCTAAGAATGATGATACCAAAAATCCTGTCCATCTTCAGCAAGCAATCCTGTATTTCCCAGTATTTTCAAGTTTTTAAAGGTTCTTGTTTTCATAATTAAGATTTTATATTAAATCTACGCCACTAAAAACAGTAACATTTTTCTATCTACGGGTGCTAGCAAATTATCAACAATTTACACAAAATCTATTTTTCTTTTACACTTTTAGAGATTAAAAAAAAAAGCCATTACTGGCAAAATGCTCACATTTCTTAAAAATATGCAGCCCCAACCTGCAAGGCATGTCTACATCTACACTTCATTCATGAACTCCACCTTGACAGATGCTTCTGGTGCTAAGCAAGATTAAATGCAAACACAAAAAGCTTCCCTGAAAGTAAGAAACAACACCAAACAGAGCTAAAGGAAAATCAAATAGCACAACCTGATACGCTCTACCCGCTAACAAAGCTGAGATGAGCCAGGCCTCTCCTCTTACAGCCTCTCCTGCCACTTGGAGAATCCTCACCAGGCTTTACGGGGACTTCTGGCAAGTTATCTGGCTATTAGGGATAATGCTGTCAGTCAGGCATTTTTACACTTCAAAACAGCGTGGGATATTCAAGAGAAACAAAAATAAACAAGCCCAAAACAAAACAACAGTTTAAACCCTTCTCAATTAAAATCTGTAAAGTGATGTAAATTCAGCAACGCTTTATTCGTACCTCCAGGATATAAGATAAGCTTCTCCACATGCAAGCTTTTCACACTAATTTACAAAACATCACCTGGAAAGCTAAGAATAATCTTTATAAAAGCCACGGTGTAAGGGGAGAGGCAGGAGAGTGGGGGGATGGAGGCATTTTTCAACAAATAATCCCAGGACCCACAACTCCAAGGTCCCAGAGAGCTTTGAAATGCGGTCCTGCCACGTGCTGCTCCAGATGGCCAGCTGGGGGTCTGCAAGGGAGGGCATGATCTCAGTTGTATCACCGCTGTGTCATCGCTGTCAGCTCCCACAGACGGGAAGCACTCCTGGCATTTTCCAATATTTGAATGTTTACTGTCAACAATCGGAAAACGTAGCTTCCAGTATTCACTGCACAATTCCACTAGGTATTTGTGCACTAATTGGTTGCTGCACTGAAGTCAAGCATCATAAAAGCACTCGGACTGACTGCGAGAGAAGGAAGGCTTTTCACTAGACTTGGCTTAAGCAGCTGCTCCAAGATGTACGCTGTAAGCACACACCTAAAACTCACTGGGCGCATGGTGCACAATACACATCTGTGCACAGAATACACACACAGCTCACTTCTACTCAAGCTGTACAGCTGGGAGGCTTGCCCAGCCGCCAGCATCACAACCATGGCCATCTACATGGCACAGGACAACCCTGGGGAGCCAGGAAGCAGCCCAGCTGCTGGGCAGGAACGGTGGAAAAGGGAATTCCAGAACTGCAGAGCGTTTCCCTGGCTGTCTGCTTTGCAAGCAGATCAGGAGTCACCGAGAGAATTGCCAGGATGGGGATGTTGCTTGTTGTTTAAATTCTTCTTCAAAGTAGGGAAAAAAAGGTTATTTAGTATCTCACAACATTATCACTTTCTTCCTGTGGTTCCCAGAGCTGCTTGCAGCGGCCGGCCAGACACCTCTGATTGAGCACACGCAGCATTTCCAGGAGACACAAGTCCTACTTCCAGAGAAACTTATTTACCAAGCCCCATTCCACAACAGAGAGAGCATGAGAGAGCCTGGGCCTCATCTCTGACACCACATCTCTCAGTAAAGAAGTTGGTTTTCTTTCTTTTTCTCTTTTCTAATAAAGTTTCCAATCAGAAAAAAAGATGTCTGCTATGCTACAGTTTTCCCCTCATCATGCATTTTCTTGAACTGCCTGATGAAGATCTATAAATTATCTTAATGTGTTGTCACAATATCCAAATCAGCACTTCAGATTTTATTTGTCAACAAATTTGCGACAAGACTTCACTGCAACACACATATTCATCCATCTATTAAACCCTTATGGCGTGCTATTAAAAATCTTTGCTCCCATTGTTTTTGCAGCCGGTGCCGTGCACGCAGTAATCTGACAGATAAACACGTTACCATGGCGACTGCCCAAATGAACGCCTTATTTTCTAAACTTGGCCGTAACCCCAAACTTTTAATACGGCATCCAAATGTTTCATTCACTTCCTTTACGTGATCACAACAGACCTTTCTCTCCAAATATAGAAATATGTTGCAGGAGCTGAACAAGCGAACTTTCCTCTTACAAGGAATTTTCCTCAAAATAGCATTTTAATAACTCATCCCGACTCTATGACAAGTCCTTTTGTAGTTCTTGAGAACACGGTTAATAAGACAGAACCAGAAAACCGCACACCACCACCAGACACCAAAATATTAAAGATTTGTCACTGTGAAAATCCAAAGCACAGTCACATTACAAAGCTGCATGGAAAACATTATTCATGTTGCAAAGACAAGCATTCACAATTACAATTTCAACTCATTACTCACTCTCACTTTAAAATAATCACACCTTCCTAAAAATTAGTGTTTCAGTCACGGCACACGCTCCTCATTTTATCATTGGCAGAGCAAGACTTCATTTCCCCATGCCCAGCACCTATTTTCCAACAGCTTCTACACAAGAAGCGTCTTCAAAGACAGCTTTCAAAACAAAAATACTAAATTTAACTAACAATTTGGGGTTTGAAGCTTAAGATCAGAGGGTTTTCTGCAGCAAAGTCTTTTTGCATTTCAAATCCTTCACATGAACCAAGGGAAAGCACTAAAACAAAACAGGCACCGCTCACCCCCCGCTCTCCGCCGGCAGCCAGGCTGCTGAGCTCCAGCCCTTTCACATCACCTAGCCCCAACGCGTGGCGTCTACACCTGGTCTTACACACACGGCTGTGGTAAGGAGGATGCCACAATAACCACAAAAAAGAGGCCCTATGGGGCACGAAGAATTGCTACAATTTGTAGAGAATTAAAGGTTAACTGATAAGATGCCAGGCTGTCAAGCTGCCTTGGCTTAACAGCATCTTCTTTGCTGTAAGCTCGTTGTGCTTAGTAAACCAACTTCTAGTCCGTGTGTAAGAAGGGCTTCTGCTTTAAATCTCAAAAAGATTATTGCTTCAAGCAGACCTGAGAGCATCCTGTCCCGCCAGCTGCAGTTATTGTATGGTTCAGAAGAGCCATCTGCCTGGAATATTCAATTGAACGCAATTAATCCACAACAGAAAACTGTATTTGTAATCTCTTCCTCAAGCCAGCTACCTTTCCACTCATCCCTGCCGCTCCACATGTTGCAAAAATAAATAAAATCACAACACACAGCTCACCACCACGAAGTCGTCCATAAAAAAATCACATGAAACAGAATTGTTACTCATCCTCTTACTGTTTTTTTGGTTCGTTGGTTGGTTTTGCTTGGGGGAAGGTTGTTTTTTGGGAGGGAAGGGACTCACCAATTTATTCCTTCCCTCAGCCAGGGCGTTGAGCGGTGTGCCTTGGCTCTGGCTGCTTCCATACCCAAGTGAGCCATGGCTCTTGCTTTTGTAGGAAGGACAGCCCAGACAGGAAGGAGAAGAGGGAGCCCTTGCAGTGGTGGGACCCCTCTCTGCTAGCGCAAGGATGCTGAGCGCTGCCCCGTCCCCTTCCAGCACACAGCCTGCTGGCTGCCTCATTCTGCTTCAGGCTGGGGAGCACAGCTCTGCCGGCTGCTCGTGGAAGGGTTCCAGCTCTGATGCATGTCCTGGGAACTTGCTCCTGTCTGAGAAATCCTGAGGAGGTGACAACGTTGCACAACAACGTTGCATTAAGCACCTTGAGGTACGTTCAGCCAACGAGGCAGAAAAGTAAGGAGCAAGCAATTTCACAAGTTTCTGCATATGCCACTGATACAAGCAGGGACCGCTGAAAGACCATCCAGTATTAATTTTCTTCTTAAGCAGGAAGTAAGCTTAAGACCTAAGCATTGTTTCCTTCAATTGTGGTACAAAAATAGTTGCAAGTATAGACGACTTGACCGAAAGCCAGTTCCAGGTTAATGAGGACAACACTTGCAAGTTGTTAACCAGCGCCACTAACCCAGTGCAGCGACAGCTCTCTCTTGTAACACCCAGCTCCCGTACACACCACTTGTGCACTTCAGATGCACAGCGAGACATCAGAGGGGGCTTCTGACAGCCGCGTCCCAGTCTTCGAACCATCACTGCCTACATTTCACATCTACAGTGAAGTCATCTTTATGAATCATTTACAGCACAGTAATTATGACTAAAAAGGCACGGAAAGTTTACCTCTTTTACCTCTAAACACATTCTGTGTAAGCAGAATCTTTCCCCTCTAATCATAAAGATGACTTCAAATACTGGATTACCACGTCCCATTTAAATTTTTATCAGTACGTTGACTATTGTTGTCTTTATATATATACACACACACACACACACTTCTTACGTACTTGAATACTGTGATTATGTTGCTTTTTATGTTTACAGATAATCTATATCCTCAGAGTTATAAATAGTATATTTGTCAACCTAAAACAAAGATGATGGTACAGAAGCAGGTATTTTACAGGGAAAAAAAAAAAAAAAAAAAAAAAGTGGTACAATTAATTTCTACCATAATAGCTCATGAGGCCTACAATAAAGAGAATTTAGAAGCCTGTTGGATGGGACGCTAGAAATACCATCATAAACATCTGCAATTGCTCCACCAGAACACATAATTTCAGCAGAAACAAAGAAATGTTTGCAAGATCTCCATAACAAAGGAAAACACTACTCCAATTTCATTTTATTTTCAAAACATTCACTGGCGTGGCAATAGATATGACTCTGTATTACAGCAAAAATATTTAGGGCACTGAATAAAACCACGAGTCAGATAAGCTAAGTCTGGATTGAGGGGACTGGAATCCAAGCTTTACTCCAAACCACACACGCTTATTTGGAGCTGTCCGTATAGTACTTTAGGACTATAAAAAAAAAAAAATATTTTATCCTTAATTATTGATCAGATAAACTTTTTTCCCCGCTATGTTCCTTTGAAGCAGCAGCCTGCTAGAATTTCAGTAATATGACAAAAAGAAACATGCAATCAATTCCCAATAAAGTGTGCCATGTCTTCATATTGCATACACCTTCATAATTTTGCAAACAGCACTATAATCAAAATGTTCTTCAGGGATCACAGAACAATATGCAAAGTATAGCATCAGATTCAATACTGCATTTACCAGGCTATCAAGTAGAAAGGTTAAATATTCAAAATAATTTGTTTCTCAAAACTGAGAGCAAGCAGCAGCAGTGTTCTTTGTACACAGAGATGAGATTTCCACACGGACACTCCAACCAGCACACAACGGGGAATTCAGGAAATTCAATGCAAAAACATCATTTCAAGTAGCCAAATAGAACAAAGTACTTTAAAAGAAAAAGGCCAGCATTGCACAACATTTTGCCAACCAAAAAAGCATACAAAGGGTAAATTCATACTTAATTCCAGATTCCAATTAAAAAATTAAATTTTTCATTTCCAATTTATATTTGAGTGGTGGCAGCAGTGGCATATGTCAGGGTTGTTTTTTTTAAACCTAGATTTACTTTTTAAGAAGTTGATAACATTCAATAAAATTTATTGTTTAAATATTAAATATTTTTCTTCACAAATTATCCAATTACATAGTGAAAGGGTCAACCAATTAAAGACATTTCAGAAAGTGTAATTGATTGAAGAAATCCCAATGAATACTTCAAAAATAATAAGAAGAGTTTAAAAGCAAGCTTACAGGCTTTCACAAGCTTTCACAAATGAAAAAGGAATCACAGAACATCAACTCTTTTGTAGGTCAGATGCCTTCTGTTTAAAAAATGATACTGAAAAGGAACTGAATATAATTACGTTTTTTCTACTACATATCAGACATTTTATATTGTTTTTGCTGAAAAAACATACAAGACTCAGCCTTCATTACAGCAAAAGGTCAGATACTAAGACATCTGAAAAGAAAACAAAGTACTTCAGATCCTGGTATTTTCACTATTTGAATTGGAAAAACAACAGAGAATAATATGGGGCCAGATAATTAAAAAATATATCTATGACCTTCAAGGATATCTTAGACTTGGCACTTACCCCTCAGAGCAGGCAGCAGAGACCTCTCCTTCTTGTCATCACATTTATTACATTCACTGAAGTATAAAAGTAAGAAGACGTCCACAAGTACCCACATGAGAGAAGTGGCTAGAACCACCTTGCAGTAAACAAATCTCCTCATTGCTTTACTTTGTCGCTAGCTAAAATGCTAAAGAAAGACTGCAGTTGCTGAGATGCATCAACTCCCACAGTTAATATCCAACAGGAAAGCAGAGATAGGCATCCCACTGCAATTAAAAGAAAAAAGGCTTAATTTAGCTAACAAGTACACAGTCTGAATTGAAAAAAACACAACACTGCACTTTCATATCAAGTATTTGTTTCTTTCCATACACACATATATTATTTCTGTTTTCCAATACAAGCTAAGGCCTTTCTACCATCTCCCCATGAAGAGAAACCTTTTAAACTCGCATACTTCATGGCTAGTCTCCATACATGCCTGCATTTAGAAGCACAATACTTTTATCATTCTAATGATATGCATATTCATTCTAATGCAATGTAACAAATTTTAATAAAGAGCACACAAAAGGCCAAAGTAGTGCTAACAGACTGTGCTAACCAATACTCATAATTTTGCTGAATGTTAGACACTAACACAAAGAACAGAGGTTTCCTTTTTCCTCAAAGAAAGAGTTTATAATGCTACCTTAAATAAGTTCTCTGAAGACTAGAAGCACTTTTTTTAAACTTGCATAAAAAAATTGCACACTGCCTTACCACCAAAAATACCTGCAAGAGAATATGGCACTAACCCATCCACATGTTTAGGCTCTTGTATGAAGTTTGGTCAACAAAAGCTAAGCATGAGGGTGTCCGTATCTAGTCTCTAATTTATGAAGCTATGTTGAGAGCATATTTAAACACCTTGCTCTTACCATTATAAACTGCATTCCTTGTCAAGAGTGGGAGTTCTGCTTCGGCTGTGTTCCCAAAGTGCTGCCTCGGCACCAAACCACTGGATACCCTTCCAAGTGCCTGTAAAACACAAACAGAAGGCATCCTTACCTCTTGACTGCCTTATCTAGAATAGAAACAAGTTGCTTATGAAGAAATCTCTCACAAGTTTTGTCTGCACTTTACCTTTCTTAACCAAACTTCATCTTTTACGTGACACTTCTCTATCTTAGTTTGCAGAGGGGGTGGATAATTACAACTCAGTTTCTCCATCCAGCTCTACCCCAAGGTGCAAATCGCCTGGTTTAACAACTCATTCCTGGCCCAGCTTTGCTTCCCTTGCCATGTTACGTATGGTGAATTGGCTTCTGTCCCTTCCAGTGCCATCGCCCCATGGCACACTGCCACAAACGCCTGTGGCACATGGGGAGATGTGAGAGGATCACAGGCACCTCACCAAGTTCTCCCAACGCATGAAGAACGGTGCTAAGGGAGCTTCCCTAAGGGGTCATTTTCATTTTAAATCATTCCAAAATATTTTATAAGAAGTTTAAATTACATTTTAGTTGCAATTCATTTGAACAAATGAGATGGAAGAGAGCGAACAATACAGTTTTTTGAATTATTCTGTAAGTGCTATTTTACTATGTAATAGTCAATAAAGTTTTTCATCTGTCTTAAATGTAAATGCAGCCAATAGCTCTTTTCCTCACCGAAATGATTCACAGCCAGTTGATTTAAAATTTCAAGGACTCTCGAATACTTCTTTTAGGTTAGCACAATTCGCTTTCCTGTTAGCCAACAGGAACAGTTTAATGACAGGAAGAAAATGACAAAGAAAAAAAAAACACAAATTAACACTGATCTTTATTAGAAGAAAAGAGGAGAAAATAGCAGAAGCGTTAACCCTCCCCACGCAGCCTGCATCACCACAGTGGCTGTAATTGGCTTTTGTAGCCCTGAGTAGAATAGTTACTTGTTCAGCACCAGCTGAGATACAAAGGCACTTCCTCCCCAGGCACTTAATAATACAGAAGAAATTTTTTCCTCATCAATTCTTGATTTAATATAACTGAGTAAACCTTAGAAGTATAGCAGTCACAGAGAGATGACTGGAAAAATCTTCTGTTCCCAGTGCTGTGTGGTTTTTAAACAAATAATCTGCCCAAGAACCATTGCAGTCCGCTCCAGCACTGCTAGCTGTGCAAGTTTCGGGGGCTCAAATAAAGGCAGCACAACAAGATATTATAATGTTAACAGCAATGACAGCAATTTTTTTAAAACAACATCTTGATTAAATAGTCCTCACATTTCTTCAAAAAAAAATTAAACCTGCGTTGACCTTGAGGTGCAGCGAAGGCAGGGTAACCCCGCACAGGCACGGCACCTGGCTGCGGGGTGGCACCCCAGCCTGTGCACGAGGCCTCTGTCCTCACCTTCCAACCATAAATCTGGCCAAAAATTGCTCCGCTAAGAAGCGAGGATTACCAGGGGCAGAGAACCAAGCCTTCCACTCCTCGTGCCCTGTAAATACTGCCTTTCGGGAAGGCATTAAGTGGAGATTTCACCGCCCACAGAACGCCACCCGCAGCTCCTTCGGCTCAGCAGTCCACGCCATCCCAGTCTCCTGCACCCGCAGGATGCCCGACCACAGGCCTACCATGCACACGAGGCCAACGTTTTGGACATCGAGCTCAGCAGCTGGGCCTTGGGGCAGGAGGGAGCCCCCAGATCATCCTCCCAGACGCAGGAGGATGCAGCCCAAGCAGTGGGAACGGGGCTGCCCGCTCTCCCCAAGGCCCTGGGACGCCATCTGCATCCCGCAGCCTGGCGGGCCCAGCCAGCACCAAGCCCATTATTGATTTATTTATTTTTAAGAAAATGTATTTAGAAAAACCCATCTGTACTGAATTCCAAACGGACACATATGAATGGCCAGGATACGCTAATGGAATCGTTTTTCAATTCAACACCCGAGTGGAATTTGAAAAAAAATATATGTAGCTTCAGGCAAAATTGCTTTTATTAATAAAACGGAAGTTTGTAACTGCAATATATTTACATTTAGCTCTGTTTCAAGACAGATGTTTCTCACCTGAACCTCACACTTGGACAGTAGTTTAGTGATTGTTTTGAGCAGCTAAGATGGCTTTTCTGAGAAGTACTAGGAGGTACGTATCTGCCTAGCCCTTTTCAGCTACCACTTTAAGAATAAAGCTGATTTAAAAGCAGTATCTCGCAGCAACAAAGCGAGGGAAATCCCTGCCCCAAAAAAACCCTGCAGTTTGGCAGTGCTGTAAGCAATAAAAACAAGGCTTTAAAATAGAAAACGGTATGCAAATTTAGAAGTCACGTGCACTGCCAGGCTTTCCTAAAACCGCCACAGTAAAACGCTGTGGTAAGAGAATGTTATGCAGGGTGCAAATTCAGGCTCTGAAAAACTGGCAGAATTAGAGGCAGTTTGTGGTTTTGTGGCTCTCATGCACTACAGAGCCCCCTCTGCAGAGCCCACCCTCGCTCGGCACACACAGCAGATCCCATCTGTAGGACGAAGCGGTGCTGCAGCACTTCTTCCCCCACGCCACAGCACAGCCCTGTGCCCCATTTATTTCGCACACGAGGAACGGTTAATTTCCTCGGGGACTCACAGCTACAGCATTCATCACTTCTCCATGCAGTTGCCTAAGCAGCTTTTAATTAAGTTCCACGGTATTTCTAAAAGATTTAAAAAAATGAAGAAAACTGATCCTTTCTTTATAAACAAGGGGAGCATTCCCAGGGCCAGGACTTTGAGAAGCCCCCACCAGCTCTGCTCCCTGGTGATGCTCACACCCTCCAAGGCTGGACACGCAGCCCACGCCAGCGCACTGACTACACCCACAACCATCTCTTGAGCCAGTATTTTCCTGACGATGACAAAAAGGGACCGTCCCCATGGTCTCTTCTGGAGGGCTCCCTCCATGGCCTGCCTGAGGCAGCACTTTTTGCAGCCCTGGAAGTAGCTTTTTGTAACGTGCCTGTTGATTATCTTGATCCAGGCGCCCTTCAGAAGCATCCTTCTATTTCACAGCCCAATGATTTCCTCCGACTGCTTTTTGTTTTCACACCTGATCAGCGTGATTTGCAGCAATTTCAGGCTCAGATGTAGACTTAAGACACTAATTGTGGCAACAAGGCAGTGGCACTAAGAACAAGTCCAAGGCAGCAGCCCGTCAAGGACTGCATGCAAAAATTGTTCTATTCAGAAGGAAATTAATGGAGCTTTATCCCCACACATTTTCAAATGGCCAGTAACTGTAAATCAGTGTGAGTACGTCCTTGAATGGCCCCTTAATCTACCGCCACTCTTACAGCTGCATATGAATTAACTGCCCTAATCCTTGGGCAAGACAGAAACAAACTGCTTACAGAAGTTCTTCCAAAGAAAATCAGAAGAATCGCCCAATTTGTCACTCAGCACTTTTAACTGTGCTTTTCCTATTAAGTCAGTAGAGACGCAGAGTCCATCTACACTCTGGATGTAATCCTAGAATTGGGATTACACCTCGCAAACCAGTATGAGAACTACTCTGACCTCAGCCTGATCTCCCAGCCCTGGAGCCTTCAACCTCTGCAAAGCCCCCAGCAACACCTACACTGACTAATGACTTCTGAACCAACTGTTACACGCTTAGCTAAGAAGGGATGCAAAGTGGAAGTTATTACTACAGTGAAAGCCACTGTTTGCTTCTGAAACAACCCTCATGGCATGGAATCAGAAATGGGGACGAATGCCATTTTTCCAAGTTGACGCCGTTCCTGATGGCAGCAGTCAAAGCTTAACGAAGCGCCCGCAGGTGCCAGAGCCTGGTAAAACTGCAGCCAAACCTGCCATGTGCCCTAGGACCGCGTTTTGGGCACGAGGGGGACACTGAGCACCCTCCTTTTGCCAGATGAGGCCCCATCTGCAGCAGAGCCGTGCCAATCTGGCAGCGGGGAGAGCCCTGGGCAGCACCAAGGGGAACAATGAAGCACCCCAAAGTCCCACTGACACCTCACGGGGATAGAAAAGGGAGGCCCGCTTCCATCTCCTGGCTGGCAGGCACCTGAGCTTTGCCATACATGAGGAAAGCTTTAATGGGACAACGCCGAGAGCAGCAGAGGCACAGACAGAGAGAAGAGGCCCCAGCGGTACCCGCAGCAATTTGCCTTCTCGGAGGAGGACAGGCACTGTGGCTCCACACAGCATCCCGATTCTTGCTGCTGCCATCAAGCAGCACGTATTACAGGTGCAATGCCTCGCAGCTGCAAAGCAAAATCAGAAATGCCTATTCCTGATAATCTGCTATTTGTCCGGATGCTTTATAGCGTAGATTTCATTAAGCATCGTTGCATGAAGCTACACATTTCCATACAGACTACATCCCCAGTAAGTGTGCACGGCATCATACTACCAGCAGAATCCCTCCTACTCTCTTCCTTTACATCCCTCTAAACAGAATAGTGAGGGGGAAAACATGGTACTGGGGGCACGGGGGAACAAAAAACGGCCTGGCTGACCTCTGGGGGTACACACCAATGGCTGCGTACAACCTTCAGATCACAGGTGCTTCAGAAAGGCGAGTAAGTGGATGGAGTTACAGCGTGTTATGGCTCAGGTGGTAATTTTCTGCCTTTTCATTATTTAACCCAGGCATACTGCCTTTTCCAGTGAATCTATTACCTGTCACACAGACCATTCTTTTAACATATGCAACTTTACCGCCTCAGTCAGCACTGAAACTTATTCTGTTTGACGTCTCTATATGTTAGCAAGCAGCTCAATTCACAGCCTTTCAAATGCTCCTCTCATACTTAAAGAATTGAGGCTAGGGGCTAAGAAACAGAAGACTCAGATGCCCATAGCTATTGTCGTGACACTGACCAGGAGAGTACAGTACGTGAGACTAGCAGCTCACTTCATGAACGGGTTAAATCAGACACATTAAGTCACTGCTTTGCACAAAATCCTTGCTATAATGCAACATTTGGCACTCAAATGATGGCCATATTAACAAAACTGGAGTTTGTGATAGCGGCAGAATGATTTTTAAAAATTAAATCTACTCAGTAGTGAAAGCAACCATAAAGCCTCCAGGAAAGCCAGGTTTCAGCCTTCCAAAGCTGATCTACAGCACACCTCTGCTCTACCAGATCCGTTTGGATCTGGCTTCTGCAAAAGACGGGTAGGTCAGCTGAAGAGTACTCAGAAGTTTGCTGGAGGAAATTGTCCAGCAGGAGTGACCACAAATGTCCTTTACACCTAAGGAGAACAGACCGGAGTTTACTTCGTCTGAAACCTGGAGTTTCCATTCCTCATCTCTGATACACCAAAGAAGGAGCGTGATGCTTCCCGTAGCTTTCCTGCGATTCACTGAAGCTGCAGGAGGAGAGACAGGCAACAACAACGTTTAAGCACGGGTAGCAGAAGGATTTGGCACTACTATTTTTGTCAACCTCTGCTGCAGAACCAGAGTGCAACGTAGGCAGTACTGCACCAAATGGCAACCGGCCAGCGCGAAGGGACAGGCTCTATACAAACAGAACTGCATCCGTGCGTGCTAGGACCACGGCACCACGAATTAAGATCTAACAAGTCCACTGCTTAAGTTCCGATGCCATATGTGCTACATTGCATTATAAATTATTTTTTTCTGAGTTGCTATGTAATTAGCATTTAAAATGAAGAGGCAAGCTTGCTTTAAAAATTAATAGGGATTGCCACCCTATTTTTCAAGGCATACATAGATTTTAAATAAATACATTTAAAGCAAATTTCACCTACAAAGAAAGCTGACTTAACATAGATTGAACCAAACTTCAGTGTATACTATACTCTCCAAAAAAAGCAAGAATCATCACCAGATACCATAAGCAGTTTATTAATTCACGTATAGTTACCTGGAGAACTTACTCTATGCGAACTGTCAGTCCCTGAGATCGATACAGGAAGCTCTTTTACATTCAGTAAGAAAAAAAAAAAAAATCAGGTGCATCTAGTGGAGCGATCAAGTGTTTTGTGTCTTAAGCATTAGCTTCTCCCCCTCTCTCCTCTCCTGAAATAGGCAGCTTGACATTTAAAAATAGACCTATTTTTCATTTTAAAAAGCATTTCCATGACTCTGAAATTAAAGTGGAAAAGGCTTATTAATTCATCTAACCAAACTTCTTCGTAATAAAAGTCTACTCTATTTCGCGCTGCTTTGTTCCGACCGGAGTTGAGCAATATGCCTGGCACCAGTTTCTCACAGAATCAATACCTCAAAGCAACGCATCTTGGATCCCCAATATCTAGACACAAAAAAGGCTTTTTGTGTTCAGAGCAACCTCACTGTAAGCCCCTGTAAGCTATGTCCCAACAAAGAACACAGCCCAAGCACCAAAGGACCTCCTGACAATCGCGTGGCTTGCCAGCACCGACGCCACGCGCCCCATGAGATGTGGAACCGGCTGCAACAATCCGTGCTGACACATTCATCATCAGCATTAGAGCAAGACCAAAAAAAAAAAACAGCTAAACACTGGAGTTGCACCAATTCCATTCAATGGACAAAGATATTTCTGCGAGTAAAGATAGAACTACAAGCCCAAAACTTTAAACCACTGAAACCAGTGTCACTTAAAAAACAACCAACCAACAAAATCCTACCAGTGCCTTCCATAAGACAGTCTCCTACAGGAATCCTGTTCACAAGGCTGGCTTCTCACCCTGTGCTGCCAGAAAGGGCAGTGACCAACAGATGCCTGCCCTTAGCACCGGCGCACGGCGCTCGGCAGCGGCCGCCGACTCGACCCAGAAGATCAGCCGAGCAGACAGCGGTGGCAGGATCCCTGCTCACACAAACCTGGAGGACATACCTGCCAAGGAACGTTTGCAGCTCCGCCAGCTGAAAGCATGATTTTCCCTGCTTTGTGATGAGAACGGCCCGGCTGTTCTTTTTTCTACATACCTGAGCCAAAGAAACCCCTTTAAAATGCTGAGAATTCTGAACTCTCTCCCTGTTTCCAATCCCACAAAACAGCCTTGAAATAGCAAAGTTTGTGAATCCCAAAAAGGCCGTTTTTGACAACCTAGATATTTCACATCATACTCACTCTAACTTGAAAATTAATCACCAAAAAGTAGTCGAATACATACTGATTCTTTCTTAATCTCCAAGTTTCTGAAGAAAAACAGGCATGCTAAAAGCACACAGATCTCACTACACTGTATATAATTTTTATTCAGTACCTCCTATGTTCATAAAAGCTATTCACACATATTTTCAGGAGAAGCATTTTCTTGAATTCATCCGCTAATATCACAAAAACACTAGATTTGTTACTTACCTTGCACAGAAGAATACGACAAGGTTTCTGAGTTTCTAATTTCCAAGCATTTCTGCTTTTCTTCTCTGGCCTTAATTTTCCTGTCACCTGCCAGAGGCGTCAGGTAGCGCTCTACTATATTTTGCCTCAGCCCAAAGCAACTGTGCTCAACGCTACGAGGAAAGTAACACAGTCTGATTCTCAAATATAAAGCGGTCTTAAGCTTTGCTACGGTTGGTAAGGAATGCTTTTACAACTTGTTCTTGCCTAGCAATAGGGTTTTTGGGTATGGATGATGGGAAGAGATATGCCACCTCTTTTCTTCCTAAACACTAAGGGAGAATCATTTGGTGTTTTTTTTTGTTTGTTTGTTTGTTTGTTTTTTTGGAGGGGAAGGCGGGAGTTAACAAACACAAACCCCCAGACCACACAGGGCTGTGTCGTCCTCCCCTCCGTTCCTCATCTGTGCCTGACAGGCGAAGCTGTTTACGCTCGTATTTTCCTGAAGCTCTCCTGCAGTCGAGGAGGAGGCTGCAAGCCTGAATTCCCACCCGACTCCTCCAGCGCCAGCGTCTCACCACGCGCTCATCTTCCAACTCCCAAACCCGGCCTCACGTACGAGCGCGGCGATGGGAAGGCACAGCACGTCTCGTTCCTCTGAGCTCCGCTTCCCTGAGGAAACCGCTTCCAAACCTCACAGAAGTGATCCCAGGGGAAGCCACATTTGTGCTGTATTACGCTCTCGGTTTAACGCTAGCCGTAACTACTTAAACTGTTAAAGTCTGTTTTAAAAAAAATAAGATTTAAGGCCTCGTCTCTTTCCAAAGTGTGGGAGCCACCGAGCAGCACAAATATCACTCGCCTCCTGCTCTGCTCGGCGTAATCCCCGGCATCTCATCCCCTCACCGTCCTTCCCCAGGCGCCCAGAAGCACCCAAACGAACCCTTCAGCCCCCTCTCTTGCACAGCACCGAAAGCAGCGGCAGCTCCGGCAGGTATTTCCCTTTACCACCGCTATTTTTGCCATCAGAAAGCCACCCTCGTTTTCCGCGAGCTTGGACGAAGTTTGTAGGCTGATCCCCGGGCACGCAGCCGGCACCCTAACTTCAGGATGCTCCGACGGGAAAAGCCCAGCCCCGGCACAGCCCCGGCACAGCTCCGGCACAGCCTCAGCCCGCTGCCGGTGGTGCTCGGCCCCGCACCGCACCCGGAGCCCCGCACCCGGAGCCCCCCCGACGAATTCCGCAGCCCACGGCGCGGCTCTGCCGTGCGCCCCGCTCCGGTCTCCCGGAGGCACCCGTCTCTCTCCCCCAGCCTCCCGTTTCCAGATTATCCGCGCAGACAGCCGCGCACCCACACCGCGATGCAGCCCAGCCGGCTCAGCGCTGCCCGGAGCCCCAGCCCTTGAGGGCTCCGCCGGCTGCGGGTTCCCCCCCGGCACCACGCACGGAAAGTTGCCGGTGGCCGCGGGGATGTCCCCTTAGCGCAGCCCCGTCCTTCCCCATCCCGCCCCGCTCACCTGCCCTCAGCAGCGCCGCCGCCCCCCCGGGGCCGCCGCCGCCGCCCTCCTCCTCCGCATGGCGCCGGCACCGGGAGCTCCGGGAGCAGCGGCCCGGAGCGCGGCCGGGGCTGCCCTGCCCTGAGCTGGGCTGGGCTCCGCTCCGCCACCGCCTCCCCTCCGTGGCGCCGCCCAAGGGCTGCGGCAGCGCCCGGCTCCCGCGATACTTGGCCTGGTACTGCCCGGCACGGCCCCGCCGAGCCTCACCGGGACCACCGGGGGCTTGTCGGTGCTGGAGGGCTGCGGGAACGGGCACGGCCCCCCCGGCCCACCGTGATGGTAACGGCACCAAGGGTTTGTACGGGGTGCCCAGGGCCCCTCCTGCTGCCCTGGGGTGTTTCCTCGGCGCCTCATGGGGAGCCTCGCTGCTCCTCGCAGAAGCACTGAGCTCCCGTAACCAAATCTCCCTCTTGACAGATTATTAAAAGTGACTGGCACTCTCGTTCCTGCTTTCTACAATTCCCAGTGCATACATTGCCTGCTAAGTGAGGGTGCTTCTGCCCCTCATCCCAGCCCTGGCTGGCAGTGAGTTTAAGCAGTGCTTCAAAACATTGCGTTTCTCCACTGGGGGAAAAAATATATATCAATGATTGTTGAAACGCATGCCCTGAAGCAGATGTATATCACCGCTCTTGTGGCAAAATTCAAAGGAGGTTTCTGCCACCTCACCCAAAGAGCCTTTGCCTACTGATCTAATGTTTTCTCACACCATCACCCACAGATCTCGGAGGCCCTACCTCTTGTGTCAAAAGTGTCATGTTTTCCGCTTTGGCTGAAGTACTGTTGCTTTCATAAGAACATCTCACTCATTAGAAAAGGAAAGCAAAACAAAACCAGCCCCTCCTGCTTACATTAACACCAGGTAAGGGTGCACAGATAGGCACTCTTCTTCTCAACGGGTGGAAGGTGAGGGCTCCAGAAAGCTCTGTATTTTGGCAGTGAGTTGGTGGCAGTGCCTCCTCCGTCTTCCTGTGCACGATTGAAATCAGCACCACAGCAAGGTGAAAAAGTCTCAACTTGCAACAGTTTCCAGTCACTTGCATAACATCTTTTCTGACACTGAGAACTGACTGCATAGACCAGCTGCTTTGTACAAGGATGAGAAACCTCTTAATACTTTGTATTTCTTGCACTCAGAACAAAATAACAGAAGCATTTTTCAGTATGTTCTAAAATAACATTTAAATAAATACCTTGATGGCCTTTGTTTCTCTTCTCAAAACATGCAGAAGGATTGCTCAGAGTTTTTAACGTCTCTGTGGAGGTACAAAGTCAGTTCAGTGTTTGTGATACAGAGCCTCCAAAGTATTAAATTATTCCTAAAATAGACTTAGTATAACAAAGTAGACAACTTTGTCTAGTGGTTAGAGTGCAAGACTTGAAATCCATGGTTCTGTGCTTCTCTGAGGCTGAGCAAGTCAATTCCTCTGCATTGCAGCTTTCTTATCTCTAACCTCACATGGGTGTTGTAAGCATTAATTGCTTTCTGTAAAGTATGTTGAGATGTAGAAATGGACGTTGCCTGTGCAAGTGCAAAGTATTCTCTGTTCATTTTTAATATTAGTATTAGGATGTTTGTTCCAAGTAGGAAGAAGCGAATCAAGACAGTAGAAGAAAATAACCCCTACGGAGTTATTACTGGTTAAAACAATACTGTCCCTTAAAAGAAATAAAAACAAAAACAACAAAATTGAGTGGCTGCGTTACTCACTCCGTCCCAGCGCCATGTTAGATTCTAGGCAACACCACCTGTTTGAAAGAGCAACATAAAAACACTCCCGAGCAGTTTTGTCTCACAGAAGGATGGTTTTCTCCACCCAGCTAGTTGCCATGCGCTGTCAGAGAGCAGAAACGTTCACTTTTCACTATAATTTTCTTTTTAGTTCATATAATAGACATCTGCTATCTTTATTCATGAAAACAGCAAATCTCCAAATGTTACTAAGATACTTACTTCCAACAAACTCCTGACAATGTAACGGCATGGGTTTCTAAACTAGTGTATGGAAGATATTTCCCATGTCAAAATTTTTTTATACTTTATTTTTTCCTCCATATTAGTGGTTATTTCATGTGTGTGTACCAAGATTTCTCCTGACTTTTGCATTGCCCTTGTCCCAGTTTTAAAGGCCTTGACAACTCAGAAGTCTAGGTGATTTCAGTGCAGGTGGTACACATTGAGCAATTCTGCTTCAGTCCTGTCTAGTTTGTCACCGATTATTGTTCCTCTTATCCTTTAGTACAACGTGGCCAAGTGATATGTAAAGCCAAGCAAAGACTTCTTTCTCCAAACTTGCACTGGACGGCATTATACAGCGGTACTGTCCTTTTAGAGCAACACATTCCTCGCAATTTAAGAATGCAAAATGAAGCCGTGGAGGTACAGGAATGAATAAAACATGCAAGATTAGGTATGCAAACTTTACATGTGTGGCTTGTGTAACAGTGCAGTGTTTACACGGAAGCATCTGTTTTATAATTTACTGTGGGTGAGCGGTATGCTGGTAACCATGACAAACACAATTCCATTTCTTGAGGGGAAAAAAATCCACAATACTTCATATGTAATGGTAAAGGACACATAACATAAGAGTGGACATATGTGATTGAATCAAAAGCAGTGATCTGGAATGGATGCTTGGAAAGCAGCATAAGAAATAGAGAAATCATAAAGTAGCATAAAGTAAAAGATTCCTTCTCTCAGCAATCTGTGTATCCAGCAATTAGAAATGTGGAGTTTCCAGTGTGGGGGCTGCATTCCGTCCATTGAATTTAACATACATTTATAGAAACTCTGTTAATTCTTCTAATATCTATTTTAATCTCTTTTGACTTCTGGTTTCAACAACAGCTTGAGCCACGGAGTTCCAAAATTAATTATACATTTTATATAAAAGTACCTCAAATTGTCCACATTAGTTTTATAGTGGCTGCTTAATATTCTTGTGGGGTGGTCTTGCCGTCTAGTATTTTGAAAAATGGTGGGCAGTCATCTCTGATACACTTTTTTATGATATTTGTGACCTCAGATGCTTTGGTCTTTCCTATTCCTTCATCTTTACAGGCAGTAGGAAAGGCCAGGTCCACTCAGTTTCCCTTTATACAGAAATTGCACCACATCTTCACCAATACTGATCTTTCCCTATACTTATTTTTTTTCCTACTAGAACTTTTCTTTTTCCCTCCCACAGAAAACAGATACATTAGCAGCATCCCACTCAGCCTGCTTACCAGGTTGAGACCTGCGTAAGTTCACGTCTGCTAAGCTTGAACGGGCTGGAATTGAATATTACTTAAATAAAACCAGTGTGTTTTCTTGGCAAGTACTTTTAAATATTGTGTTGCATTACTTGAAATGTATATATGATGTTGTGCCAAAAAATGTATCCCTAGCTCCACTGGGATGTCTACCATGACCTTCTAACCAATCTGTCATGCCAGAAGGTAACCTTTTTTTTCTGGCAGGTGAGGCCAGAGAATAAAAAATATGTATATTTATTTCCTGGCACAGATCCCTTTGACTTGTGTATGGTCTTATGCAGAAAGGAAAACAAAGCTGAAGGAAGAAGCTAATTAATTTTCATCTGAATTTCACATCAATAATTACAGAAAATATAGAAGTCTTTCCTACCACCTAATAGAAATCAAATGGGCTGATAGATAACCGACTGACAGTTATTGCACGTATACTGCCTTTCTCTGTAATTCATTTATTATTTTTAGGTAATAGCAGCCCTATACTGTTCTACTTACTCAATTTTATTGCTTTTTCTATATTATCTTTTCAAATGCAGAACCGCAGGTAAACCAAATGTAACTATTCATCAAACCCACGAAGTATCATTTATAATATTAAAGCAATCACAGCTAATGCATCAGTTAATCCCATACCTCCTCTGACAGAGATTTCCCTTACAATGACACAGCCTGGTTTTACCGTTTGAAAAGAAATTGGATGACCTTTGAGATAAATTTTCCTGCCCTATATGAGAAGGTTGAAATACCCTTGCATTTAAATACTTCATGCCCTGTACTCTCTTTATGTCTTGAACACAAATCTTAGAGCTTTTTTAAAGCAGGATATGACACTTAGTCCACTCATCTGATCTAGTAGGTGTGTGTAATGATAAATTACATACATTTGGCAGTAGTTCAGTTACTTCAGACTTCACTTTCCTCGAGACTCTTAGACAAATGTCATCTGGGCTTTGTGATTTAATTTCCTTTTTTTTTTTTTTTTTCTCTCACATCTTAGTGACTGCCTGTGTCTCACCTTCCTTATTTATAAAGGGTAAACCTCAGGCTACTACAGGTAGTCCTGTCTTTCTAGGCAGGTAGTTCTGTCTTTCTTTTCACTTCACCTCTGCTTCTTTATTTTTTGTTTGTTTGTTTCTTTGTTTAATTGAAGAATAAAATACATTTCTCTGATAATGGAAGAGATGTAAGGGCATTAGCATTAATACCACTCCATGTTTTGCTTGTTATTTAAATGCTTCAGTCTGCTTCAAATTTAAACAGAAGAATAAGCTCCATAAAGCTGGGAACCATCAATAAAACCCAACCTAAACCATTCAGTGAATGGGAGTCTCTGTCTCTGGCTGTGGGCCCAGGAAGATTCTCAGCTCTCAGTGAACTCAGTGAAATCTGTTTCAGGTCCAGTGAGAAGTCAGCGCTGAACACCCTGAGGTCTGCATTTACTCATTGAACCAGCCTGTGTTGGAGACGGTAAAGAGCATTTCTTCTCATGGTTCCCTTGAATGCAGCAGCCTGCTGATATTTGACTGTGTGCATCCTGCAACTGGCACTCAACCTCTGCTCAATACATGCTCATGGTGGTAAAGATAATATTGCAAAACTGTCCACAGTTTGAGGGTGAGAATGATCAAAAGGACACGGGCACTTTTGGATGCAAAGCTTTTAGAAGGCAGGAAAATATTTGGGAAACCCCATTTTGCTCTGAACTTAAAACACTGTTATCCAGATGCATCTATATTTGGCATTACAGAGAATTAATTTTGTCATCTACCTATTTCTTCATGTTTGATGAAATTTCATTTCAGAAATAAGGGATTTATAGCTTACTTTCCCTCTATGCACATTATCATTTATATAACTGACAGGTTCAGTTGTTAAAAGCAGTACATGAGTTTTTTTCCAATAAAGGGCTCACATCTTTCTGACATTTATTACAAGTTTATTACTTCTATACCCTTCTGAGTGAAGCTCTTTCATCCATTGTGGGAGTGTCTGAAGTACAGATTTTTCATTACCTGTGACTTACCATTAATTTTAGGCCAGAAGTGATTTAATTTTGACTGTTTTTTAAAAACAGAAAGGGCATAAAAATACTTTAAGTCAATTAAGCTAAGAAAACTCATTTGGGAGGGGACACTTAAATTATGATATCATTTTTTTTTTCCAGGTGATAAGTTTTACCTTCCTAGGGTAGAGAGAAGTTTGGTTAGTCATACTTCTGATTTACTTTAGGAAACAAATCACTGCGTAGAAGACTGAGTGATCTGGTTATGTCATACAGGATGTTTTCACTTCTGCGTCACCAGTATACTGATTATATCCATGCAACTGAGTTCTTAACAGAATGCTTAAGTGTGAAGCATCTTTGGTCCCAGAGACCAAGTAAATTTAAATTCTAAGGGACATTTCTGCATCTGCACACAGGTGCTAAAACTGGATTGCCTATTCATCTGTGGAGGAAGAGGCCATCCCATGCCAGAGAATGGTCCCAAGAAAGTTTAATGTACTAACGTGGATGAAGACTTAAGGAACCTTCTTGCAAGTCCTAAATTCATGGCAAAGAACCTCAAAAATCAGTGTATGGTATACCAGGTGGTATAAGGTCCACCAAGCACTGCCTCTGTTGGAGGACCACAGGGGCAATCGTAGCCCCTTGGGTCACAGAACTGCATTAGTTCAATAATTGTTTCATTATGCAGGACAGGATCTGGTCCTCTGTCAAGAAATGCATGAAATTTCCATATTTGGAGTATTCACTTTTGATATTCATAACATTTTACACCATCAGAGACTTTATAAGACTCTGTCACCTTGCAAAAGCTCAGAAACAATTTTGGTCACGTCAACTATCATTTCTCTGACTTCTCTTAGTAAAACTTACATGATAAATGAAGACATCATCTTAGTAAAACTCAATTTTCTTTGACCCTCTTCTTGTCTTCCTACAACACAATTTATTTTTCCCCTTCAAATGGTCTCTTTTTTTAAAGCTAAAACTTCTGTTGTTAGCGTTATCCTCTCATTTTTTTTCTTAATCTGTTCTTCCAATCTCTATCTGCGTGAATTGCAAATTGTACTTCAAAACCATACCTAGAAACAACACCATGAACATTGGAAATCATATAGCTTTCTTATTAGAAATAGGAAGCATCTTGAATTCACACCATAAAACTGCCTTTGGGATTTCAGCACATGTTCTCTTGGAAACCTCAGAGGCATCGATCAGAGAGATTACCGTCTTTTTGGTCTCAACTCAGAGGAAAAAATATGTTTTACCAATGCTGTTATAGTTCTTGAAATTAAAGTAAAACAGTATAGGAATGGCAGTCTTGAATTAGAAAACATGAAATGATAACGGGAGTTTGATCCAGCTACTTGCAGGTCATGCTTGAAACAGCTCGTAAGTCGCAAGAGAACTAATTCACACAGGGGAAAGGAGGCTGGCACACCGGGGCACATCGGAGCTGCTCCCTCGGCAGCAGACGAGGAAGTTTGTCTTCCTTTGAGGTGGCTCTGGTTAAATGTTGCTCTCTGTCTGACTGTTCTCATTTTCATTCCACCTGTTTACTTGCATATTTGTAAGCCCTAAGGGCAAGCAGAATGACTTCTCTTTTTAAAATCAAGATCCCCCTTTCCTTTGTGAGCCAAAGGGTAGTCCAGATGTACTCACTGCTTACAAAGCAAGCTGTGGGGAGATGAATACCCGCCGGGACTGGGAGGTGGTTGAGGCTGATGCTGCCAGAGGGTCCTGCTCTGTCTGCTCTAGGAGACTTTTTCTGAGCACCTCTTTTCAGCTGGACGTCACACACAACAGGGCATGGATGCTGGCTGCCTCCTTTCAACCCAGTGGGGCAGCGCACAAATCGTTCGTCAGGGCTGTGGAAAACCTGTCAATAACTATCAGCCCTGCCCGGGGAGGCCTGAACTGATAGGCCTGGTCTCCTGTGTGTGACCTCCATGCATATGAGCAAGGCTTACAGGGCAGTAGAGCCGACTTTCTGCAGACGTCCCTGCTCGCCCGGCCCCAGGCCATCAGAATTGGTGTGTTCAGGAGGTGTGAGGGTGGCTGTCCCCATGCTGCACCCCACGTCCCCAGGCACACCAGCAAGGACAGTAATTTTGTACTTGCAAGCAGGCAGGCCTGTGGCCAAACCCTGCTCAAAAGGCAGCTCAGTGCAAGAAAATTAAACACTGGCTGGAGCAGGCTTAGGGCTCAGCTACCCACAGCATCCCCCTACCTTCTTTCTGGCCCAATTAATACTTAATGATTCTGCACAAAGTGATACGGCTTTAATAGGGTGGACTGAGAGAAATTTCCTTCCTGCCTCATTAGCCAGCAGTCTCCCCAGCTCTCCCGGGAATGGGAGCTGCAGGTTGAAGTTCTGTGAGGCAGAGGAGGAAATGAAATCCAAATCCTCACATCCTGTGCAGGCACTACAGCCTCTGAACCCAGGCTGTGCCAGAGGCACCCCTGGCACCTGCTGACACTGCCGGAGCCCTACCACCAAGCATCTAATGGCGCTCTGGCCAAACTCTCCCCTGTCACATCTATAAGCAAGTTGGTAACTGCTCAACATCGTATTCCTAATTTCCAGACCCGTATTCATGGAGTGTGATTTGAGAAAGCTACAGCAGTATTTTAATCAGAATTATTCACCTGAAGTAGCTGTTAGATATTTATGGCATTAACTCAGGCTTAATGGCTTTCTGCCTAGGGAAATCTTTGATTTTAATAACACATAGATCACATCCAAGTGTGACCTCATTCATATTTGGAAAACAGTTATTCTATATACAGTGTTTTCTGGGGGTTAGTTTTGCTTCTGTCAGTAGCTGCTGCCACATCTAAATGAGATATCACATTTTCATACGTATAATAACGGCCAACAATCTTTTTGGCTCAAAAATAAACCGCAAATGTTCTTTCTTACAAATAAATGAACAGTCATTACCCATTGTGGTGTAAACTTGGTGTCTCACAGCACATTTGCATTTACTCCATTTAAATAAAGAGGGTTTTGACCTTGGCACCTACAACAATAACAGAAATATTACCTGTAAAAAATGAAGTGCACTGTGAAAGGAGAAACTAGATTTCCTTCTGTAAATACTCTTTCCAAATGTTTTCCCAAGGCAGAACCTGAATGTCATTTATATTGCTTGCAGAATTTCCCTTATAAAAAAAAATGCATTCACATTTGGTTTAGTTTTGCAAGGCATTATACGCATCCATCTGAAACCATGCAGTTCACTGAAATCTTTCTTGTGGTGGGAAACTGCCACCCACACCTTGGGAGAGCATCTGCTGTGCTATAGTCAGCCTCCAAGTGACGTCCACACCTGGAACTGACTCAGTTGCCTCGTTCAGTGCTGCTGTCAACACTTCACCCATGGCAGATCTGACGAGGCTGCTATCCACCATCAACTTTTTCCTAACTCAGTTAGGGCTTGTAGCTTCACCAGAGGAAATAGTTTGGCTTTCTCCTGCATCTCTGTGTACCCTGGAAAGACCAATGCGGTTTTGCATGCAGTCACTCATGCTGAAGGAGCACATAACTAAGAATGAGTTAAATTTCAAGTATAGTGGTGTATTGTGGGTTGAAGGAAATCTCGAGTCTACATAATAAAAGGATTAGAAGTCAAGTTCTGTGACAGTGCTAATTTGGGAACAGCTGCCCAATTCTAAGCTTATTTATTTCAGACTATCTGTTAGAATTATGAGTGCTCTGCTGCTGAACAGAAAAACAGTTCTAATTAAGTCCTTACAAAACAGGGGGCATTATTACAACTAAGAATTGGTTAGTTTAAGACTTTTTCTTCCTATTCATCAATTATTCATCAATTAATTAAAATCAGAGGAGTGTTTCAATGTACTGACACCATTTGAAATTATTCTATGTGAACATAAAGCAGCATATAAATTGTTCACAAATTTTTCCTTATGATCAATACTTTGGAGAGTTTGAAACCACAAACTTAATACATGCAACACCCATAGGTGTATAACTTGGGTACTGCTAACTGCTCCCGTTTCCCAATTTATGTAGTTAAAATGAAACAGAATGTAGGGTAAGTGCCAGGCTGCTTTCAGCTGCCACCTCTGAGCACCAGCAAAAGCCACTGTAATTCTGGGGAATGTGTTCTCCACCAGTGTGGAGTCAAGCCAAAATTTGCAGGTTCATTGGGTTTCATGGCAAAAGAGGGCTTTGTGGAACAGCCTCTCATGCTCACTCACATCCTCCAGGTAAACTTTCTGCTGCTGTACCGTACTCTATGAGACTGAGGCCCTTTTTGTTTGGTTTTCTTTTGTTTTTATTCCAGCCGTTCCTTCCTTTTAAGATTAATCTTTTTTTTTTATTATTTTTCACTGACATTGGAGAATCTCAAGGGGTTTTTCCTTTCCGCTGGTATCAGCCCTGTCAATATTTTCCTTCCTGCAGTCATTAGACACCCACTCCAGCCAATTAATCCTGGCCATGTTCTTTTTGTTGATCAGTTCTGATTTGAAAGAATGCTGTTTGCATCTGAATTCAAAATATGATTCCCTACCACAAAGCCGTAACATAATTTATGCATTTTTAATGCATTTTGTCAATCTGGGGAGACAGCAGAGAAGTTTATACATGTAGAAACAAAATAACCCAATCCAATCTCATTACTCTGTGCTTACCAAAATAAAACTGCTAGCAAAGGCAATGCCCTCAAATGTCTCTGAATATTTAAAAGATAATTTAAAACTTTATTGCCCATAGTTTTTGCAAGCCTTTTCATCATATGCAACCTATTGTCAGATTCCTTCTTCTCCCCCCAGAAGCTGTCAATTACAAGAACATTGCACATCATGACAGAAATTTATGAAGATTTCTACAAACAAACACCATACCTTGTTTTATTTTTGTGACTAACATTTCACACCATGTCTTTATAAATGTACTTTTTCTTTTTTTCCAGTCTTTGAAGAGTATTGGCATTTTCTCTCTTTTTTCTCAATGCCCTGTTTTGTTTTCCTTTGCTTTGTTTTATTTTAGAAAGGGAAACTTTATATCATGTCTGGTACCTTTGATTTCCATATTTCATCTCTCTGATAAATAATCATCTCTTGGAACGTAAATTGATTTTAAATAAAATTATTCCAGTACTCTATGAATTTTGTTTTTGTTTCCTTTCCCTGACCATTAAACATTTTGTTTTAGCTTGGGCCCTGAAGTAGATCCTTCTTACAACATAACACCACAGTAGGAGGGAGCATCCAGGTTTTTCTATTTTCCTCATATTCTCATCCCATTTTCTCCTTTGTGTCTGCATGAGCTGCCAATAGTATCTACATTTTATTTCTGCTATCCCTGTCTTACCCTCATGACTGCATGATTTCAGAGCAAAGAAATCTTAACTCAGCCTCCACTTAAATTTGTCTTCTAACTGACAGAAGCTCTCCAGGCAGTGTAGGTGCCCCGGGAAGCTTTTAACCTGAGATCCTTGCCCTCAGAGCTCAGAAGCTTTGCAGCACTGTTCCTTCTTTCCCATTTCAGGTTTGGGGCACATGGAGGATCCATGTCAAGAAACAAGACTGAATTTGTGAGACCTCGGCATAAAGCCTCCCCTTCCCTCAAGACTTCAAAACTTTGTTGAAACTTTAGCTGTCAGCAGGCATGGAGTTAACATTATGGATTTTTTCTTCAGTTAAAAGTGCAGAGTAAGGTTTTAGAATTATATCCCACAGGCATGACACTTAGTGTGGTACCATTGCTGTAGATGATTTGTATCGTTAGATTCACACATTCTGTAAAAGCTACTTGAAACTGCATGTTGTTCTAGAATAGCATATGGAGGCTTGCACCAATGAAGCTGTCACTGGGATTTCATTGTTTCTGGTGGCTCCAAAACCACTTTGAACTAACACAACAGTGCAAAAGTACATATATTAAATACTTTTAATTCTTGTTTTCAGTCACTTGCAAAAGAGGGTGGCAAACCTGCTCACCCTATATAAAAGAAAGGAGATGACAAACAAAACAAACTGATGTCATCCACATTTTTCAAGGAAGAGTAGGCTTTCAATAAAACATTTTTCAATAAAATATTCTAGACACTAAGCCTAGCAGAATCTGCTTTCCCAGAGACCTCCTGAAAACCTCTTTGGTGTGGTATCTCTGAGCAAACCAGTTCAAGCTAGTAAATGTCAAAACTGATAGTGAGTTACTGATGAAATAAAAACCTAACAATAAAGGACAAACCCATAGATGTCCAGTAGGAATATATACAATTTACTCTAAGGTGAAGACATGAGTAGATACATTCCGCTAAGTGTATATAACCTAAGAATGACTTTAAAAGGAAAAAAAAAAGGTTCTTCAGCATACTGTGTTATTCAAAGAAACCATTTTCATCTGTTGCTTCTGGTCCCTTACTGGAAAGGAGTGAGGAGATAAAGGAGAATTAAAAACGTGTCTTAAAATGGTAATACAGTAACAGTGACTGGTGTGTTCTTTTTCACTTTTTACAGATGTTTTCCTTAAATAATAATAATAATAATAATAATATTGCAAAATAAAACACACATTAACTACAGTATATCACTATTGAGTGAGACTCAGTTTTCCCCTCATTTATTGCTTGAAGTACTGCAGTACAGTTAAATGGTACTCTTCTGGACTAAGTTGAAAACAACAGTCATTAACATGATACCCTACATTGGATTGATGATGTTGTAGCATATCCTGCTTGAGTAATAACTTTCTAAGACCTCTGTTATACAAGCTTAATTCATTCTACACTAACCAGTATCCTTGTTTCCATATTAAAATGAAAAAATAAAAAAATCTTCACATACCCTCCAACCCAAGTAGCCATTTTAACAGGCAATCCATGCGAAGCCTAAATTCTTGTAAAACAACTAAGAGCACTTATTGTCCTGTGGTATGTCTGTAACACACGAGAGGGCCTCTCCATTGTGCAGCTCCATGCAACAGTCCTGGCAGGAATGTGAGCATTTTAGCTTGTGGTATAGATCTGTCTGGAGCTACATCATCTCAGAAATCTCTACATCCCACTGTATCAGAAAGTACACGACCTTGCAGGAGCCTACATTGTCCTGGAAATCAATGGCTTAGGTTTCTCCGTGGCTTCTCAGTTTTGTCCTTAAGTGAACTGAGTCCTACCAGCTGGCTCCATGGCCTGTTCCTAACTGATCTGGGAAAACAGTAAAGGAGAAAAGACTTTTTCTTGCCATGATGGAGACAAAAAGGGCAACATAAACAAATTGTTGGGTATACAGCTTCTGTTTGCTGCGCTACAGATAAAGCATGCTCTCCATCAGCAGGAGTTGGGCAGCTATGTCCATCAAAGCAGCACAAAAGCAGAAAAAATAGCAATTGAAAAGCCAAGTGTTTCAAAAAGACTGTTGTTGCACATTATATAGAGAACTCCTGTGCAGCTAGATGTAGAGATTCACAAAAGCTAATAGTTGTTTAATGAGGTTAACATACCTTGGCTTGCTCTGCGGAATGCAGGGAGAGGTGGATCAGGGTGGCCGGGGCTCCTGCTCGGGTGGCTTCTCCTCAGCAACCTTGTGAGCGACTGCACAGGGGCTCCAGCAGATGTCTGGTGAGTCTGAGGCTAACTTCTACCTTTAAACATCCCCCTGTAGGCACTGAGAGAGCTCTGAAGATTGTTGCAATTAAATCGCCAGCCTGTTAGCACTGCAGTGCAGAGAAGGAGGAAACTGGCCAAATATTCATGCAGATAAACATTCTGAGGATTAAATTAAATAGATACATTGTTAGTATTGTCAGTATTGTCAAAATACCCTTTTCATGTTTAGTATATCACCAAAACATTTAAAAGTTCATTTCTTATGGTGACTACATTTCAAATTTTATTAATTTAGGCATTTTAATGGGAAATGTATTAGAGGGGTATTGGGTTAGCAAGACTGTCAAATAATAACATGAGAAATGTTATTGGTGAGGTTTTATTGTGGAGTGTTACATTTTCACATGACTTACAAGGATTAATAAAACAGAAAAATAATGTCAGAAAAGCAGTGTCACTGCTATTTTCAGAGGTTTTATTTTTCACAAATAATTTTTGCGTTGGTATATGCTGTAATATCAAAGGAAATCAGGTTTACATTCTGCACAGATTCATGTGCATGCCCCAGTTTTTTTGTTTGTTTGCTTTTTGGGTGGGGGAGTGCTTCATGGAGGAGAGAAACATTATGGGGATAAAACAGGATGGGCAAGAGAGATTGAATGTCACGTTATTGCAGATGGATAGTAACAATAAAGGAATAAATTTAAGGACCTCGTCCTGAAGCAGCTCTGCTATTTCTTTTTGAACTGGCAGTTAAACATTTAATAGTTCCCGAAATTATCCACAATACATTCTTTCCTTTCTATAACTTTCTTTCCCATAATATGCTTCCGAGATTTTATTGCAATTTTGTTTCCATTCTGCTTTCTCATAAGCATGCCTATTGTAAAGTACAATTTCTTTTCAGTTTTCTTGACTTAGATTAGTCAAGTTCTTTTGTTTTCCCAAACTGCTTGCCCTTGTACTTTGTTGTGCAAAAAAAGAGGCTACTTGCATGACTGAGGACAGTGTTCAGATATGACTGTCTGTACAAAGAAGCACTTGGTAGGCAGCAGAACAAATGTATACGGGAGAATATGAGCTGAAATTCCATGGATTGAATTTCATTTATGAAAACCTATTTGTTTACCCGAATGTCTGGCAATCTTCACTTCAGAGCATCATCTTGACAAAAGACCTTGCTTACCTATTTGTGAAAAGTAATGCTAAATATAAATATTACAAAAAGTAGATCTTCATCAGTTTCTTCAAAGGTCTTTCTTCCAGTTTTAAATTTCCCATTAAGGGGCCCATTTTAGCTATTTAATGTATTGCCATTTTTCCAATACCATACTCATTTTGTAATGAATTTTCACATCTTAGTAATGTCTATCAGGAGACAAAAAAAGCAACAGATTTCTTAGTGCCAGTTTTGTTTCTGAAACTTCTCCAAGTGTTTAATAACCCCAAGAAAACTGTACGGTCTGAAAAAAAAATAATAACCATACATTTTGGAAAAAAAAATAAATAAAAAGGAAGAAGAAGAAGTAGAAGAAGGAAATCATTAAGAAATACTCAGAGGAGAAGTAGTATGAGAATTTTTTTTCTCAATACTTTACACAATAGAGAATGGAATTATGGAGGTCAGAGGTCATCATGCCAACAGCACGAGAGATGTGGCACAGATATCTTTTTCTTTCAAAGATGTGTGTGCAAGTAATAAACTCTGGTAGCTATGTGTAGGATGTAACAGATGAGCTTAGAGAGAATGTAAAGATCAGACAGTCAAAGATATAAAAACTTTAATTATCTCAGAAACAGGCAAGTTGCAAGAGAGCTAAGGAATAGGCTTAGCCACAAGGGTATAAGGAAAGTAATTTTGTAGGATAAAGACTCTCTTGAAAAGCTGAAGTATTTATCTGTATAGTTTTTATTATAGAAGATGCTGGAGAAGTACTTCTTTCTTTATATGTAACAAAAATAGACTGTCAGAGAAACACCAAGAGTAAAAGAGCAGAGGTCGGATCAAACTGGAAAACTGAAGTGCTGCATAACTCCATGACCAAATAACACTCATCGAAGAAATCTGCAAGAATCTAGGGAACTACAGATAAAAAGCTGTTAGGATAACCTGAAATATAAACTAGAAACAATGTTGTAAGACTACTAAGCTTTATGGTTGACAGCCTCTGGCCAAATCATCAATTTAGCAGAATGGCAGATCAGGTTCAGCTTCTAAATACACGTTCTGAAAAGTATAGGCTGAACATTGATGAAACCTTAAATATTGTTCTCAGAAAAAAAAAAAGACCTGGTTGCCCCTGTGCACAAGCCTCTGAAACACCCCACACTAATACTCATTATTGCCATAATTCACAATATTAAATCTTTAAAAATGTAACAGATGTAGCAAAATTGCCAGGGATAGACAGGACAGCCAGAAAGAAAAATGGCATGTGCAGACACAATGAACTATTTAGCTTAGAGCTCGTGGCAGCCCCAGGGAGGCTTGTCAAAAATGTATGTACAGCAAATGGAGTAGAGAGAGGCAAGGATCTTCCCTTGATACCTGGGCTGTTTTCTTCTCTTAAACAAAGACCAGCAATGTTTTGAAAGAAAGAACAGCATAAGAAAGCTGTTCTGTAAAACTGCCCAAGTGCTTCACCACTTTTCACCAATGCTCAACTATAATATCACACTTTCTAAAGCGTTCAGGTAATTGGAATCAAAAGTAAATTTTGTCCAAATCTTGGATCATGCTTCAAAAACTGCTGTTACTAAGGTCCAATTACCTTGGCTGGCCTCTAGCTATAAACAAACTGCTCAGATTTGTGTCCTTCCTTGATATAAATATCACCTTAGCAGAAATTCCAGCCTACCCAAACTTGAGTTAAGATCATAGCACCACAGCTACCTGTGCTACATTTAGAGAACAAACTTTCCAGGGAACGGGTGAGGGAGCTGGGGCTGAAAAGGAGGCTCAGGAGGTGTTATCACTCTCAAAGGAGGTTGTAACAAGGTGGGGATCAGGCTCTTCTCGCTAGAAACAAGTGATAGGACAAGAGAAAATGGCCTCATGTTACAAAAGGGGAGGTTTCAGCTGGATATTAGGACAAAATTCTTCACCAAAAGGGTTGTGAAGTATTGGAACAAGCTGCCAAAGGAAGCTGTTGAGCCACCGTCCCTGGAGGTATTAAAAGATGTGTGGATGTGGTGCTCAGAGACTTGTTTTACTGGTGGACATGGCAGTGCTAGGTTAATAACTGGACTTAGAGGTCTTTTCCATCCTAAATCAATCTATGATCCACATCTGAACAAGAGAGTTTGTTTCCTTCATCTGCATGCTGAGGATAATATTCAACTTGTGATATTTTACATTTAACAACTAAAATTTCACCAGAGATTGTCTTAGGTAACAGAGAATGCGAGCAAAGCCTAGGAAGAAAACATGCAAATAGGAGGCCGGATAAACTATTTTTTTATCTATTTGTTTTACTCTTCAACTCTCCAAAAGGTTGATAGCTCCCAGACTGGTTGGCATTCAAGTGATGGACTTAACGGCCGTCTGTCTGGGGACCCACTATTTACTTCCCTGAGCTACATGGATGCATGCCAGAAACAAAAGGGTTTGAAATTAGCATATAAGAGAAGCTTTACAGGTTTCAGCTTTACAGTTGTTAATTTTAAGATCTTTTCCATAACCTTTTCTGAGACAAACATGGCATGAAGTAGAGCGAACAGACCCAGGATTACAGACATTGAAATTCAGAAGCATGTCAAAACGATGACTTTGGGTGGAATTTCACAAACATGACACTCGGTACGTACAAAATAAAAATAATTCATTGGCGGCCAGGAAAATCAACTAAAGAAAATTAAATTAAAGCAGGTCAGTCTCTTCAACGACTATGTGGCGTAAATGTTAAATAGAAGTATCGTGCACCCCTGATTGTAATGTGCAGCCAAATCACCCATAAATACTATTCCCTGAGTTGCATAGTACAACTTTATTTTAATCCTATGCAATAAAATACATTTTTGCTCATTTCACCGATGCATGGTTGTGTCATTACCACTGAGCCTAGCTGAGCTTTTCTTTTTTTTCTTTTTTTTTCTTTTTTTTCTTTTTTTTTTTTTCCCTGTAAAACAGACCGAAAGAGAATAAATTTGTATCTGAAAAAAAAAAATAATAATAATAATGGTGGACAGTGCAGTACATGGAGAAGGCAGCTGAGAAAAGCAGTGTTCAACATCACACTTCACACAGCAGAACTCAGTTTATCACCTGCAATGCCTAGCGTCAGGGCTGAAGACCCATCTGAACGATGTATCTCCAGACTGAACGCTTATGCAGAGTATCACCAATATATCTTTGCTTCTTTGCAATTAAACAAAGTGTAAAAGCTAAACATGCAGATTTTCAGAACGAATTATTCCTCAAATGATGGCACCATACAGCACTTCAGACTGAAGTCTTCGTTCCAAGTGCAGCTCAGACCCTACCAGTAAGCCTGCTGCGTCCTGTCGTGGTCCTGCTGGCCCCACAGACCATGCGAGATAAAGACAAGGCGCACAGTGGAGAACAGTGTGAGCTCCTGGCCTCTGATCTTAGAGAGTTGTCAAACTTCCTTTCTGCTAACATAAGTCTTCCCCAAACAGAACTCAGCCCAAAGTAAGGCTTTTAATTTCCAAGCCTTTATTTAGAAGATGACATATGGAAAAGAAGAGCTAAAAAAACATTACCAGCAATGACAAAGAGACAATTAAAATAATGATAGCTGGGGACACACATAGTAATATCTACATTCTGTGAAATTGCTGATCATTTTGACTGCTGCCTGCTTGCTCTGCCTTGCTGGAGAACAAGAATGCTTACAAATTGCTTCCTTTATGCATATGGAGTGTTTCTTGCTTGTTTGTTCAGTTGGTTATGTTTGTCTAAAGCACTTGTGCTCCAGCGTATTCTCGCGTCACGAGTGCAGCTCTATGGTTATGGCTGAGAAGGTATTTAATTCTAATTTTGTGTTTTCAGGAGCTTAACATCATCAAAACAAATTACATTTTGGACACAAATCTCTGTGCCTGTACTGCACCAGAGATGAGCTACCAATTTGTTACGTCCAAACTCTGCGGTGGCATAGAAATTTTTATTCCCTGCATTTTGACAGTATTTATGGAAATATTTTTTGCCTGGGAAGCATCCTTTTTAATCATTTGAACTTAAAATGCTCTGTAATTCTCAGTTTCTGCTTGCGTAATGAAAACACAGCAGACTGTAAAGCAGCAGAGGTTTTGCAGAGGCCAGGTGGCTGCCACTGCACTTCAGGCACTGCAGCGAACAAGCACAGGCACACGTGCCCATAGCTTCATGTTTTCACACACTGTTCTTGGTGCGATCTTCCTGCTTTAACTCAACTCTTCTTTCCCCTAGCAAAACAAGTGCACTGGGAAATGATAGACCAAAGATTAGGGGTTAGAGATCTGGAGGTTCCAGATGCAAATCCTGACATGTCTGTGGATTTCACATGCAACTCTGGCAAGCCATTTGGGAGCAGTTTAAAGTGGGACTCACAAAGCTGGCTTCAGGAAATGTGGGGAGAAGAGCTCTGGCAAACCATACCTCACACCCCTTCCTACTGTCTGCAAAAAAAAGGCCAGGGGCTTTTTTGTGGGCTACAAAAAAAAGGCCAGGGGCTTTTTCTGTGGGCTACAGCAAACCTCAGTGAATGCTCTTCTTGAATACTTTGTCCTTACCGGTAAAATGGAGACAATCACACTTCCTTACCACACAGATGAAAGGGTAAATATGAAGGGAGATTTTAAGAGCCTGTTATGCAGCTGTACATACATAAATACTTTTCAGACATTGCCAGGACCTACCGTCCACCAGCTTGTCTACAATTCTGCAGCCAGACGCTATGTTACGGGTGTAAGGATGTAATTCAGTCTCCCTGCCACTCCTGTTCAGTCACTGGATTCGTTTCTGATGCTGCTTGCAGCTGTGATTTGATTTCACATCAGGAAGGACGAGAAAACCTGCATTAAAAAATGAAAGAGACATAGAGATACAAAAGACCTTCTATTGTTGAATTAAAATAGTTCAGTGCATGGGAACTTCAGATAGCTAAACTGTAAGGCATTGTAAGCAGAGGATCCGAGCAACAGGCATTTTAGATAACGTATGGACTATGTGCTATAGAGAATATCAGCGGGCTGGTAACACAGAAAAGGAGAATGCAAAGTGTCCTTTACTGCAGCATATTTTGATTACATGACAATGGAGAGTAGGACGGCTTAGCTCAACTGTTATTGACTCTGATAGTGCCTTGCTGAATCATTCATCACTTCAAAGGAATATAGAATTTTCTTGCAAAATGAATATATTATGTCCCCCTCATGTTTAACTAGATGGAAATGAAACTGAATAGTGAGCAAAATGCAAACACTTCTTGATCTATTCAGTGGCTACTGGCTCTGACTGAAAGGCAGAAATGCTGGAAATCTTGTCATATGCTGCAAGAACATGTTTGGAGGCTGATATTTCACTGCTGTCCTAGAAACAGAAAGTCAGTTGTTAGCCATTGTGAGTTGATATTTGTGAGGAAAGGCAATACTTGGAAATTGTATAGTGTTTGTTTTCTTCTGTGTAGAGGTACTCAAGGAGACACTTGAAAGGTAATCTACTGGATGTAAAATCAGAGCTAGATTGAGTCCCCAAATTATATATCTGAAGTCCTTAAGGGAATTAGAATGGAACAATAAAGAGGCAAATTCAATCATTTCAAACCTCTTTGCATGTGGCACAGGCTATGGCTATGTTTCACATGTTCAGCTGTAGAAACTACATGGAGGGTAGTTAAGAATCAATAGAAGATACTGGGTTTAGTTATTCTTTTTTGTTGTTGATGTTATTAAATGTGAACAGAGGTGTTGAAAATAGAACTATTGGATCAGAGCTTACCAGAAAGTACAAGAAAAGCAATACTGCAGATGTGAAACAATGTAGATGTTGATTTCCTATTAGAAGACAACACACTGTTAGAAAATCATCACTCTAACTTAGTTCATTCTACGTGCTGTAGTCAGAAAGTTGTTCTACATCTCTTTGTACTTACCTTCTGTATTTTTTTTTTTTCAGCTAAAGTGGTAAACAGCATGGTTATATTCATAAACATTTTCAACTAAGTACGTAAGAACATAATTGTAAACTTAAGCCTATGCAGAAGCCCATGAAGTCAAGTCTTTATCACTTGAATAGACCCGAGTCACATCAACAGAAACAAAATTAAAAACAAAACTATAACAACAACAACAAAAGCTGTTTAAGGTTTTATCCATGTCTAATACACGCATATATGCACACATACACACTTACATGTGTACATATGTAGATGCATATCAGCTGACAAATTAATTTGGCATAAAATGCTAAAGCAAAATGAAGGGCAGAGCAGAAAAATATATCCCAGAAATTCTCACTGCATTCTTGGAATTCTTCACTGTCTTTATTAAAATACCAACTTCAAATATAACAATACAGCTTTAAAATGGGAGATTTTTTTTACCAGCTTTCTTTGAAATGGCTCAACATATGACTGCATCCCTAATATTACAAGTTGCACACATGGTGTGCGCTCGATACAGATCTGAATGCTGGAAATTACTCTCCAAATTTCCCTTTGCAGGGGTTTCCTGTAGGGCTTCATAGGGGGTCATGGGCCACTCCTAATCATGCTGCTCTATGCATAGCTTCATTTTTTTCCTGGAGTCATCATAGGTACCTTATATCTTCTTCACGAGCCGGTGTTGCTGCAAAATGGTGGCATTCCCCTAAGGGTGGGGAGAAGTGGATTGTAATATCT
The DNA here is from genome assembly GCA_011076525.1 of Nettapus auritus. Classification (NCBI taxonomy): domain Eukaryota; kingdom Metazoa; phylum Chordata; class Aves; order Anseriformes; family Anatidae; genus Nettapus; species Nettapus auritus. The sequence goes on along the minus strand of CM021771.1, from coordinate 38,011,653 downwards.
GCTGCTACTGAGCAATCACCGAGCAACCGGACTCAGCCAGTACCTCGAGGGTCCTCAGAGCAGATGGGCATACTGACTAATGATTATTTTGAAACAAGGAGGGATTTTAGGACTGTTCACCAAGAAAGCATGGGGTATGAAGTTAAATTCACACACAAAAGCAAACCAAAACCAAACGAACCAAAACAACAACAAAAACACCTTGTCTCATGTCAAAATAACGGCTACCCATCAAGCTGTGAATGATCCTATGCTTGACACCATAGGGGTTTTGAATCCATTTGTGACATAGTCCTGCATCAAAAACCCAGTCTGATCTACTTCTTCAAAGCAAAAGCAGTAAATTTTTACTTAACTTGGAATATAAATGAGATATAAACTAAAGAGGAATAGAAGGAAGAAAAGGCAAAAAAAAAAAATAAAAAATAAAACAAAAAAAATAGGAGCAAATATTTTCATAAAGATATGAGACAAACTGAGCTGCAGATAAGAGTGGTAGCACGAAGAAGAAAATAGAAGGGAAAGAAAAAAAGCCAGGCATGCTCCCTGGAGAGGAAGAGAGAACTGGCCAGGGGAGAGAAACAGCACTGGGGAAGAAGGAGGTAAAGACAAGTGAAGGAAAAAGCCTGATCTTCCAAACACAAGCCTTATCAGCCGTGGACAGAAAGGCTGTCTTTAGAAGAGAAAATCGGACGTGAAGAAATCACAGTAGGAGATAGAGAAATCCCCAAACACCTAACCTAGATAGGAAAACTGAAAAATAACATGAAGGAGACAGAAGAGAAGACAACAAAAATAAAGATGAGAAAGAATCCAGCTGATTATTTCTTTTGACATTATCAGTTAATGATTCTTGTGCTTGGGCTAGCACATGGTTCCTAGCATATTTCCTAAATCCTATGAAACCTGCGGCAGAGTGTCTGGGTGAGCGGTGACAGATGACAGCACGTCTTGGAGACCCCTTCTTAGTCTGGATTGTTAAACAAAATTAAGCCTTCCAGACAAGCTCGTGTACACAGCATCTTTGTTTCTGACAAATATTAATTGGGCCAAACATTTTGGAAAGCCTTGTAACAACTTGTGAAAAATGTCTATGCTACAGCTAAAGTTTTACTGGTACAAGCTTGGCCGTGTTAAAGAAAACCAGAGCGAGCTAGATGGCTATGTATACATAGGTTCCAGAGATCAAGTTTAGCTACCAGCACCAGGGTTCAGTGCCACCCCTTATGCCTCTGAGCAATAAATATACAGTGTAATGAACACAATCCCACAGAAAATGACCAAAGCAAAGCGTGGCATAACTGCTTCTCATCAGTAGTATCTCACACCGTCAACTTCCTTCCCAAATACATTACAGACAAAGTAGCACTGACCAGAAAGGAAGAGTAATAAGCAGGAGTGAAACATCTGAACCAGGAAACGTTTCATCAGAAAAGGCACAGTGCCGCAGCGCACCAAGGATGAAGCAATTACCCAAATGTCAGGGCCGTGCACCAAGTGAAAGCCATAAGGATTTCTAGGCTTGGTGTCCGGCTAAGAAGCAGGGCTGCAGCTTTCTCAAAAACTGCCCTTTGGGAGCAGCAGTCAGGGGGCTGAAGTGCAGCATTGAGGAGGCAGCCCTTCCAGCAGCTGAGAAGTTCAGAATAATTTCCTTAGCTTTGATTTCAGATGGGGAAGGTACAAGGTTCAGCTTCACCCCCTGCACCTTTCATGGGAGCAAGTGCACTAACATGCTCTTGCCGTGGAAGTCCAGCAAGCCAGCCATGCAAGGGAAAGCCTTCCAAGGGCTGGGGATGCTCACCCACTACCTAACAGCAGGGCAGAGCAAGGCGAAGCCATGCGGGACTCCGCCATGCTGCCTTTTCCTCTGCTGGAATGGCTGCAAGGAAACAGAGCACACCTGACCCAAACTTAATAAACAGCACGCAAAGTGTCCTCCTGTCTCACATCCAAATACCTCACTTGTAAAATAACCTGCCTTTCCTTCCCCTTCCCTCCCCCTTCTGAGCCTGAGCAGATGGACTTGATTAAAATCATTTTGCTTTGCTTTGGAAATGGATACAAGTATAAAAATGGATGGTTTGGAAAAGTGATAATGCAAATAAATTTTTTGCAGTGGCTTAGAAAAATCCATTAGCTAAATATGTCTACTGCTTCTACCTTACATGCCATAAGCCATATTCTTACTAAAGAAACTATAAATTATTACATGAAATGCAATTATAGAACATAGTGTTTATGATACTGATTTGTGATCAGCAAAACGGGACAATCCATCCTTCTATAAGACAACCTAAACAATCATGGTAAAATTCTAACGGCTTTCAACAATCCCATATTTCTCAGAGGAGTGAATAATGTTTGAGAGACTCTTCTGCGAGATCAACGGAGTCACTTAAATCACACCGAGTATCTCATCTAGCAAAGCAGAAGTTCCCTCAAATCTCATCACTTTTTACTGAAGTCAAAGGAGCGCTCTGAATATTGAACGCTAAAGCCATAAAACTTTAAAGACATACCTTTCCACAAACCCACATCTAGGTTAAAATTTGAAATGATCCAGATCTCACTTCATACAGATGAGGGATTTAGCCACGTGTGTTACAAAGTCAGCTGCTGGTGAGATAATCTAATACAGCACAGGTTCGGTCGGTGCCAGGTCCCCGAACCGCTGCGGGGAGTTGTCAGGGAGCATTTTGCAGGTTCTGCCTATGTGCATGAGCCACAGGGGCTTTTTAAAGAGTGTGCTTAGAATGCACTTGAAGTGTATTATTTTTATGAACGCTACCACAAAGCGCATTTAGGATTTATAACTTTGACTTGCTTATTATAAAACTGAGGAAATATTTTCAGGAAAAATGCAAATTTTTGCAGGAGTGAATTCATGAATTATACACAGCCTTTTTCATTAAGCCAGAGCAAACCTGTTCAAGTTTGCTGGTTTTGCAGTCAAGCATCCCATCCTGATAAAAGACCACTTGTAGTGAGCCAGCCTTGTCAGAGATCTTTGGAAATGGTCTAAGAGGAGACATCTGGAGCCCACACCTGTGGGCTTTAACCCACCAGTCCCACCAGGACCTCTTCAGTTCCTTCCCCTCCAGCTCCCTAGGACCCCAGCTCTCTAACACAGATGCTGGGTGATGAGACCTCGGGACTGCCCATGTAGCCCCCCCAGGGCTGGATCTGGCCAGCACACTGTGCCTGGGTGAGCACTGCAAAGCTCCCAGGCAGCCATCCGTAGCAGCTAATTATGGTGCTTTATTAACAAGAGCAAAAGTTGGATCTACGTGAGCCAGTAAAAGAATGGTTTCATTAGGATAAAGTTCCATTAATCTGGAAACAAAACTAGCTATAATAACCTTTAAAGTTCTTCTGTCCTTCTTGGCAGGCTGGTTTCTACCACATCCTTTTCTTGCCCCCCCCCTGGTTTTTTTTTTTTTTTTTTTAATGGATCCTTTTAAAGAAGCGTGGAGGAAGAGACACTTAAAGTTTCATATGCTGGTACAATTTATAAATGAAAACATATATTGCATGTCATAGAAGTGACTTTTTTCATTTACTGATCTACATAGAGCTGAATGTTTGTTTTGATAATTGGCCTTTGCACAAAAAAGGCATTAAGTCAGCAGTGGTGAATTATTTATGAGACCTAGTTTAATGTGATTAATCTCTGAGGGTCTTAAGAAAAAAAAACTCTTAGGCATGGTGCTGTTTTTCACTAATTGATGAGCCAGCAAAGAGTCAAAGATCTTCAGGGTCGCTTTCCCTCCCGTTGTGCCCACCACAGGCAGAAGCCTCCCACCCACCAGTTGGGGTCTGGTGGTGCTGGCAGCACTGGGAAGCAGCTCTCCTCAGCAGGGGCTGCCTTTCAGACTGCCCAGAGGCCTGCTGCAGAGCCTCGCATTAAACCATGGCACGTCGGTCCTCCAGGAGCAAGAAGAAGGCTTTTAACGTGGTGGGAGGCTCCTCAGTCATAGCCACAATAATGCAACTTGGGCTCGAAGATTATCTTATCTGCACATGCACACCTGTGTGCTTATAAAAGGAACAAACCCCACATGTTGAATTGCACTGCATCTCAAAATCCTTCTTAGAAGCTGCCTTCATGCCTCCATCCTCAGGAAAGCTGCAATGTATGACCTTCAGGGCATCAAGGTCAATGCTGATGCTGCTGCCCCGTGCCAGACCCCCAAACAAACCACCAGAATCTGGCTTCAGGTACAGTTTGGCCTTTTCTCTTTGTTCTGGAAAGCTCGCTGCTGCATGAATACACAGCACATTTTCCACTCTGGATCAAGCATGCAAGTCTTGTAAAAACTCCTTACAGTCCCAGGATTTGCACATTACAAAGTCAGGAGGCCAAAAGTGGAGGTATCCCAGGCTCCGTTTGCTCATTACCAGGAGGCCAGCTCTGCTCTCTAATATTTTTTTTTCTTTAATTTGTATTGAGGTGCTATATTTTTGTGCTGTTAGTTTGACTTTTGGCTTTGCAGTTCTGTTTTATGCTTGCTTTGATCCTTGGGTCGTGCGTTTAACCAGCATTGCTCTAGAATTTGGGTAAGATGCGAGAGAAGTGGGGAACTCAGCTGTGCTGTCTGGACACTACTCATCCCAAGTGCAAGTATGTCGTCATACTTGTGCACAATTACCTCTCCTTATTACCCTGGTTCTGTACAAATACCGTGCAGTGCTCTCAGCTGTGGGTACAAATAACCCCAACGTGCTTCTGGAAAATATAAACCAAAGATCAATGTTTTGCTGGAATTAGAAACTGCCAGGAAACAGCAAAAAAACTGGATAGTGCCCAATAACCTTCCCTTTTAACTTTTTGCAGGAAGATGCAATCTAGCATTAAGATCTGCCATGCAAAGAACAACCGCTCATTACTTCAAAATGCTAATTAAAAATGACGAATGAAGACAGAGCATCATTAAATGAAGTTTTTCATATATAAGCTGAAAGGGCTTGAGTTGCTGCAGTTTTGCCATATTTGTTTGAAAAATGATAGCAAATGGCAGAAGCTGTTTTAAAGTCGACCTTTTAACTGACTCTTAATAAAAATGCATTTTGAATGTTAATTAAGAAGATGAAATAACTCACACTATTCATTTTCTGGCTCTAAATGCCTGCTCCGAGGACTGCAATTACTCACATAATTAAAATTTAGGTTATAGTCTCTCATGTGTGTCCTTCTTTGTATACAAATTTAAAATTAAGAACACCCCCTTGCTGTCTGAATGTCGATACCCAAATAAATCACCTGTCCCTAATTTCTTCCCAGGTAGAAAGGTACTTAGGTATAGCAGAGGCTGGGGTTAGACCTGGGAGAACAGGGCATTAACACCCTCTTAGCAGGTGAGCATGTGGAAAATCTCTTTTGTCCTTCCAGAAACGCACCTGAAGTCCCCCATAGGAGTGCTGTATAACCTGTTGCTACCATCAGTGTTATTGTTCACTGCTCATTGATAATTAAAACACAATTAAAATACACAAGCATCCTATGGGGGTTTGGCATCCCACTGAGGAATGACCCAGCCATGGGACGCTCTCCTTGGCAATGTGGTGTCAGGGCTGGTGGTGGTGCAGCTCTGCCTTGCCTTTTGTCTTCAGTTACCGTTACCTGCCCCAAAATCACGGCCCTGCCCAGCAGAGCTAGCCCAGGAGCTGCAGGCTGGGTGAGGCTCCCTGTGCTAAGCAGGGGTGCAAAACCAGTGTTAGCTTGCCTCTGACCATAAAATTGTACCATTCTCTATGGAAATCAGCGTACGTATGGCTGAATGTTATTGGTACCCGATTTTCCCAAGCTTTAAGTTTTATTCCTGGGTTTTATATTTCCAGGTCTGTGCCCTGAGTGCCAAGCGCTACACAATGCTCTCCCCAGCAGGGAGGTTTGGGCAGGGTGTGAGCAGCTCCGTGCAGCCTCCTCACAGCGTAACCAGAGTTGCTTCTTGCAAGGAAATTACTTATTTAGGATTTATCCTACAGAGATGAAAACGGCCGCTCAGCACAGCAGTGGTGACACATCAGAACAAAAACCGCAGCCGAAATAAGAGATCTTTAGGGTGTTCTGTCTAACCTAGCCTCTCTTTACAAAATAAAATAATAAATATATTTTTAAAAGCTTAAAGGAGCACAGCGCCACCAGAAGTAGCATCAAAAGCAACAAGTAGAAGGTACGCACTGCCAGCATGGTGTTAAAGGATATTTTTTCCACATCACAACTGCCAGGGAGCAGGCAGGGCCCCTGGCCGTGTGCATCCCCCAGAGGGGTGGTGCAGGATGCTGCCCCTTGCCTGGCCCTGCTGCTGTGCATGTGGGGTGTGGAGCAGCTCCGTGAGCACCAGGAACAGGCCCAGGGGTGCTGAGCCCAGAGATTCACCCATTTACAAATGAAAAGTGGTACTCAGGTGAATGGATCAATCACTAAAGATTTATGTGCAGTCTTAAAGGATATTTTTTTTTCCCCAGCTAGATCTTCCTGTAGCCTTCACAGTTTCTTTGGAAAATTATTAAAGAGGGATGAACAGCATGTTTATTTTACTGCGTTTTAACAGAAAATACTGAAAGTATCATATAGTGATTTCTCTGGCTTTGCAGAAAGGTCTTCCATAGTCTTAGCGTGTGTGCTAAAACCTTAAGGCAAGCCTATTTTTATCCCCAAGCACATTTTTATCCCAGAAGCCAGTGCTGCACAAGAGGCCAACAATACAGATGTGCACAACACTGGAACAGACTTTAAAGTCCAGCCCCAACGTCTCCAGCATGCTGCCCGTGCTCCTGGGGGCAGCAGCAGCGCCTTGCGGCAGGCCAAGGAGCTCCCCCTGCCAGCATCGACCTTGCCGCTCTGCAGAAATGCGCCAGTTAAATTTTAAACATAGCTCTTAAATATTAAAGTTTCTTCAATTTAATTTTTAAAGTTCCTCGAGCACGTAAGTGTTTGCAAATCCTATGCCGCAGTCCTGGAGTTTTCATGTTAATATTTAATGCTTATAGCTCCATGCCTGATGTTTTATTTGATCATCTTTCTAATTTTTGTACTCCTTTCTGAGCCATGAGTTCCTCTCTTTATTGGAGCTGGTTACCTCTGTGTGTAAAATATTTCTAAGCATGTCCTAAATTTACAAAGGCAATTGGGAAAAGTGAATGCTGTGGATGGCAGCTCCTCTAGAGACCATTTTGTAGAAAGACGCAGCAGTCTGCACACCCATCTTATGGAGAGGGGAGCTCTGATCCCTGCGTGTTTCAGGTGCTGCTGACCTTTAATAAATGGGCACGAGGTGTGCCATGCTCAGGGGCAGGCAGCAGGACCAGGCCCAGTGGGACAGCCATACAGCCCACCCATTTGGGCTAGCAGGGGCAGTACCCAAGCTCTGTTTTCTTCAACAGCAGGTCGCAATTTCTTTGCAAAAGAAATAAATAAAAAGTTTTTGTTTAGAAATCCATAAAAAAAAAAAATAATAATAATAAAAAACATAATTAGTACTCACTGGCTTAATAAGCTGAAATGGGACCTGTGCTACGATTTCCCTTTAAATGTGTTTCTGGCAGGTGTGGGTTTTGCATGCAGTGAGGCAATGAACCTAAAATTACAAGATTACAAGTTAATATTGCTTAACCATCGTAGCATCAGCATCTGTGCTGGTGGGTGCTAGCGCATATTAAGAACCCTTTTGCCACGTTTATTCTGCACTACCCACAGGTAGTGGGTTTTACTGGGTTTACTGGTTATTTTTAAGCCTGCCAGCCCTGAGAGTGGCTGTTCTGGCTGCAGCTCCTCACGTGCCGGTCCCCAGTGAGCCTGTCTCTGGAGTATGAGCTGCATTTGCTTTTCACATTCCAGCTTCTGCTTTGGGTGAAACCACTGCCCATCTGCAACAAAGCCAACTGGGTGGAAACTTGAGGGAACAAATAAAAACCCAATAAACTGCCTCTTGCTCACTGCCTGTGGCAGTGCAACCAGAGCCTACCAGTTCCCATGGGGCAGCCCCATGCCTGATGCAGTGCTGCCAGGGCCCATAGGGGAGCAAACGGGGTCAGAAGCTGCCAGCAGCATGGGACCCAGATTAATTAGCACAGCTGAATTTAACAGTGAGGATTAACCTGGCTAATTAGTGTCGGCACAGCATCACGCTGGTGCAGCCCTGCTCCGCTGGGGACGGGAATTAAATCGCTATGTGACGGCGAGTCGCTCCTTGCCCTCAGTGCTCCCAGTCTCCTTGCTCTTTGGTCCCAATTTTCTCCACCTGCAGGAAAGTCACAGTGCCCCTACGGTCACCTCACCCTGATGCTTGGGCACATCCCTTGTCCAGGAGCCTCTTATTGAAAAAAACTTGTGAGTTTCAAAACTTCTTATTGCACGAAAAATTTGTGAGAAAGTTTCAGTAACTAATGTGGGTGCAGAGCAAGAAATGACCATGGGCCAACACCAGGAGTAGCACAGACCTGGACAGAAGGATTCCTCTCCTTCAGCCCCAGAGGCACATTACCCAGGTCCACGTCCACGAGCCCCAGCAGCTCCCTGCCATGGAATAACACCTGCACAGAGCGCACTGCAGATTTAGACAGGCACACAGCCAGCTGACAGCAGGTGCCAACCAGAGAGATACTGCAATGCATGTGGTCACAGAAAGGGAGTTTGGTGAAATTGAACCCCAAAGATTTGCACTCCGGGTGCTCCTCCACTTGTCCAGCCAGGAAAAAACAGCATCAAGGTGGGATTTGTCTGGTCAGACGGACAGCACAGCTTGTGGGCCTTGACCGCTACCAAATGTGAACAAAATGATTTTAAAGTAACAGTGAAAAAGCCAATAAAAGTTCCAAAACCAATGAAACGGTCAGAAACTTGCCTTTACAGCACCATGAAACTCCTGCCCTGTCTGTGACAAAGGAAAGGACTTTTGCAAGATGCGTTATGAAAATGGTAATTCAGCGAGGGATCAGCTTTGTGCCCTTCCTTTCTTTTGAAGCAGAGACAAGCAATAACCCACCATGCATCCGAGCTTATGGACGCTGTAACATATAATCCTCAGAAGTGTAATCCTTGTATGGGACTAGTGTTCCCTATCCTTATGGCAGGTGAATATTTTTAGTGCAAAATATTTTTAGTGCAAAATAACACCCAAACGTCTGATGCTGCTCAGGGTAGAGGAGTCCATAGGTGAAGCATCCCTCTGGTGCACATATATCATCCTTACCAAAACAACACAAGTTGTGCAGGATGTTGGGCAAGGAACAGATGTTTTCTCTTTATGTCTGTATCCAGTCACATGTGTGGGTGCAGTAAAGTGTTCTCTTCTGGTGCCTTTCCATGAGATCCCTTCTTTTTTTTCTTTTTTAAACTGCAAAACACTGAGGTACAGGGACTGCTTAGAGACCGGACTTTCTGGCGTGCAGCACAAATCATTTAGCTAATTACTCATTGAGCACTCTAATCAGCACTGCTTGAATGAACTGACCACGGCAGCCTGAAGACGTGAGGCCAAGCAGCGAGAGCACCACGCAGGGGGCAGGATGGAGCCTCCGAGGTGCCCCCAGCCCCCTGCACATCTCTGCTGCCCGGTGGGTACCAGCAGCACCCAGGAGCCCCCAGCCCCACAGGGGTGCATGTGCAGCCAGCCTGCCTTCTCTTACACATTTCCCTCATTCCTTCGTACACTGGCCATTAAAAACTTCCCAGCAACCACCGTCACCAGCAACACAAGCACTCCTGCAGCACAGAGCAGGATAGGCACAGAAAATGGGGCTTTTCCATGCCTTGCAATTAGAGAAGATTCACCTCTAACCCCTGCCCATTTCTCATGCCATCAGCCATCTGCTGGTGGTGAAACCAGCCCCGGTTTCAACCCCATATGCAGCAACAAGCTGCTGAAAGGTTTTTGCATGGACCTGCCAAAACTGGATCTGGGTGGCCAGCAAGCTCAACAAAAGCTGGTAAATGCAACCAAATTCTCTGATTCTCCGAGGGCTGGATATATCTGGAATGTCTTGAAAGGCTCTTTGTATCCTAATGCTTTAATTACAGTTATCCTTTAGTTCCATTTGCTGCATTAATGTGCTATCTTTGGAGTGCTTTCCAATGCAGCTATTTCACAACAAAACAGTGGCTCGAAAATTTAATAACCTGCTAGGCAAGAAGAGCCACAGCAAAAGCCTGTTTCCCACAGCCCGCCTTTCTCATACATCTCAGAGCACCACTGACATGCTGAATGCATTCTGAACTCTAGAAAATGTTGGTTACAATATCAGGCTGACCTCAGAACATTTCTTGCTTGAGTCCCCGTTTTGCATTTCTCTCAGCCCTCTCTCACTTTCCCAATATAGCTATTTGCTTATTCAAACAGCTGATGATATGGAAATATATATCCAGATGGAGTCACAAAATTGCCTGAAAAGAAAGCCTCCACATCTAACAGCCCCACGTTGGGCTCCCCATGCACACCAGCACCCCTGCTGTGCACAGCCCCGACACACAGGAACTCCAGGAGTGCTTGTGCAAGACAGGCTGTCACATACAGGTCAAAACAAGCCCATGGATGCTGAGCAATGTGTCCCTGGGGGAGCAGAATTTACCCCAAAGCCACTGCAAAAGAAACTCCCTTCCCGTGTGCTTGGATGCATTACTGCATGAAAGTGAAGTTCCCTTGGGACCTGGGAATCTGAAGCATCAGGCTCATGGGACACACACTGGTGGTTGTAGGAGAGCAGAGCACTTCACCTGGCTGGTGCTTAACCATCACAGGCATCTTATCATATTACCTATTAGAAGTTATTCCCTTATTTACTCATAAATAATAAGACCCCCTCTAAAAACGCAATCTACATTTAATTTCCTCTCTTGGCATTTATCACACTTCAGGATCATTGTGCAAGGTAAAGGATAGGCACAGGCTGAGCTTAGCACTCCTCGGTTCCCACCAGCTCTGTAGTAAAACACCAGTTACCTCTGGCAGTATTTTCTGCATGAGTGCAACAAGCAAAATGCTGATTCCTTTCAGCAAACATGTAACAGGAGAGTAACAGCTGAAAAATCCAACCACTTCAATTTCCTCCTTCCACGCTTTCAGAATAACTTGATGGAAAGTAAAGGAAGATCACGAAATCCTTAACTGATTTCATTTTAAGCCTGGAGCTGTCAGCAGGACTACATCCTCCTGGCCAGATCCTGGAAGAAATCCCAAGCAGCATGGAAGGTGTGAAAAACAGGTTATTAAGGTCTCAGCGTAACTTCTGTTCCTGTTCCAAGTGTGCTCACACAGTGTGTGAGTGACTGAGTGTGAACTGGGGTGTGCACAGTGAAGTGCTCGGGGAGCTGGGCATGGGAGCATCTGTTACTGTGAGGGGCATCTCGTGCCTGGTCTCCCTCCCTCCCAGCATACAGAGAGGTAACTGTCAGGGGTAGCACACACAACTCTTACCAGATTTTTTTTCCTCCTTTTTTAGAGGGAAAAAGTTAACTCTTCTCTCCTTTCCAGCCTGACCTGCACCCTGATCCCAAGCTCCAGAGCCTGGGATGTGCTCATTCAAATAGAGCATCCAAAAAAAAAACATGTTTCCTTACATACCAGCAGCATTAACAGACTCTACACAAAAAAGTTTCCAAGTCTGGTAAATTTTATCTATCTAATAATTTACAGAAGTTATCTTTCAACACAGAAAACTTCTTGGAGTTTTGTGCAATCCTTGCAGTAAAATAATTACATATAAGCTCTGCCCAGGCTTCAGGCAAAGAAATACAAAAATGTGGGCATCCAGTAAAAAGAAAATGAAAATAGCAGACAATAAAAGGTGCCAAATACAGAGCTCATCATTAGAAGGTGCATTGTGGGCAAATATCTGAAGCAGTAGAATCATTCTGGGAAACAAAAACTGGATTTCAGAATATTCCCAGCTGCTTTTGAGAGGATAATAATAATAATAATAATAATAATAAATAAAAATAAAAATCTGACTTTGCTTGACAATGGTAGTGCCCATGGAAAGCCATCCTGAGAAAAACACCTACAGCCTTAGCCAAAAATAGTGGCATTAAGGACTTCCAAAACATGGAAAATACCTACCAGTACATCCCTGCAATGCCCCACAGTAAGCAGCACAGAGAACTAAGGACAACGCTTATGTTAGATGCTAAAGTTGTTAAATAATAGCATGGCAAAGGCAGCTGTATTCTAACAAGTCCAAACTTTAAAGCCCCTCTCTCTGCAAAGTGGAAAGGGACTTTCATGGGGTTTGCAAAGACAGAACTCCACAAACTTACCTCCTGTTGTTCATACGCTATCCAGCCTTCTTTCTGCATCGAGCCCTGCCAAAGCCATTACACACGTCTTCTCAATTTGTTCTAATGGCCATTGAAAGCTGACTTTTAAAGGGAGGACTAAGAGCCAGCTGGCTCTGTCTGCACCAGCCTCGCAGCTCAAGTTCCTTCAATATCTGGCGGGGGAGACAGGAAAAAATACACTGTAGCCGATATTATAGGGCTGATAGTATATAGCTTTTAAAGCTTGCAGCTTCTTTAGCAAGTGCCTAGCCATCAGCAGGGACCTGGGGCTCAGCAGACCTACCTTACCTGTCTCATTGGACTTGTATTCATCAGTATTCCTTGTGCTCCACCAGTGCCTTTATTGAACTAAGGGAAAAAAATTCATTGGAGTACTACAAGAGAGGCAGCAAAGTAAACTTTTCTTAGCAAAATCCTCCAGCTTTATAACATTCTATCTAAACACTTGTTTGTTTTCCTGAAAATTTCTCCAGTACCCGTCCTATGTGCAATAATGAAAGCTTTAATCATTTTTTTAATATATCTGAAAAACAGATCACTTAAACATCATGATTTTAAATCAATACCATTCACGTGACTGATAATTAGATATTAAACCCAATTTAGTCCAAAAGATTTAGAGGTCAAGCATCAGTTGGTATTTAATTAAGTAAATATAAAGCATTGATTGCTCTTTTGTCTTACTCTATTGATTACATTGCATTTTTGCAGTATTTTTGCAGTCTGGCTCTGTGTCATTAGCAGAGCAGCACAGAAGGTTTGCCAAGCCATCCTGCGATTAAAATACTTCACAAACCAGCTCATGCTGCCACCGCAGACTACTTAAAGAGGCTGCAGCATGCTCCAGGAGGTGACTTACGAAAGCCAGCTGTAAGCCCTCTGGCATGAGATGACTTGATGCTGGGCAGCGCTTCTGCTGGAGTTTGGGGCATGGGGACACGGGTGCCAGCTGCAGGTGGGTGGGACATGAGCATCCTCAATGCTCCATCTGCAGTTGGTGTCCCTGGCACGGGGAGGAGTTGTGCTGGGTATTCGTAGTCCTGCAAGAAGCTGCGCTGAGCATGGCAGCTCCTGGTACCATCTTCAGACCTTCTCGTGCAGATTCCCCAGATACAGTGTATGCCCTGGTTTCCTCCCTGAGGCTCTGTAGGATCAAGGGAATGGAGTTTAGAAGGCTGTAAGCGTCAGGACAGAAAGCCAAGCTGCAGGCTGGCGCACAGAGGAGCAGGTATTCTCAACAGCCAGGGGTTCAGAAGCAGGCTGCATTCTGCTTATGCCTTTTAGCTGGTTCTGACCAGAATAATAAATATTATCTAGGGAAAAAGCCAATGGCAAAATAATCCTCAAGAGATGCACAATGTAAGAGAGATGCAACGAGCTCCCACTACAGGTATGCTCACGAGAAGCTCTGCTCCCCATCTCAACGCACTGCATTCTGCAGCTGTTCTGTGTCCTGTGTTGACAAATTTATTGTGAGAGCACACACACACACACAAAACAAACAAACAAACAAACAAAAAAAAACGTGATTAAGGTTTTAGATTTCTTGCACATGCATGAAACTCGGTGCCTGCAAGCCAAGTGGATATGTGTTTAAGCCATCTCAGAGCAATTTGCAGAGGCAACCCCATGCATTTCACATCGCTAAGGCAGGCAGATAGCTTGGGGGCTGTTAACACCGCTCATCTACTTCACCCAGCACCTGCAGCGTGGATCCTAGGGCAGCCCACCCAGGGGAAAGCTCCTGTCTGAAGTATGTCCTTCCTGCTTCCCTGGGCCTGTAACTGAGCAAGGGCTGTGGGCTGGGCACTCAAACCTGAGCTGTGCCTGGTGGCTGTGTCCAGCTGGTGCCCCATCGCCCGAGCAGCCCATCCTGCCAGCCTGGTACACCAGTGTCTGCCTTAATTATTTTATGATTTATGCCCCTCTTAATGATTCTATGATTCTATGATCCATCTGTAAGGTCATCTCCTTTTTCCTCAGTTTCCCTTTAGCTCTGGTGGTGGCTCTGGGAGGCAGCTGAGATGCTTTCAAGGGCATGGCAGAGCCACCCACTCACCCCACCAGCCCCATGGGGCCAAGGCTGACCCTGAAAATGTGCTATTGCTGTCCCTGAGCCCTAATCAGTGCTGCCAGTCCTGCTCATGAGGCACCTGGTTTTATTTTGTAATAAAACCTTGTTGAGAGAAAAGCACTAAATGGAGGAGCCACTGGCATCCCACCCCACAGCCTGGTGGCACCAGGAGGTCCAGGCCCCGTTCTGAACCTGAGCACCCCAGGCCTCAGCAGAGCAGCTCCCCTGGTCCCCCTGGCTCCCCCGGCTCCCCCAGCCATGGTTCTGTGTCAGGCTGGCTTTAGGTGAAAACAAATCAGAGATAAATGCCTTCGTTCGCTCCTGGAAAAAACACCACAGAAAGCTAACTTCGTCCATGACAGACTGAGCCACGTTGCTAAAGTAAGAACATTAAATAACAACTGGCTCCAGAGAGATTGATTTTTTTTTTCTTTTTACATTTGGACAGGCAAATAAATGTTTTTATTGCCCTGCAAGTCTAATGGTGTGGTATAAAGTGCTTTCCAAGATCGCTGGTTAAAAATTCTATTTTTATCGAGGAATAACATCTCACCAAGCTGTAGGAAGCACTCAGAAGCCACACTTCTGTCCCCTGGCTACTGGAGCAGTTCCTGGCCACTGTGTTAGACGTGTCGCTTCCCATGGCGAGGGCTGAGCGTTCCCCTGGCTCTGATGGCAGGGCACCACACACGGCACACACACCGCACACCAGCACTGCCCACACTCCGCCATGGGAAGCTGAGAGCTCCCGCAGCTGCACGACATGCTCTCCTACACAAGAAAGTACTTCTCTAGTCTTTCAGAAGATGCTTCGTGCTAACCGATCGGTAGAGTTGGAAGATTGGCACTGACTTTTTCCTTCTAAACCCTGTGGAAAATTCCTGCCTGTCGCAGGGTAAAGCCAGTGCCTGCTCCTCCATTTGAGCTCCCGTGCACGGAAGGCCAGCCCGTTTTCCCCTGAGCTCTAACTTCTTCCAAAATTTACCAAACTGAGGAAGCAGCTATATCGTAAAAGTACAGGCTTTTTCTTATCCTTTTCCCATCTCAAGACTGCTAAGCCATTAGTCAACTTCTAAATGACTTGTTACTCTAAAACTCTAAACATCAAAATATTGATCCACTGTTTCAGAAGGCTGAAATTTAATCCGGTAACTATAGTCATTTTTATTAGTCACCCTACCTCAGACTCTGCACACAGAGCCACTGTTAGCTGTGTGAGGAACAGATGTTAAAAAATGCTATTAGAAAGGTGAAATTCTCTTCCTCTCACCTTACTGCCCCCTTTCAGGCAGTGTCAGTGCAGTGGAAGAGAGCACAGTCTGAAGAGAAAATTCTCTCTTTATTTTGGGCAGCCAAAGAGGAGAACTTGCTTGGAGAACAACCCTATCCTTTTGCCGTTCCCCACCAAACCCCACAAGCCAGCACTGCTGCGGGAGCAGCCAGACGCCAGGCGAGGTCTTGATCCATCCCTTGCAACCTCAGCTCATGCAATTTGAATAAGCAGAACCAAATGCTGATGCAATTAAACTTCCTCAGGAAAACAAAACAAAAGAAAAGAACTGCAGAATTAAACCTCCTTCTCCCATCTCCTCCTCCCAGGGGCTGTTAGCTGCGGGGGCGAGGAGGAAGAAGAAGACCCAAGTGCTTTTCTCTCAGCAAGGTTTTATTTCAAAATAAAACCAGAAGAAGACCCAAGGGTCTCCTCCCTGACGGGGATTTCAGGCTGCCCACCTCCCCTGCCAGCACACTGTCCATGCAGCACCTCAACCCAAGCTGATCTTTATTCACTACCACTGCCCCACTGGAAATAAAGTTAATTTCAAACCAATGCCTACAGCTTAAGAAGAGGAAGAGTGAAATGGGCAGTAAAATAGCGATGGGCTGTGTCCCTACGTGAGAGCTGTAGCAGACCAGAAGACTGTTGCAGCCCCTAGACAAAAGGAATGTGGGCTTTCATCTCTGCAAAAGTGTTATAGCAGTGCTAGGTGGGATTAATTGCAAAAGGAGGACGAGGGGTGTCCATGAGTGCCATGGCATCAGCCAAAATACCTCAATGGTGTGCAAAAAGAGCAAGTAGTGATGAGTTGAAGGAAGGATCTTGGCAGTGCTCTTCAAGGATGGATTTGGGAATTGATCTCGCTTAGCAGAGGCAGACTGAGAGCATTTGAGAGAAATCAGAGGAGGATTCCAGGGGTGTATCATACAGGGAGAGATACCACCGAACTTCACTGTACTTCTAAAGCAAGAACACATCCTCCACACTCTCAGGCTATAAGGTCACACCGTGAGGGTTTATGAGAAAGGTTCCTGTTAAAAGCTCAAAAATCAGACAGCTTAAAAAGACAGTGGAGGAGGAAATGCTATTTTACAACAATTGTAAACAACTAAAGTACTCTCAAGAGGAATGCTGAGCCTTCCCACTTCAATCCCTTCATCTGCTGCTATAAGCAGGAATCCTGTATGCTGTAGAGCATGATTCAGGGCTGGTGCTGCCTCGGAGGAGCTGCTGTGGGCAGGAGGTGGCACTCAGGGACCTCTGGACATCTATTCCCTTCCCACCAGCTTCACACAAGGCTGTGGCATGAAAGCACAGGCAGGCCAGGTAGGATCTTTGCATAGCAAATGCGCCCGCCCTTAAATCATTAAATCACAGAGGGTGAAGCATGTTGGGCTTTTTTTATTATTATTTAGCTTTTTTATTTACTCATTGTATAAGAAAACACTACCAGACCCTGTGAAGGCAGGACAGGGTTTTGCTCCATTGTCCTGTAATCTAGGGCATGCTGAGGCATTAAAATACTAAATAAAACATTGACTAAATATCATCAGATTATGACAGACTGAACATGCTGATATATTGTCCAGTAATTTGTAACTAGGAGACCGAAAATAACTTTGAAAAGTTCTGAGTAGCAGTGGCAGTTACTTCCCTAAAACAAAATCTTCCAAAAGACTTGTCCAAAATTTGTTTCACTCTTGGTCTACCACTAACACCTAACAAGGATAGAATCATATTTTTACAGCTGAAAGCCTGGTTTGCACCATATTTCTTATGCTTTTGGAGGCTGCTGAGCACGCATGCTGGGGACATCACAGCTGGGGATGGTTTTAGTTCCCAGGGATCCTTCTTGTGTTTGTGCATTGCATGCTGGAGGTTTGCAGGGAAATGAAACATTTATTGAGGAGTGCAAACGGGTACAGGAAAATGGGTCTGAATCCTTATGGAGCAGAGGCACAATCAAAACTCCAGCTCTAGCTGGAAGTTCTCACCCAAGAAGCCCCCTGTCCCCTCTGCGTGTTGCTGCCCATTTTCACTGCCGATTTACAACCCAGACCTGTCCCCAGCACAGGAGCCGGATGGTCCCTGCTGAGCCCAAGTGAGCCGTGGTGATGCCCACACCTTGCAACTGTACAGTTAAAAGCAGCTAACTCATCTGACGTCAAGGAAGGCAATTTTCTCCTCCTTGATTCGTGTATTAGCATTCCTGCATTTCAGCTCGTTCAACTCCATTATCACCCGAAGGTTTTCCGGTTTGAGCTTGAGGAAATTGGTTTAATTTAAAATGCTTATTTTAAGCTGCCTTTTAGAGGTAATTTTATTAAAAAATTGGTCAATGCCTTCCCATTTAAATGCTAATAGTGGTTTCATTAAAGCATCACTTGTAAACTCGTCTTTGCAGGTCTTGACCCCAAAGAAGCATCACTGCTATGCGTGCTGAGAAGCCTCCACAAACCCATTTCTCGGTTAATTTTTCAATAGGGAAACATTTTAAATGCCTTTGCTGACTGAGAACCGGTAACTCAGATGAGAAAACCGCTGTTGAAGTCCACTTAATTTGAAAGCAGCTTTTAATGAACACGCAGTGCTGCATGGGGCCTGACCTGAGCCCGCTGATGACACGAAAGAACAGGCAGGTGCCGCCCCTGCGGTCCCCAGGCACTCAGCCTCTCTACCCAAAGGCAGCTCCACTGGCCCTGTGTGGCCATGACATGAGTGCCCAAGGGGCTGGGGACGATGTCCCCAGCTCAGTCCCCATGCAGTGTTGCCGCACAGCCACGTCTGGCACTGTGCAGTGCTCACACCTCATCTGCATGCAGCTGCACCTCTCGTCAGACCCTGCTTTTGCACAAGCCCAACCACACGGCAGGCTTGTCCCACGAGGGCTGGCTCCCTGGGTGGGATTTGTAAGTTCACAGAAGGCACCAAAAATCACTGGTGTATTGGTGAGGGCATTGATTCTCATTTCCTGCAGGATTAGCAGGGAAGAGTATTTCTGTAACATAGCGACGTACCGCTTTGTCATGTCCATATCCAATTGTTACAGCTGTCTCCCCCTCTGTCGTTAATTACCTCCATCCCAGTAGGCAGCCAAATTACATGCTAAGACAGTTTAGAGTGAGCACAGAGCCTGGTGGCTTTATTCAGTGAAAAATAAGTAAATATATTAATTCCCATAATTGCAACCTTTTGGGAACAAATTATCCCGTGCAGCACATCTGGCCAGGTGCTCTGGCAATCCGCCTAGCAGCACTTGCTGCCTGAAGCAGTGCTGCAGAGGTGAAGGAGCTGATCATCAAGGCAAAGCTGCAGCGGGGACACAAACCACCGCTTCCACAGGGAGACCTGCAGCAGGGATGCCCACAGCAGAGACGTTTGCAGGAGGGATGTTTGCAGGTGAATTGGGCTCTGTAAAAAGATGGCTTATCCAAGTGGCAGCCAGTTGTATCAGCCTGGCACCAGTGTCACTCCATTTTCTTACACTCCTCTTTGCATCACCCTAACTGTGAGCTGAATCAAGCCCTGTAAATTCATGTCATTATGTTCCGAGCTCCCATAATCAGTTATTGCACTTTTTATAAGAAAACAGAGGAGAATGAAGCCGTGAATATTTACACTCAGAAGCCCAGAGGGTCCTGTTGTGAGATATTAACACTGCTGACGGCATGGGCTCTCAGCTGGAGGCCAGGATGAAAGAGGAATGCTTACAAGCCTTCTTTCAAATTAAAAAAAAAAAAAAAAAAAAAAAAAAAAAAAAAAAAAAGCGCTCATAAAAAAGCACCTGTCTTTTCTTTTCATTAAGCTTGCCTGATGAAGGCCTCAGGGGAGCTGATCAACATGAATATTTTTCCACATCTAAGTAGAATAAACACACTTAAAATCAGTCACCAAATGAGACTGTATTTATAGCTAATTACCAGAGGAATACACCCAAAATGGAACAGAGTGTGTTCCACGCATCCATTGACTGGCATGTTTTATAAATACACAATTTCTCACTTCCTTGGATAAAATAGTTTAGAAGACGGAGCCTTGTTTTCATTGCCTTGATCAAAATAGAACAAATTGAGATGATAAACGAAGTCACTAGTAAAAAATAATAATAATAATAATAATTAAAAAAAAAAAAATCTAAAATCCCCTGGGGAGATCCCCACTCTCTCGTTCCTCAGGCACTGCAGGGTGCAGGGAGAAGCTGCCCCAGGCACAGCAGGCCCCAGCTTGTGTGGCTCATGCCAGCATCATGGGTTCAGGCCAGGTTTAGGGCTTTCCCCGAGTCCCACTGAGCAGGAGATAAGGAAACATCTGACCACCCAAAGCCGCGGGGAGAGCCAGGCAGCCTTTTGGGATTGTGCTTCAATCCTCCTCAGTGTTATCCACAAAATGTCTGAATTACACAGGGACAGGAGGAGGCCGGCGGCATCACCCGTGCTGGCTCTCAGGCCCTGCTCGGTGCTGGCTGTGGCACGCGGTGGGGAAACCTCCACAGCCGTCAAGTGACAGCAATATAATTCGTCCTGCTCAGCTCGGGTGACCAAGCACAGGCCAAGTTCAGCGCACATCACGTCAGCCAAAGAATAAAATGTCGTGGCCATGCAGTGTTCATCTCAGCTGAGATCCCGAGTGAGGAAGCATCTGAAGACGAAGTGCATGAAAAAAGAACACGAGAAACCAAGACAGCCACCCTCTCTGCTGAAAATCATTAGTTGGGCTCAGACACCAGGTGTCAGCTAACTTTGCCATGCGGTGTGAGAAAGCAGACATCACAGAGACGATGGCTCCGACCCCGTGTCCCCGCCACGTGGACGCTGTGCCCGTGTCTGTGCCCGTGTCCGTGTCCCAGCCACGCCGGCTGCCAGCTCCCCGCACACACTAGATGTCACTGCACGACCTGAAATCTGCGCTTGGCTTTCCTCAGCCCCGGCAGACCGGAGTTAGCGTGCTGCTCAGCACCAAGATCCACCCCGAGTCCGCACAGCCACACCGTGGGGTGCCTTGGCCTGGGTGGGGAGGACAGCCAGCAGCCAGTCTGAGACACATCCCCGGTCCTGTGCAAGCACGGTGTGCTGGGTGCTAAGATGCACGACCCACTCGGTGGCACTTGGTGGCTCGCATGCATCGTGAGCGGGATTTTGGAGGCATCCCTCTCCCGGGCACTGCTGTCTGCTGGGGGCTCAGACCCACGGCCACACTGCAGCAGGTGCGGGCAGAGGAATCGCCGGCCTCACTAACACAGGCTGGAAATGGCCGAGCAGCACCCAGGGAGCTGGATTTCAGCTCACATCCTGCAGGATGAAGGCAGCGTTTGGCCAGAATGTCCCTCACTCCCACAAGTGTCTGTTCTTGGAAGCCAGCTGCTACCTATGGGAAAAGCCCCAAACACCCAACCCCATCCCATCCCATCCCATCCCATCCCATCCCATCCCCATTCCTACTGCAGCCCCATCCCAGCCTCATCCCAAACTGCCCCCAAGGCTGGGGCTGCCCTGCAGGTGAGCTCCGGGTGCCCGCAGCCTCCAAGCACCCATAATCCTGGAAGAGGGGAGGACAGCATGCCCTTTCCTGATCCTTTACAGCAAGTACTCTGCACCCACATGGTGCTGCAGGTGCTGAAATCTGCATTGCCAATGCTTGTAGAAACTTTTTTCAATGAGCAAGATAAAATACACTTCACTGTTCGAAGCTCTCCAGTTGTGGTTTGCAAATCATAAGGATAAAAAGAGCAAAAGCAATGACAGGACTTTTGAAGGGTTAAATTGCACACCTTGCCTTAATCCCTCTGTTAAGTTACAGAGGAGAGGTTTGAAAAGCACACAAAAAAAATATTTGCCTGTTTTGATATCAGCTCCTCATCACAGAAAACCTAAGTAGGTTAAATTTGGGTGTTACAGGGCACCACGTACATGACCAGAGATTGCTTTCTCTGCAGTTTCCCCCTTTTGCATATTTTTACACAACCACTGTTTTATTGTGCTGTGACATCCCAGTCTCTAGCACAGGTGTAATGTTGCTGCTACCTCAGGGCACTGAGACTCATTTACTAGGACCCGTTTCTGAAGCACTTTCAGGCTAGGATTTCCAAATGATTTATCCACAAAAAACTTCCCTAGTGGTCCGCAGCGCTGATACGGAGCCTCCTTACCCTTAGCCACTAATTTTTAGGTGCAGGAGCACCCAGCACTTTCCCAACATAGCTTAGGGATGTGAACCATTTCCTAACCAGGGGGAAGAGGTGCCAGAAGTTGGTAAACTGTGAGACTTGTGAGGGGGCGACCCCGATCCACCTTTTGGCAAGGGAATTGTGCACTGCAAGGAGCCATGTGGAGCTGGAACTTCTCTTCCAGTACTTTCCTCTGCCTGAAATAACTGCCAGCACTCGCATCACTAATTAGAATTAATATAATCTTCTTCCTCCAACAGTAAAAACAAAATGTTCTCCTCGTGTCCCATCTGATAAGCCAGCAAACCTTGTCCAGCACGGCCTCGTAGGTGGGCTGCCCTGGGCAGGAGGCAGCACCAGCTGCACTCAGTGCTGCAAGGAGTGGACCCTGCACAGGCACCAGCACCGGCACCCCACAGCCCTGTGCCGAGGGAACGAGGGGCAGAGAGACCAGGATGTGAGCAGAGGGCTGTGTCCGGGCTCTGGGGGATTGTTTGTGAGCAGTTAACGAAACAGCCACCATCCTGAGATGAATTATCTGCAAGGGGCTGGGGAAACATCAAAGTCATGTGCTTGGCCTCATCTGCCCCATTAGTTTATTCCCATGAGACCGATTGTTCCTCCAAGGACCGGCCCTGGACAGCGTGATGTGCTGCATGGCCGTTGCCCCCAGCCTGCCATGGGCACTGTGTGCTCGCAGCCCCTGGCACACGGATTTCTCCCTCTCTTTGCAGTAATTAAATCTCCACTCCAGCAAAGAGCGGGCAGGGCTAAGTGAACCGGCAGTGCCTGCGTCCACATCCTCTGCTCAGCAATATCCCAAGTCATGGCTCAGCTGGAGGCGTGGGAGCAGCTGATCCTCATCGCTGCCCTGCAGCCGGGGAGCTGCCGCCTCACTCCCTGGATCCCCCAAATCTCCAAACTACACCCTGGGTGCTGCTGGGATGCTGCTGGCCTTGCCCTGAGGGGCTGCTGTTGGGGGCCCCCTTAGTACCCCACCACATCCCGAGGGGGTCCCTGGCCCTGCCCCACACTGGTCCCCACTGCTCCAGCACATCTCCTTATCCCACGGAGAATCCCTCCTGGAGGCACTCCCAGTCACCCAGGCATGGCACACGGGGCTCCCTCAGGGGCTGCTTTGGTCCCCACGATGCTCAGGTGCATCCCCAGGGTTTGGGACCCCCTCCTGGGACACCCACTCCCCAGTGCCACAGGGAAAATCCCTGGGGCAAATCAATGGGGAGAGCAATATGGAGTCAGGAAATCCACAGTGCTCCTTGGCACGCTCCATGTGAGGTGTTCCCACAGGGAAGACAAGAAGCCGCCTGTGGGCTGTGGGGCTCCAGGGGGGCACAGCCCATGTGGCTGTGCGCAACTCCAAAATCCCACTGGGTTTCTGCAGCTCCTGTCGGCAGCGGTCCCCAGTGAGCTGGTCTGGCTGTTCCTACAGCATCGGGAACCTGTGTGGCAGAAACCTGCTTCCCAAACCTGCCTCCAGAACTTCCCACCTCCAAAACCTGCTCCCCCGAACCTGCCTCTAGAACCCCTCACCTCCAAAACCTGCTCCCCAAAACCCCGCTCACAGAAACCCTCGAAGACCCTTTCCCCAAAAGCCCCCCGTGCAGAACCCCTCACCTCAGAACTCGCTCCCCAGAAACCCAACTTGCAACCCCCCCTCCCCAAACCCTCAGCCCTGACAAACCCAAACCCCTCCCCAAACCCACCCCCGAGCAATCCGCCCCCAGCACTTGCCTTAAGCCCGGCCCCGACACCCACCTGCAGAGCTCCCGTCCCCGGCCCCTCTCCCCCGAACCCCGACCCCCAAACCCCGCGCCCCCTGCCCCGTTCCCCACCGTCCCCCCGCAGTTCTCCCCCAGTACCCTGCCCCCGAGCCCCCTCCCGGAGCCCACCGGGGGCGGCGGGGCGGGGCGGGGGGCGCGGCGCGGAGGTGCGGGCGGAGCGGGGCACGGGCGGGGCACGGCTCGGCACGACTCCGCTCGACACGGCGCGGTTCTCCCCGGCTCGGCACGGCTCGGCTCGCCCCGATCCCGGCTCGGTTCGGTTCGTCCCGGCCCGCCTGCATGCGGCGGAGGCGGCGGCGGGGCGGCCGGGCGGGATGAACGGCTCGGCGGCGGGCGGCACGGCGGCGGCGGGGCTGCTGGCGGGCGCCGGGAGCGCGGCGCTGGAGCTGGAGCGGGCGCTGCGCTGCTGCACCGCCGCCTCCGTGGTCACCGACGGCGGCGGCGGAGCGGCGGCGGCGGCGGCGGACGAGCGGAGCGTGTACATCATGCGGGTGGTGCAGATCGCCGTCATGTGCGTCCTCGCCCTCACCGTCGTCTTCGGCATCTTCTTCCTCGGCTGCAACCTGCTCATCAAGTCCGAGGGCATGATCAACTTTCTGGTCAAGGACCGGCGGCCGTCCAAAGAGGCGGAGGCGGTGGTGGTGGGGCCCTACTGAGAGCCGCCGCCCCGACGCCGCCCGCCCCGACGGCTGCGGGGCAGGAGGAGTCGGGGGCAAACGGGGGCGGCCCGGGGAGCGGCGCGGCGGCTCCGGGGAGCGGTTGTCGGGCAGGTGCCGAAGTAAAAGGGGCCGTGAGGGCAACAGGTCCGCCCGTTCGCCTGCTCTCTGCTCGCCGTCGGGGAGCGGGGAAGCGGCGGGGACAACCCGCGGGGCTGCGACACAGGCCGGGGTCCCGCCGCCTGGCCTGGCCTGGGGCCACCCCACATCGCCCCACACCGCCCCACACCGCCCCACAGCCACTCCTGGGGCTGCCCCGCGACGCCCCCGGTGCGTGGCCCCGTGCCCCCCGCAAGAGAACAGTGCGAGTGCATCCGACTGCCCGCCCGGAGGGTCGCCAACAGGTGACTTCCTACAGTCTTGCGTCGGAGGGGGGGGGGAGAGATTTATGCTCTCATAAATTTTTTTTCTCCTTCATCCATTTCCTTTATAGGGATAACAGAACATCTTTCTATGAGAGGCTTGCATAGCTGTTTATCATATCCCTGAGGGCTTGGACTGGTTGCCAGCGATAAATCAATGTGGCCACATTTGCTGTGGGAAGAGTGGAAGCAGCACAAACGCTTGCTGGGGACTGCAGCAGCGGGATGGGTGCGGAAAGGCTCGAGCCCCATAAGCCGGCTCTCCCTCTTGACACCCCGAGTCCTGGAGCAAGACTGTTAATTGTCGCTGTTTGTAATGCTGATAATAGCTGGGAAGTTTTCTGGAGGAGCTATGGGGACTTCAGACTGCTCGGTTTTCCCTCATTTGCTCCTGAGCTGGTGCAAAGACGGCCAAATCACCAAATTATTATGGGTGTCGTTAGGAGATGCTATTACAAGTTTCTTCTTAGATAGACTAAGGTGAAACTTAGCATTTACAACATGCACTGGAGCTTAAAGGGGTGTGAAATAAAGCTGGAGCCTGAGACGACCTCTTGACTGTGAATAAACTTTTGGTAGAAAATGAGACAAAACAGAATTTCGCAATGTAGTATGATTCCCTAAGATGAGCAGAAATCTCAGCCGTGTACTCATTTAAGGGAAAGAAAAAGAACAGATCTGCCTGTTCTCTCGGGAACAAATACGCTATGGAATTTGTCATTAAATCAAAATAAACGTTACTAAGCTATCTATCAACTGAAACATCAGTGAGAAATTTAACCAAAACTCTCCTCCTTTCTTTACTGCTTAATGCTGCAGGAACAGAAGATAATGCAGTGTTTAAAGACAACACAATAAGAGTGAAAATTCCTAACAGAGACGTTTCACTCATTGCAAAACATCTCAAACTTTTTAACTCGTGTCACTTCACAGTAACGCAGTGCACGGCCGCTGCTGCAGTCTGACTTGCAAGGAGGGCACGGCATATATGAACATTGTTTGAGGGCTAGATTCGGTATGTACTCTTTATTAATTATGGCAAACACTTAAAGCGTAAGGTGTTTTGATTAATTTTGCCACAGTTTTTTTCCAGCACTGAAAATCTGAGAAATGGTAAATTCCTGGTTCTGAAAATTGCGGAGTTTGCAAAGTCAGCCCAGTTGCCTCCAACCTAAGGACCCCTTCCAAGGTGAGGGCCCCCCACCCCTCAACGTGCCTGGGGCTTGTTTTTAAGCTCTACAAAGAGATCTCAATTTAGGCAGGTTGGGGAAAGGGCTTTCCTGCTCTGTGCTGTCGAGGTGCTTGCATGCTTCCAGTCCCATTGGCGTCGCTCAGGCTGCACTCTCCATCTGTATCACAGGGACTTTGGTGCTCAGAGACCAGGAGAAGACTTGGGATATTTGTAATCCACTTGGGCAGGCATGGAGAGGACAGGACGGGGAAGAAGCATCTTGGGCAGCAGGAACAGCCCCAAAATCAGCTTTGGCTTGCGCCACATGGTGAGGGTGCAGGTGGCCTCCACTTGTTCCAGGAGAGGTGTTTGGTGTGTGCACGGCCACCAGGCTGCACACCTGAAGGGGAGCTTAGGTTTCACATCCTTTCAGGGATGTGTGTAGAAAAGCAGCCAGAAGGCTGCTGGGAGAGCCCTGGTCTGTGGTGCCAACTAGGAAAGCCCCACGAGCTCCTTCAACAGGCTGAAACAAAGCCAGCAGCACCATGGCTTTGGTACTGATATGGGCTGCTTTCCCACCAACACCCCTCTGAGGTGCGGAGGTGTCAGGGGAAACTGGTGCATTTGGGATAAAGCTGGGGCCCCGAGGGAGGGCTCCATCGCCTCGTAGTTGGCTTGAAGACAGTATGAACATCTTATCTGCTTCTTCATATATTCAATTTTACCACCAAAAAGGGGTGTTTCGTTGATGAGAATTCCCATTTCTCTGTAATGTTTCCATCCGTTCAATTCCCAGAGGGGCAGGAGGCTCTGTAAGAGTGACCTGGCAGACCTGAACAGCTCTCTGTTGTTACTGTTAGACATGAGTTCTTCCAAATCTCGGGTTTGTCTGAAAATTCTGACCCGCACAATGCTTGGTGGTTGTGGCAGGGATGGGGCTTGGCAGCAGGGCATCTCAGCAGGACTCTCACCAGGACCTCACCACAGAGACAACGAGCCTCAAAAGTCCATACAGCCCTGACCAGAGCATGGCAGCTGGAGTAATTCCCTCCCTGGGCATTATTTGCAACTCCTCGGTGCCGTGGGCAGGGGCCTCCCCCAGCCTGGCCTTGGGCACCGCAGGGATGGGGCCGCCTCAGCTAAACTACATCAGCTACTAATGTAGCAGTCTAAAATGCATTATTAGCTCAAATCTCACTTCTGTCAGGGCAAGGCTGAGGCAGTCTCACCCCAGGCGGTCTCCATACCTAACACACTGTGCTGTCTGCAAGACAGTAACACAGCATCACTCACCTCAGCCTAGAGCAGCAGCCAGGCCATGCGCGTGCTCAACCCTGCCTGGGGAGCATCAGCCAAGGGCAGAAGCCCCTTTTCCATATAAATACCCCATAAACACCTCTAAAATCCCCCTTGCATGCTGCCGGCAGCCTGCCAGGTTCCACCCAATTTCTCTCTTTCCTTCCAGTTAGCTGGGAGCGCAGCCTGGGAAACACAAGATAAAATATTGCCCCCTTTCAGCTGAAAACATGTGCTAATCTTTCAGAACAAAAATCAAGAGGTATCTTAGCCACTTCCCAAACAGGTACTGAAGTGTTTTGTTCAATATTTTAAATGAGATACACTTATTAAAAACGCTCCAGAAACTGCAGCTGCTTTTAGATAACCCTTTGAGTGTACTCGGGCTAAATTTATCTCGATGGCTATACAATTTTAATTGTATGCTTCCCACATCTTAGTCGTAATAATAATCAAACCATGTCTGAAGTAGGCAGAAAAGGTGCACTTTAGCTGTTAAGATATATGCAAGCATAGGTCTTTATTCTGGGTTTGTATTCAGGCAAAATTCACATTGATTTTAAAAGCAATTTAGCTTTAATAAGGAAAACAAGTCCCACTGTTTATTTGCAGTTAAAATAACAATAATAAAAAAATTCACTGTAAGTGACAGGCAGAGTGCTTGCTGCTATCTGGAGCTAGGACCATTAGAGGAAGGGTTTCCTAAAAATATTCAGGCTCATATTCAGATAGGCAACCCATTTGAACATGCAGCCGTAGCTGGGTTTGAGCCCATATTAATTACCATTAAAGAATGAATCATTACCAGTGCTCTTCTCTCCTTCCTCCCATCACTGTTTGTGTGCGTGAACAGCTTCTGCCGTTGCCATTGATTTTAGCAGACCATGACTCGGGCTGTCTGACTGGTGTAGCGAAAGGAGCCCCGAGGGACATCAAGTCTTTCAATTCTTTTATATTATAAAACAGCAGTGTCCTCTCCATAATTAAGGTTTAAACTTGCTGTCCAAAAATCTAATTTTCTGTTAGCTCACCATTAAAAAGTGATAGCTATTGCACATCATACTTTCATGTGTGCCCGGTGGCTGGCAGCCAGCTTTTTTTCAGACAATTCAGACGATTCTGCTGCTCCCAGTCTCCTCTGCACCATTACTTCCTATTACTGGAACGGTGATGCAGGTTTCTTTGAAAAAAGAAGAAAGAGAAGCCAGCCAGAAAGTGTACAAAATGCAAGGGAAAAGCACCACAGACACTGAGGGGCAAAAACCTGAAACTTGATAAAAAGGAAAAGTTTTTGTTACATTAAAAAAGAGCCTGGCGAATTCAGGTACTGCCAAAGTCGGGGAAATCAGCAGGCTTGCAAAAAGGAGTGGGTGTTCATAGGAGAGATAGAGGCACCTGCTTGGGTAGGAAAATACATACACACACACACACACACTCAAATGCAAAGTTTTAGCAACACCATCTTCTCTTTCCTCCTTCGCTGAATTTAAGTCCAGAGCAAGTGACCTTAGTGGCCACAAAATTCATCCGCTCTTGTGGGGTGCTGATTTCTTTTATGGGATACCTTTATTTCTTTAATGCCAAAAATTGCTTGTAGCTGAGGACCAGATGACGTCACTGAAGAAAGAAACTGGAAGGAGCCTGGACTGCTCGGGACTAAGCGTATCCATCAACTTGGCCACTAGCAGCTTGGGACCCATTCCGCAGCTCCAGAAGGTATTTTTAGCACATGGAAAAAAAAGTGTCATGAGCACATGATATGAAAAATACACAAAGCAATCTATCACTTTTATGTCCTTTATTCCACCACAATCAGGTTAGGATTTTCCCCTCTGCTTGCCTCCATTTCGGAGCGCCAGCAGGGCCGTGCAGGAGCAGCGCTGCTATGGAGCTGCTGCCCGGCTCCCAGCGGGATCTGGCTTCTGCACCATGCCAGGAGCTGCAGCTGGGGGCATGAGGACTGGCCCGCAGTGCCTAAAAGAACCCTAGGAATGATTTTACAATGTAGGAAATGTGAAAGGAAAATGTACACGCACACACAAAAGCTCAGTGTTGCTTTGTGCCTCATTTGTGGATATACCATGCAATAAATAACGTCTGGCAGCCCCAGCTCTGGTAGGGTACACAACCATCACAGCTGGCAGCTGGGACATCCATGTCGGCAGCAGCTCCATGTGAACCAGCACCATGCCCTAGTAGCCAGGAGGACAAACCGCATTTTGGGGTGTATTAAATATGGCACAGCCAGCTGGCCACTATATTCAGCATTGCTGTGGCCTCACCTTGAGTACTGTGTGTGGTTCTGGGCTCCGCAGTATCAAAAGGATGTTAAGGTCCTTGAAAGCATCCGGGGAGGGCAACAAAGGTGATAAAAGGGAATGGCACAAAGCTGCTCCAGGGGAGGTTCAGACTAGACACAAGGAAAAAATTACCTTTTCTTAAGTTCCTCCAGGTATGAAATGTTTTTTTCCTTTTCTTCTCATTTCTCGAATAGAATAGAATAGTTCAGTTGGAAGGGACTTTCAAAGACCATCCAGTTCAACTGCCTGACCTCTTCAGGGCTAACCAAAGGTTAAAGCATATTATCCCCACCTCATGTAAATAATTAAAATAAATAAATTAATAAATGCAGTCTTCAACAAAGAACTGGAAACAAGAATGGAGAATGTGGGATACAACTATAAAGGATAAGCTGATGGGGTAGAAAATGCTTTGGAGCTCAGCCCTACAAAAAAAAAAAAAAAAAAAAAAAATGCTGGGCATGGAATAGAGTTATTTCTCTGGCTTGCAGGAAACTTTTGAGCATGGGAGATATCAGGCTGTGGAACAGTCTCTGTTGGGAAGACATAAGAATTCTTTTACCTGTGACTTTTACACTAATCTTAAGAATATATTCCCTACAGGATGCTGCTGCATTCACAAAGAGCTGGACCTGCTCCTCTCCCTTGCTGCCTTAGGAAACTCAATCATTCAGTTTGCTGCTGTGCACCGCTGAAGCTACAGGAATGAGAAACGCCGATCATGCTGTAAATATTAACTACACGTAAGAACTACTCAAAGGTTTTCAAACAAAGAGAACAAACTGAATTATAACCAGCAATTTCGGGACGTGGAGAAATAAGATGTTTTCTTTAATTCACTCCGCCAGCATCAGCCACATCTCCCCAGAAGGCTGGTGGCTGCTTGACAGCAAGCGCGGTGCTCTCAGACCCGATTGCCAATTAGGGCATTTGTGTGTGTAATGGAACTGCCACTCAAAGTGCTCTGAATACATGTTCAGTGGTTCACAAATCCATTCAAACTTTCATTAAAATCTCTTCATTATTAATGACGCCTACATCTCCCTTCCCCTTTGCCAAATATAAACTCTACATACCAAAAAGTATGTGTTCGAGATGGAAAAGATTGCTGAGATTAGTTGGCACTCCTCCTACCAGATGACTTTATGCGATGCTGTCATTCACTAAATACCCCCTTCCCGGCCTCGTTAGGACTGGCCTGACACTGGTTAATTTGCAGGGAAATGCCACACAGTCTAACCAACCTCACTCCACACCACGTGAATGAGGATTAATCCCTGTCAATAAATATCGCCTAATTCCAGCCTGCTGATTTCCACTGGGCACAAACCTCCTTGGCATTTTCATGCTGTATTAGGGAAGAGGAAATCACACAGCATCTTAAGTAATTTTGTTTTTTACACACTCCATTTGTTTGCTATCACATTAGCTCCTTTTCAAATGGTACACCATGACCATTTTTGTACAAAAATAACATCTTGAATTTGAACAAAGCATGTCCACAGGATATTCTCAAAGTGAGAAATGAATTACTTCAGAAAAAAAATAGAGCATCATTGGGAAATGGAGCACAGCAGGTATTAGCTAATGACACCTAACATTTGCCATATCCTGGACAGACAACAAAACTGCATACATTAATTAAAAGCAGACTTTGGGGAAAATATTATGAGCTCGTGCTGTAATGCCCACGGAAGAGAGAGGAAGCATGAGGCCTGGCGAGGCACTTGGCACAGCTTCAGCTCCTGAGTGCCACGACTGAAACAACTCTGGAGTCAATGAGCAAGTCAAGCCCTGTACCCCAGCAAGCACTGCACTCAGCCCAGGGATCTTCCCAGTTCATAAAGGGTGGCTCTAAGAAGAAAACCACGATTTCCTAGATCCTAAGTGCTGCTGGGAGCAGACATGCTCTGTGCAAATGGTGCCTGTGGAGAGCACCAGGCACCAGAGCCATGGGCTCTACGCAAGCACCGCAGGAGCAATGCAGAACCGGCCCTGCTTGGAGTGGGAATGCAGCTGGACTGAGGAAAACATGCAGTTACACTGCAAAAACATTCTAATAAAAATTACATGGACATTCTCATACCATTTGCAAATGAAGATCAGGGAGCAATCGAAGTGCTGCACTATTTTTAATGCTTATCAAAGCCCCGTGCTGTGCCGTGATGCTCATTTCCATCAGCACTGTGGCTCAGCACCATGGCGAGGGCACCTGGCTCAGCTCTGGCTTTGCTCTCCGGCAGGGCAAGGAGGCAACAGCTTCAGTTGTTTCTAAACAGGGTCGCAAAGGTTCATTCCTCTGATAGATTAAAAAGAGGGATTTTAGCCAGGCAGCACCAACCTGTCAGAAAACGTGACAGCCCAGTGCTTTGAGATGAAAGCCTCACAAGAGTTTGCCCTGCTCTTAACCTCAGCAGCACCAACAGCCCTGATGCTGGTTTTGGACCATGCCCAGTCTCCTGCCATGAGCTTCTTCATTTCAACTTCAAATGCTTCTGTCAAAATGCCAAGTGAATCCGGACAGCCCACATGTGTACCATGCCTTGCACTAGTTGGGGGCTTTGTTGCTTCCAGAAGATTAGTAACACCCTTTTTTATAGGAAAGCAGGGCAAGGAGAGGTTATAACTTCCATAACTCTTCAGTCCTTTCTCCACCCCTGCCTTGGTGCCTCCTCCTCTCTCACTGCTCATTGCAGGTGCCAGAGAACCTCAGTCCCACACCCTCCTCCAGCTGCAAACCCCCTTTTTACCCCCTTTTAGGGTGTACCTGGGCACAGACAACTGGATGCTCCTATTTGTTTCCTGCCACCTCACTGAAGAAGCAAGCCCCGAAGCAAAGCGCTCGGTGGCTCACTCACTTAATCAGAAGAGTTCATTTGTGCCTGCAATACCTCCAGGGCCATCACTCTCCTGAAGAGTTGCCTCCACTACCAGCACCTCAGAGAAGTTACCCGTGCAAGGATTGCTTGGGGAGCAGAAGGAAGCAGTGACAAATTTTATCTATTTCAAACAAAATACAGCTCTTTGTCTTCTCCAGAAGATACCAATCCATAATCCGTGCATGCGGATTTAAGTAGTTCTGACTCATATTTTAACAAGCGTAAGAGTCTTGGAAAGAGCAAGCCAAGGAGCAGTAAACTCCTTGTTTGTGGTGGTAACATCTCTGTAGGTGCACATTGAAATCCATTCACGCACCACAGAGGGACGAGTACTACCATTCTCTCTTCCCTTAATTACCCATTTTTCAATTAGATCATGCCTAGAAAAATATTAAATATTGACTTTAATTTGTTTTCTATCTGTGGAGATTCAGCAAAACAGTTCCAATGGCTAGTTATCCTCGGTGTTCAGAAATTACACACCGTTTTTGTCTGAATATATCTCATCACTCATTGATTTCTTTCTTACATTTTTTTCCACAGTGACGGGCTCTGCATTACATTTTATGAATGAGACGTGCAAGCTCTAAGCCTTGGACTTTCTTGCAATTAACCATGAGACATATTTCTGTAGTGTAACTCTGTTCATAGCACTTATCTGAATCTTTGCCAACTAATTGGCATCTTCTTTTTAAATTCGGGATGCTAGAGCCGAACACAATGTTCCAGCAGCAGATTCACTGAAGTGAACAGAGGCAACACAACCTCGCTGACACATAAATCTGCATTCCTCTGTTTAAGAAGTGTATGGGTGTACTTTGAACAAAAAAGAACAAATGCATATTTGTCCTTTTGGCCCCAATGTCACACTTCACTCTTACCTTCTGCTGATGAAATTGCCATGACATAGAAGCCCTTTCAAAACCAGGGTTCTGCAGACACAGTCCAAGAGCCTGTAAGGATGAAGAAAGCAGGCTACACTTAAATAATTTTTCTGTGTTAAACAACAACAAAAGGCAAATTGTATCAAGGTAAAGTGTGGCTGATAATTTCTATCTTGTAGAAAGCCAGATAGACCTGCAGCATTTGTATTGGCCTTTTGTAATTCATGATTTGAAAGTTTTGCCATTCCCCTACCACACCTTGGATGGATGGATGTGACATTTAATTCTACACCTCTGGGGTTCTCCAAGTGGGGTCTAGAGCTTGTTCAGGCAACTTTAAGAGCCCTTAGCTGGTTCATTACTTATATTCAGAACAAACTTTTTAAATGTTTCAGCCTTTGCCCCCTGTGACTAACAGCTGTGTTGTTCCTATCTAGTAATCTAGTAACAATACCATAGATAGTATTCTTTCTTTTAACAAAACACTTAAAAAAAAAAAAAAAAAAAAAAAAAAAAAAAAAAAGCTTTGCTGCACTTAATTCTGCATGCCCTTTCTCCATACTTCACTGCAGTGACTCCAATTCTTACAGTAAATACACTGTTTCCTTATTTAAAATAGGCTTTTATGCAGCTGTCTAGAGGTCAGGGTCATTTTTTTACAGTGGGGTACGTGCAAACAATCCCAACAGCAGTCCTACATTTCATGCTGGAAAGGAAATTGAGGACTGCGAACTGTTTCCCCTCAGCTGGCTGTCCTCAGACAGATCCCAGAGGAGTTCAGACACACGGCCCAGGTGCCTGTGAGGGGTTTTTGTCCAGCTTTAGGGCAGCAACCACCCTGTTCCCTCTCCCACCTCTAGCTCCTGCCCATCTCCATCTTCTTTCTGGAGAAGGCAAAGACAAACATCTGGCCAGCCGTGCTCTCCTGCAGATATCCCTGTGCTGCCTCGCAGGAGTCCGGTTACATCCCTGCTGCATCAGCTCTGAGCACAGCATTAAGGGTAATGGCATTGCTGGGGCTGATCCCAACCACTGTGGCATCCTGATTTCTGTAAACGAAATGGTTTCCAAAGGTAATATTTGAGCGGAGATTAATCTACACCTGATACATCCCTGCTTCTCCAGAGACGCAATTTAGTATTACAGCTGCAAAACAGGGACAACACACCACTACATCTCCCATCTTTGAACAAGATCTCTGTGGTATAACTATTTTATTTCAGAAAAAAATGCGGTTTGTTCCTTCCGAATGTAAGAGAAAAAAACTAATCACCAAGTAGAAAGTAAAGGTATCATGCATTGCTTTTGGAAAAGCTAAAACTCAACACAAAGTTTGGCCTGTAATTACAGCGTCATGCTACACTTGCCTCTTGGTTCAGATTTTGTTCACTTCTAGTACAGCTTAGAAAAATGATTGATACAATGGAGACTTTAATCCAGCGCAGCTATGACTTAATGAGACCATAAAATAGACATACTGCATCACTATGACCTCTTGATAGGAGTACAGCACAAAGCACCTCCGACGATACGCCAGAGGCAGAGTTAATTGAAGCCATCGTTAGTTCAGCCGCCTGGGTGCAGCTGCCCTCATTTGCGTTGTGAAAGCCCCAGCTCCGTGGCACAATGATTTTGTTTAGGGTGGAAATCCGAAGTGGAAAAAGGGAAACATACAAAAGGCAAGTAGTAAACTATATCCCAGGGAAGTGGGATATGTGCAGTTGAAAGAGAAACATTACAATGGCTCCAAAGGTGATGGATAGCCATACTCACGTACCAGGCACTCTTCCAAAGAACAGCAATCCTGGAAAAAATCCTGCCAGAGAGTTATCTACAGCACAGCCCCAGGTCCTTGCACAGAGCTGTCCTACAGGGCCCGAGGAGGTGGGAAGGGGCTGAATGAAGGATCCCTTAATGCTATAAAAAATTCTCTTACTGCCAACCAGGGCAGGCTGGAGGCAACAAGGAGTCTTTTTCTGGCAGGGTGAAGGCCAGGAAATGCACTAGCAGCTGGCACTCTGGGATGGGACAGGAGGACAAGATTCAAAAAGGTAAGGCATATTCAAATGAAACCGAGTTTTGCAGTTTTGTGAGATAAGAAAAAACAGGCCTGCATTTAGAAAACAAGAGCTGGCTAAAATATCTAGAACAGGCAGACAATGTATGCAAAATGGCCACAGGTAAAATTGCTGCAACTAATTCATGCCATTACAGATGAACCTGTCACCAGAACTGACACTGCAAATTGAATTCGGTGTTCTCTCCCCAGCCATACCAGTATTGGCTCTATTAAATCCGTATTTAAAATAGGCTGTTACATGTAGGACCGAGATAAATGGCCCAACGTGCTGGTAACAGCTTCCCACCTGCAAATCCTCACCTCCAGTTCAGCCCGGCGAGCTCTCCTCCTGCGCTGCCACTGGTGACATCAGGAACCAAGATAAGTACACAATATACAAATAAAAGCCTGCTATGTGCCCAAATCTTTGGCAGTAGGGATGTAAACGTTCCAAATAGGAAAGGAACTGTGCAAGAAAATGGATTTAGGAGGGGATTTAGGTAATATATATATATATATATATATATTTTTTTTTTCCTCAAGTGGAATTACTGCTCTACAGAACTTACTGCACAGAACTTTTGCACTGCTGCAGACTGTGTGTACGAACTCAGCAACGTGCACAAAAACACATTCTCATAACCTGGGTGGGCAGGGAGAAGGGAAAGGTTCTGAATGCAATTAAACATTCTTCTGTTTCTCCAGCACTTTGGTGCTCGCCCGCTGTGAATCCCCAAAGCCCAGTTCTGTGGGTGCAGACAGACGCCTGCAGCACCAACACGGCCACGCTCAGCAATTTACTCCACTAGTATTTCCGCAGCGTCTCTTTGTTTTACCCAAAGAGCAATTTGGGGGATAGCTGGATAATGTATATGGATTTTGCATTGAAAATGGCCACAGCATTCATTATATTTTCTGGGCTCCATTTCTCTAATGAGTGATAAATTTTATTCTCTATATTTCAATAGGAATTTGGCATGAATATTTATCCTAGATAAGTAAAATTTCTACATGCATGCTGAGAAAGAAAAATGGAGCCTGATGGTACTGAGATGGCTTTGATGATGAGCAGTTTTCATATCAGCCATCAGCTTTAAGTAATAATTGCAGGGGAGCTGCTTGTAGCCAGCAGCAGACCAGGCTTGCTGTTACAGTCCAGAGAAACAGCTAATGCTCCAATAAACTCTTTGTCACCCATAATCATAAGTGATTCAGAAGGGATTAGGTTTTACTGCCCAACCCCAAATCAGCAGTCCCTGGACCGCACATCCTCAGGTGCTTAAAAAAATAAAGCAGAACATAAAAGCAGAGAGTACTGCCTGCCCAATGATAGCTAATTAACCAGGTGCAATGAGAGATGCATTGTCTTACCTTTAATGCCAGGAGATGGGAAAACTGAGCAAAGGAGTCCAGAGGACCGAATGCAAATAAAAAATAAAAAATAAAATAATAATAATAAAAAAAAGCTAGAAAGGGAAAAGTGTAAAGTACCAGCTGCACCAAGTGCCATTGCAGGAGGCCTTCCTGTGGTAGTTAGCTCATGGGGAGTGCCCTCGTCCCCCCTAAAACAGCATCACCTGTCCCCAGCACCCACCTGTACCCCTGGAGCCTGCAGCTGCTGCAACTACAGCATCCAACTCATCCTCTCAAAGCAAAACCAAGAAACTGGTGGGCTGGAATCACCCCTATTTATACAAGGGGATGTTTGAAAGGAGCCCTTCCAAGGCTTCCAGCTGCATATGTAAATTGTGATGAGTGCTGTTATTAATAACATCAAGGGGACTGGGAGGCTTTCTGTGGGGTTTGAGGCCTGTGCCTTGCAAACTCTTTAAAGTGTTTTTAAGCAGACAAAATGTGATATAACCTGCCATTTCCAGCAGAACAGCCCAGGCTGCGCAGCCTGCCCACAAAGCCTCCAACTGGGGTTGTGCTGCCCCTCGGGGTGCAGGGGGCCAGGCACAGCGCACACCCAGGACCAGACTTCAGCCCGTGCTCCAAGAGCTGTAACAGAATGGGCACGTACAGCTTCTCGCTTGTCATTTTCCTCCATCCACATCTCAGCTCCTGCTTGTGGAATGGCTAGATTGAGAGCATGAGTCAATTGGCCATCAGCACAAGTTCTTAAATTGCTCCCATCTTTTATTCTTTGTGATGCGCTTCATTCCTCAGCTCAAGACCTTGTTTTGCAAATGGAAGGCAACTCAGGGCTCTACTACAAAAGGAGCAAGTTCAGCAGCCTCCTTGGTGTATCTGTTGGATGGCACCCTGGCTATCTGACAAGCAGCGAGCCATCCTCTGCCACTGCCTGAGATTTTTCCTAAGGCTCATGCACACACAGCTTCCTACAGGTCCTTTTGCATTTTTAGACTCATCACTGAATTTGCATGAAAGAAATAATGTATTTTGCCTAATTAGAAATCATTAATTTGCGGGAACAGATGGAAACTGTTTGTTTGTGAGACAGAGATCCATAGTTTGCTCTGTGAAGGATACATTGCATCTGTGCAGCGCACACAGCTCAGCTTCTCGCTACCACAGACTTTCCAGCACTTATTCAAAGACCATTTGCATCGGGGCAAACACTACAGAAGGAGCTTAAGGCATTTACATACTGGAGTGCTAGGAAAATTTGTCATCAGCCTCCTTGATGCTTTTGAAAATACCATCATACCATTTCAGGCAATGCTGCCATTCTTCATGGGTCTGGTGGCCACTAATGCAAACCCTTGAGAGCAAGATATATTCTGCCCCTGTCCACAGCATAGCATTACTTAGTGGGTCTCTAACAGTTTTGGTATGAATAAATATATGGACTATTTCTGAGAACGACACAGCCTTTTCCTTCAACTGCAAATGGTCTTACTGTTTCAGACAGTGGTGTAGGAAACATGACCTTTCCCTTACCAAAGGGACAGGGCTCCTGCCATGCTGTTGTAATTGTGTTTCTCCCCCTAAGTGCTTGGCCAGGTTGGAATCGCTCTGGACCACAGCCATAACAAAGCTTAAGAGCTGAACTCTTTGTCCAGCAGGTTGTCATGTTGGTTTTTAATTGCTCATGAGAAAGTCAAGATCTAGGAGAGTGCGTGCAATGTTTTTTATGCTGATATGTTCGGGTCAGCACATCCTTGTAAGGTGATAACCACCTCTGGATCCCACCTCTGCTGGTCCTGGGGGACATGGGGACAAAGGAGGCGTGGAGCTTTCAAAGCTCGGTGCAGGACAATCACAACTCATAGCATGACATAGGCTAAATGCATCGCTGATCACCGCTGCAGCTGTGGGTAGGTCTGCAGACCTAAAGAGTAGGTACAAGCAGCACGTCTGCCTCAATGCTTCAGGAAGATGTCATTCTGCAGGACTTCAGCAGAGCCATGGCATCCCCCAGGTGCTGTACAAGGGGGCACCCATGACATCCACCCTGACTACCCAGACGCAGCGTGTGGCAGCACTGTAGCACAGCAGCTTTACAGCAAAAAAAAACATCCTCCTTTAATTCTTCTTTCTCCTCTTGTGAGATGCCAAGACCCACCCTGCACCCTGCATTTGCTGGAACAAGAGCGAGTGACCGATGGCTCTGGCAGCCCACGTGCGGGAGGTCACTGCTGCCTTGGGGCACAAGGGCTGCTATCTCCATCCTGGAGACAACGCCTGCCCCATGAAGACTGGGTGATGAAGAACACAGTCCTGCTCAGTTACTTTACTTATCCCTCCAGTGTGAAGAAAAGTGCATTCCTCCTCTAAATTATATAAAAAGAGATTTTAAGTAATTTTCACATTTCCTTTTTTTTCTTTTTTTCTTTTTTTCTTTTTTTTCTTTTTTTCTTTTTTAATTTTATTCTTGGGATAAGAGACCTACTGTTCTTTGGAAACAGAGCCTGAGTACTGGCTCACTAGAGCCATAGTACCAGGCCAGCACCTGCCAGGTATTTTTCTCCAGTCTCTGAACATGCAGATTAGGCTTCTATGGCTGCTATCTGAATTGTGTTAAAATAGGGAAAATAAAAATAAGAGGAAAACAAGGAGGTTTGGGGCAGGCAGCCTGCGGACTGGAGACTTTAGTCGTATTTCATTTTAAACTGAAAAATAAGCTATTATTGTGTGGCCTACGGAAAAGGATTAGAAATTGTCCAGGATATAGAAGAGAAAAATAAAAGACAGATCTTATGACAGAAGAAAAATGAACAATAACAAAAATCCGCTATTGTCCAGCTCTCGGAGGGAAAGAGGTGGCAAATCCATGCTTTCGGAGGCTTTTTGCTGAGTATAATGTAATTTCTCAGGCATGTTGCTGCTTGATAACCATGGATGAAGTGTTTGTTTCAGAAGAATTTGGCATGGTCAGAAAGCTGTGCATAAGGCAGGCTCATATAAACTGATTAGCACCGAGAGAGGAATGGAGATGCTATCTCTGCTGCGAGCACAGCTTTCCGAAAACCTCCCTGTAATAATTATACTGACTCTCCAACACAAAGCCCCACAGACAGCCTGCTCCGAGCTGGATTAAAAAACACAGATCAGAAATTGATTCAAACCGCAACTCATTAGCACACGTGGAGACAGAGGAGTGAGAAGCGAGGTGTCTGTGAAGAGCACTGAAATCAGAGCACCATCTGTCAGTATGTGCCCAGGCTCTGTCCGTCGCCCTCACCTGAAGAGGGACAGGCTGGTCCCAAAACGAGCACCGTGAATGAGGTTGCCTCTTACATTAGTGCTTAATTTTGATACCTCTTTAGTAAAGTACACGTGTAATCCCCAGGGGACTTCTGAGTTAGAAATTGTGTACAGCTTTGTGTCACTAGTCATTTAAGCACATTGCTCAGTTTCAGAAAACTGCTTTTTACTGATTTTTAACACTTATTTTTAAACAGAGTCCAACTAGTCTTTGTTAGAACATGTTTGATTTGGTAGCGTGTTTCAAGCAGCAGAAATCCTTAAGACGGTCCTAGTTTAAAATAAAGACTAAAATAAATCACATAGTTAAAAGGTTGTTTTGGAAAAACTATGAGATGCCTGGAAAACACTCTAATTACAGACAATTTTTAATTCATGGTTTCCCATCAATGGTCCCATTTCACATTTGGCTGCTTACCTTTCTGGAAACGAGAGCCTGCAACTCCACAAACTTTTGCAGGACAGCAGCAGCTCTTGGATAAACAGACAGAAAATTATGCAGACATTGACTAGACATCTAGTCAGACTGGAAGCATTTTTTTTTTATATAATCAGACAGTTTTCCAAC
Organism: Nettapus auritus; assembly: GCA_011076525.1. NCBI lineage: Eukaryota > Metazoa > Chordata > Aves > Anseriformes > Anatidae > Nettapus > Nettapus auritus. Next base: position 37,971,158 of record CM021771.1, on the reverse strand, counting down.
AGGCACACACAGGAGCAGATGAAATGCCCAACGTGGATACCAGCAAAGTGGTTTCCTTGGCAATTGTAACTATGCAAAAGACTTTGGTTTCCTTCTCTCTGCTAATATAAGCAAATATTTAAACCTATCAAATGATCTATAAAGGTTAGTTCAATTAAAATTGGGCCCCCTTATTATAAGTTGAAATCACAGGGCTGCATCTAGGGAAGAAAAAAAAAAAAAAAAAAAAAAGCATGCAAACGTATCAAACATATACAAATCTCTGAGCATTTTAGCAATCTGATGGACTTGGACTGGATTGTTCCCTGCTTACCTCGATGCACATTTTCACCCCGATTTATTCAGAATAAAAAAGCCCTAACAGTTAAGGGCAGACCTGGAAGGAGTTGTGTTGACCCAAACTGGACAAGCCCGAGGTGGTTGCTGCCTGAAGGCTGAGCTTCCCGGCGCCTGCTGCCCTGTGGCTCTTCTATGGAGTTTGTCTGGCACACGAGACACATCTGGCTCAGTTATAGTAAGTTGTTCACCTGCAAAATTTTTTTATCACTAAGATCACAGCAGAAATGTAAAAGTGCTAACTGACAAATTCAGTAATAAAAAGGTGGCATGTAACTAGTGTTTCCTATACAAAAATATCTGTGTTTTCATGTCTGTAATTACCTGAATAGAAGTATATGCATAATTCATTTCTGCCTGTCAGTTTTAAGTAGAAATGGTCTTTTTGCATCTCTTAACACAACTCATATGTAAAAGTTCCTGCTACAAGCCTAATGTGATAACACATGCACTTGTCTCCTGCCACAAACAGCATCTGATGTAAGCAGCATGGTGCTGCGTATTTGGAGAAAAACAGTGTCAGAGGCACCGAAGCAGTGCTCCAGGTGCTCCTAGTCAGAGCTGATCATGCCACAGGACGGGGCTGATCTCTTCTTCTGAAGGAGATGGAAGCTGGTCCTGGTCCCTGCTCTGAGGGCTCGTGTTCCTGGAGGGAGGCTCTGAGCAGATCACTTCCCAAGCACAGATGCACATTGGCAGGTATAAACCCTTGATCAGGGCTTATTAAAGACAATTATTTCTTATGAATAAGTTGTCAGACTGTCCCCACTTTGTCTTTTCAAGAACACCAGCTGCCTGGAAGTGATCACCTTTTCACATCGCTTTCGCATTCATTTAGTATGACTCAATGGAAAAAAAGAGCTGATGCATGAGATTAATTAATAGAATTAAAAGAGGACCTCACATTCCCTTCTTACACCAAAGGAGAAGGCAGAACTCAGAGCTGAGGAGACAGGGCATCAATGAGCGCTGAGCCCTGGTGGGACAGCCCTGGTGACACCGCGAGAGCCTCGGCCTTGAGCATGAGCCCACCCCAGTGAAGAGCCCTGGCCTGGTTTTGTCATTACGTGGGATGGATGACGTTTTCTTGGCTCCATGCCTCTGCCAGCTGAGAAGTAAAGCCAAAGTCGATTGTTATTGCTACTTTTCTGAAGCACGTATTAAATCTCAGACTTCCTACATGATGTTTTAAAATGAGCTCTCTAACTAACTTCAATTGAAAGAAAAAAAAAAAAAAAGGTGTCTAGATTTGATTGACTACTTTGTCATTAGATATAATTAAAAACCCTACACGGTAAGCCTGGGAAATGACTGGCTAAAGCCAGAGAGCAATAGCAAAGCTCACCAGGTACTGTGGGAGATAGCATACATTGACATGCCTTTTTTTTTTTTTTTTCCTCCTTGATCTGTACCTTCTGTCAATATCTCTACTGGTATTCTTCATGTCGGATGCTATAAATAAACAGGTTTTTTTTCTGGATATCCCAGCACATTTCCTGGAACCTACAGCAGCACTGGGGAGCATGCCACAACCCCAGAGGTTCCCAGAAAGTTAGTCAGGATCTGTAAAAAGAGATTAATGGAATATTTTTATATCAATTAACAGAAAACCACAACAGGCTTAATACTGCTAAGTCATCCCTTTAACCTTCTCATCAGGGCTTTGACCAAAAGTCTTTTCTTCATATTCAGACCTTAATTTCTGTCTCCTCACCTCTTCTCATTACTCATATTTTGTCTTGCATACTTACCACTTCCACAGACAGCTCTTCGGCGAAGTTGCTCTGGTCCATAGTGGATCCTCACCATCTTCCTGCTGCTCTGGGGCACCTGAGGGATCAACCAGGGATGTTGCCATGAAAGGTTTACAAGAACAGCTCTGCATGGAGCAGGGCGCACGTGTCCAACATCTCCCACCAACCTTCCTGTGCATAATTCAGGGGGAGCTGGTATTCATTCAAGGTGAGCAAACATCTGCATCGCTACTACTGGCAGGGTTTACAAAGCCACACACCCATCACTCTACATCACACCCACTGAAGGAAAGAGCAAGGCACGAATAATTCACATCTCTGGCCCCAGCACCCACTCTCGGGGCACCACAATGTGTAGAATATAACATGACTGGGAAAAGTGGCAGCACCGTCCTCATGTTTGGTGGTGCTGCAATGGTGCACGGTGGGCTCATGATGACCCACCCAGCAGTGATGCGGAGCAGAGCAGAAATGGGTTTGCATCTGCTGTATTGAATTAAGGAGCAGAATGAGTCGTGCCTGCAGCAAATGGACTGATTAGTGGCAGCACACCCAGAAGGCTCCTCCTGATTTCTGGGTGATTAAGGTGTTTTGCTAAGTCTTTTAGCAGCCTCCAAGGACCTGTTCAACTTGCAGAGAAAAAGAAATGACCCAAACACTGGCTGGATTTTATGGGGACAGGGCAGAGCTTGCCTGGTGGGTACCCTGGAACAGGGCCACAGGGATATCAGCTGCTGGTCTGTGACCCAGAGACAAAAGCTACCAAAGTGAATTTACAAGGATGTAAGTGCCTGCAAGCTGGTTTTATGGAAAAAAAAAATAATGGTCTCTTCAGGCACAGAGAAACAGAGGACGAGCCTTCCCCACACAGCACACTGCTCCTATTTATCCTACAGAAAGTAGGATTACTGCCAAGTACACAAGTAAGATATTAGCTACAAGCCTGATTTTTGGTCATTATCATGACCATTAGTTACAAAATAACATCTAGTCATTTATTCTAAGCGTTTGGCACAGTAACTGAAGTCTGTGGGCAGGCTGGATGCAGAGCCTGCGATGGCTTCTCCTGGAGATCACTAGGGCTGATTAGTTCCCTAATTCCTGCGATTATTAACCCTAATGAAATCTCACTCTCTAATAGCTGCATAGCTATTGATTTTTAATTGCTTTGTTTGTGCCTTGAATTGATTGATAGCAATTCGGGATGGTGCGCGCAGCAGGAAGAGTTACTCACTGCCTGCGAAGGAAGGGCCGGCACAGCACTGGGGCACTGTGGGACCTCAAGTGGTGCCGGGGGTGGTTTAGGCTGGATATCAGGAAGAATTTATCCATGGAGAGAGGGGATTGGGGTTGGAATGGGCTGTCCGGAATCCCCATCCCTGGAGGTAGTTAGGAGACATGTGGACATGGTACTTAGGGACATGGTTTTGGACTTGGGAGCGTTAGCTGATGGCTGGACTTGATGATCTTCTTTCCTCTTCCAATTTCTAACTAAATGGTGTAATATACACACTACAGCAGAGTGTCCGGACTGTTTTCAACTTGAAGCGAATCAAACGCTGCCTTTACCTGACAAAGGGAAGCAGGACTATGGGGAAGCACAGATTTTTTGCTTTTGTGATTTCTGCAGTTGGGGCAGGAGGAGAGGTGATGCTGGGAGCAATCGGGACTTTCCTACCTGCACCCATGTGCACCAGGGGCTGCCTGGGGGCACTGGTATGGAGACAGGAAATCTTTGCTGGAAATCACGTAAAGCCAGCAACAGTCCCACTGCCTGGGAGAGTCTGCAGCACATAGGTGCTTATCACCAGGGAATCCTTCTGCCTTCTATATGGTTTGTGTGCATTTGAAATAAGCCCTACAAGAAGTCACAGCTCCCAGCAGAAGGGGCCTCACAGTGATCATACTGCATGTACCAGGCTGTGCTGGCCGGCAGCGGCAGCTCTCCATGACACACATTTACATCTCCAGCTTTGCTCCTGCATGGCGAGGCCCAGTTTGCAGCTGGGAGGTCACAGACATGCATCACATGCACGTGTGAAAACCCTAAATTCATCACAAATAAGACAGGCAGTGTAAATGATGCAACCCCTTCATCTTTCCATTCTAAAAGCTGCCTATCCTCTCTTGATTTTAACAAATCCACATTACTACTCAGTTTCCCATTGACAAAGTAATGCAGGTGCCATGATGCCAGAGCCGCTCAGCCCCTTTGGGTTTCAAAGCAGGATGCTTTTAGCCTTGGAGCTGGAGCCCCTGCACCCTGCGGCGAAGAACATCATTGTCTGATTGGAAGATCCTCCCTTCTATTCCAAATCTTGCTGAGACTTCCAACTTACAAAGCAGAGACAAAATTTAAGAAATCTCCTAGAGCAATAGCTGGCAAGTTCCTATACATATAGCAAAACTTATTTATATCTGGATTTCAGGAATTAATTTAATTTTCTTTCTCATGCTTGCAAGATTAAATAAAAAGCAATTTATATTCCCCACAAATATGAATTACTGTGTGTTTCATTTTGACATTTTATGCAAGAAAGTATTAATGTAGAGTCTTTTGGGTCGGACTACTTCCATGCTGCCTCTGTAGATAAAACTGCTTGCTCATTGCACTTAGATTCAGCAAACTGGGGAGAAAACCAGGATGTTTTTTCCTCCTCTTCAGTTTCAGCAGTCGTTAACACTGGCTCTTTGTGCTCATTTTACTGTCATCCTGACCTGGGGACACGAGGACTGCTGGGGTCAGCACAACCTGCCCTCACGGCTGCCTCATGCCTGTCCTGCCTGTGTGGGCAGGAGGGGGGCAGAGCCAGGCTCCGCTTTACTGGGATTCTTAGGGGGAAAAAAATATATAAAAAATAAAAAATAAAGAAAAAAAAATAAAAAAGGAAAAAAAAATCATTCTTGTCATTTTGTTTAGCAGGGATGTGAGCACCTTGCACAGAGCATGATGAGAGCAGGGGGGCACTTGCAGCATCCTCGGCCAGACTCTGCTAACACAGGCTGTCCTGCAAACCAGAAGCTGGCTCTGCTGAAGTGAGGTCTCCACTGCTGTAATGGAAAATTTCCCGTGGGGCCACGGAAGATGCTGCTTTTTGTAGTTGTCTGAGACTGCTGTGCATTCATTAGCTTCTCAGAATTGAGGTTTTTCGGTGGGTAGTTACGAGCAAGCGCTGCAACAGCAGTGCTGCCAGGACCAAGTCTCAGCAGCGTAGTACAGCACACCCTTCCTCCTCTTCTCCGAATTCCTCTCTCTGCACCAGCTTGGCATCCTTCACTGGGCACCCACCTCCTGCAGCATCCCCAGACCGGGGGGATGGAGCTGGGAGCTGGGGGGCTGGGCACGGAGCTGGGAGCCCTGCAAGGATGGGGCTGGGAGCTGGGCTGAGGCCACAAAGCCTTCCCTTCCTCTTGTGTTTCCCCCAAATCAACATGAGCAAAAAGAGTGAGGGTGGGAGCCTAATTTAAGGGAAAAGAAAAGCAAAAGGACTGTATTTTAGCTTGCTCCCCTTCCCTTCTACAAGCGTGCTCTGATCCAAGCCCCCCTCAATCTGCTTCCTCTGTAACACCCCAGGGAGTATAGGCATTGGCATCCCACCCCCATACCATGCAAGCCACTCTCTTTGCTCAGTCCCACACCCCATACTCACAGGAATGTGGCCATGTGAGTGTGCGAAATGCTCCCAGAGCATGAGCAAACTGCAAAACTGCTGCACCTCACTTCTCCCCTCTGCCACGAGCAGAAGAAAGTGAAGGAAAAAAAAAAAAAAAAAAAAAAAAAAAAAAGGAAATGCTGAGCTACAGTGAGCATAACAGAAAGTGGGTTTTATTAAATCTCCAGGATGGATGGAGAAAACTGACTCTTTATACTAATAAAGTACAAAAAGATCACTACAGCTATCAAGCCAGTTAAAATACATTATTTTCTCTAGAAAGCATTTTGGGGTGGATTCCAGGTATGAGAGAGCTTTGCTTTTTAAAACTTTTGCTTAATTGATCTTCTTGAAATAAAATAAATAATTCCTATTGCCTATCATTTTGGGGTTTTGGGGATGAGGCTCCTGTTGCTTTTCTTCGGCTGTGTGCTCTTTTTCAGCACTTTGTTACTGGCTCTGGATGTAAGGGACAGCATTGTTTGGTTGCAGCCCTCACTGCCACCTGCCTCATCTCGTGCAGCCAGCGCTGCACGTGCATGGCGAGCAGAACCAGGGGATGGGGCAGCACCAGGGGGATGACATTTGCCTTTTTCTTTCCTCCCAGTAAATGTAACTGATCCGTTTCCACCCGGAACTGATTGTGATGCTTCCCGTTTCTACCCGGAACTGATTGTGATGCTTCCCCCAAAACATGAAGGCTTGAACACAACTAGGCACATTTACGGAGATGGACTAGTGCTCTGCTCCTTTTTCCCCCTTCAATTTATCCATGTCCTGCATTCAGGCCTGGAACAGCTCTTGAAAACATGTCATTTACTAGCTGATCCATAATTAGCTGCTTGCAGCCAATTCTGAATAAACCACAGCAGAGTTTGCTCAGTGCTGAGTGAAACCTCTGCCTGAAGATGTTCACATTTTCATTCACGTCACCTGAATCCCTAACACCTGTATTCACACCTCCCTGTAATAAAAATTCCCATCCGAGTCAGTAGCCACCTAGCAAGAATAGATCCCTAGTTACCAGTAGCTGCAAGTTGCATGATTTGATCTATAAATCTTATATAAATATTTAACCAAAGAGCACTAAATTGATTAATTAGCTAAAAAACAATGGACAGCTTTTTATTTCAACATTTATCAGTCTTGCGAGGTGCAAACAAACAGAGGTGTGTGTGAGGAGCCAGGCTCCGAGTCCTGCTCTGTTACAAGGCAGTATTTCTGGTTTCTGTCAGGAAAATGACCCGCAGAAACAAAAGGCATTACCCTGAAAAAAAGGCACTTCCCTGGCAGGCTTTCTATGCAGTTATGCTATTAGGGGGTAGAGCTCTTCCTGCGGTATTAATTACTGGAAATTATCACCTGAGGAGCCAGCTCCTTCCCTCTCTGAGTGGTTTTGTGTTGCAGTGAGCATGCTGAGGGCTACCTGCACTGACCCCCACCTCTGTACAGCTGGGCGATGGGGTGAATCATTCCCGGGGCTTTGTCTCTCGCCCAGGCTAGGCCAAGGTCCCCAGGAAAGGACATTGCATTTCATTCCAGCCATGGGAGATGCCGGCATGGTGAGAGGGAGCAAGCCCTGTGTGTGTGGTGCTGCACAAGCCTGCCATGCACCCAGCAGTAGCAGGCACTGATGCTGCAGTGCCCTTCGTGTGCTAGGGGGCCTGGTCCTGCCTCTAGCGAGACGCAACGAGGAGGGCCGCCTCCTCCAGCCCTCCTCTTCGCCTAATGGCAGCCTGGGTTCAGGCCAAGCCTGGCTTTTCTAGCAATTTTACCACAGGAATTGGGACTGCAGAGTAACACTGATGGAGGAAGAGTGCATACTGATGGAAGGGCTGGAGAGGCTGTTCCAGAATAGCCCGTCCCTGCGTAAACACACCAAACACAAATCTCCTTCATGCCACATTTAGCTGGAACCCCCTGAACAAACCCTGGACCCACCAACTTCTATAACTCCTGCTGTATTTCACAGAATCATAGTCTCACCCAGGTCTTGGAGAAGACCTTCAAGATCCAAGGTTCAAACATCCCCACACCATGACCAGCTGCTTTGGAGGAAAACCATTACAAGCACAGTGCAAGCACCATGCTCCGTAAGGAAACCTGCATCTTACCCTGAGAGCAGATAGAGGAGCTCAGCAGAAATTTGGAGAAAACGGAGTCCTGGGCAGCAGGAGGAGGCCAGCATGGATAGGACAACTTAACCTGAAGGTCAGTTTGGCCCTCTCTTAAATAATCTTTAAGATAATTAAAGCACTCCCCATGCCATAGATGTGTCCCTTTGTTATTTCCCAGCCCACCTACCCCATCCTTATTTTTAAATAAGATGCTCCATCATCAGGTTTTCCTGCCAGGAACGTACCTATGCTCTCCAATGAAACCTTACCTTGCAGGTTGAGGAAAAAAATGCAAAAAATTATGTAGGATCTCAAAGACTTTATTAAAACTTGCTTTTATGAAAATGTGTGGTTTTTCAGCCATCCCACTGCGTAGGTGGAGGTTGGTTTAACCATGCAGCTCTGCTCACAGCAAAATTAAACCCCAGAACAGGGACCTGACACAGGGAGGAGGGGACTGCAGGGGGACGGGGGTGTCACTGCAAATAATGAGTCCATTAAGGCAAACCACATCCCCCTGTGATGGTTTACCAAAACCTTATAATTTTCTCTGAGGCACATGGTGGAGGCTGGGTTTTACTGGAGACGAAGGAAATGGAGATTTGGGGAAGTACTGTTTGAATTTATGGAGAGGAATAAGAGTTCCAGCTGTAGAGAAGTTATACGCTGCTCTAAATTCTGGGTTTGTAGCTGGAAATGATTCATAAAATTAAGCACTTTAAAATAGTAAATGGATATTCATTTCACAGTGAGTTGTAAACACAGCATTGTAAATATTAATCATCATAAAAACATACCAGCGAGCCTTAGTTTTAATATATGCATTCAAAATGTGGCAGATTTTGCTTCAGAGATCACATATTTTGCCAGCTGGGCATTAGTCTCAGCAGCTATACTTCAGCACTTTATTAAGCTATCTGTTTATATCATGATCAAAACAAATAGCACGGAGCGGGGAAGGGAAAGATATTTTTTCAAACCATTTACCTCTAACAGATGCCAGCTGCTGTGTTTGTAAATGCACTTTCAGCTAGCACACACCCTGCTGGGGAGCCTGGGGTCTTGGTAATTCCCAACCCCCCCTGGCCCCCACTACAAGGATATTGATTGCTTATTTCTGAGATCTTAAGTGCTGAGATGCGCTACACCAGAGACAAGGAATACATTTCTGCAGAAAGTGAGTTAAAGGACTGAACAAGTAATTTTGTTTTGTGGACTTTTCATGCGATATTTCTCAGACCAATCACACAGAAAAGGTGTATTCGGCACCAAGGGGCAGCTGGGCCCTGCTGGGGCTGCAGCTGAATGGGGAACATGGCCAAGACAGCAAATTTTCCGGCTCTTATGAAAAGAAAACTCAGAAACATTCACTTCTATGTGAATCCCAGGTAGGTTATTTCACTAAAATTATCTTGCAATCAAATTCTTGGACACCAAAATTTAAACTTCCAGTGAACCTCCAGCATTGCATTGTTGCCGTTCAATACAGAACCCCCTGGGAATAAACTCAAAGAGCCAAACCAGAAAATGCCCCGGCTCTGGTGCTGCGGGCAGCCTGCCCTCAGGATTAGCAGTGCCTGGGCTCGTGCCGAGGCACTGTTAAGCACAGAATAAATTCATTTACACTTTTGGGTTAAAGAGCTTATGCAGCCGCCCTGGTGCTGTCCTCCGACACGTCCCGTGCTGTGGGGCTGCCAGCACAGCTGGCTTCCCTCAGCCCATTTCTGACAGCGAGCGATGAAACTTCAGCCACCTCGAGTTTAAATATTTATACTTGGATCTGAAAGGTAACAGCTTTCCTGTGATGTTTTATTGTTTTATATTTCCCCCATATGTTTAAAGGCAGAAGGCTAAATATCTGTCGGGGGAGCAGCAACTTGCTGTATATTACAACTGCTAATGTTTTTTGTCCTTTCCACAGCCTGTTCAAATCTGCCGTGTGTTGTGATCCCTGGGTTCTGCAATTAAACATAATTTAGGAATTCGCAGGTGATGTCACAGATGAGCAGTACTCCTGAACCCCCCCGGGACACCCCAGCACTGCCCAGCCTGTTGGAGATGTGGTCCTGGAGGGGCCGGCAGCCACTGCTGGGTGCGATGTTGATGGAGATGTGCTGCTCTGAGAGCCCCAGTAATGCTCGGGGCAAGCTTAGACCATAAATACACAGCTAGTCCCCAAAAGCATCACAGCAGCCAACACAACCCCCTTTAACACAAGGCTGGGGTTGGGGCAGGAGCAAGCTTTCAGGCATGTTTTCCACACACACTACTTGGAGCCAGCAGAATGAAAATCACCTGAGTGGCTTTTAACACCCCTCTGCTGCTCGCTGCTCTTTGCATGGCAACACGCTGGTCAGCCTTCTTCCCAGCTTGGTGTCACCAGCAGCATGCAACTTCTTCCTTCCTGACCTTTAGCCAAATCATAGTGGTGAGGGATGCAAACGTGGGCAGCTGCCGGGTGGTTGCATAGACATCCCAAACAGCTGGCCTCTTTTCAGTCTTGATTGTACCCATTTAATCCTGCAGTCCCACAGCTCAGAGAAGAAAACTCTGTTGCTTTAGTACTCAGTGAGGAGCTAGATGCTTTGATACTTTGGACATGGCTGCGTCCCTGGCCCTTGCACCCACCCAGCGGCCCAGACAGGGCACTGGCGAGTTAAACAGCCTTCTTCCCCAGCCCAATACAATAAATCAGGCATTTTATGGTTGCGGAAGTAATGAGAGGACAGGCACGATGAGCCTGCAGACGGCGACCAGACAGGAGGAAGGGCAGGCTTGGTGCCTGCGGTAATCACGCGGATCAATGGCACTCCGGTTTCTGCAGCCCATCCTGGGTCCCGCTCCTGATTGCAGCTGATTTATGGTAAGTAAGTGTCATCGACGGGAGCTTGTGTCTCATGTCGAAAATAAAGCATGGGATGAGGGAGGGAGAGAAAGTGGGCTACAAGGTGGAGCACAAAGTGCCAAGGTAATGTCGGGGGTGTGCAGTGTGATTTGTTTTACACAAGAGTCCTTTAAGCAGTTAAATTAACTGCAGAACAGTATTTACTGGTCCCATGTTCATCCCCTGTGCATTATTGTGGTTTCATGTAAGCAACAGTTTCAGGGTTTTTGTCTTGTGTTCCTCTGCAGGGCAAGGGCCAGGGCTTCTGCCTGATGCTGCTCCAGGAACCAGCAGATACAACCCTACCCTCCCGGTTCCTTGACCCAACTGCTGCTCGGCCATTTGCCATCTCAGCTGCCCCAGAGCCTCCTCCCACCTACGTGGAGTGCTCCTGGGACATGCTGGGCACTTCAGGCCTTGGCTACACCCCTGCAAGTCGCAAAAGAGCAGGGAATGCTCCAGGTCCAGGTGCTCCTCCATTGCCCCACGAGGCAGCAATAGCTTTGCTTCACACCAGTTCTCCCTGATTCAAACCCAGCTTGCAATGCAACACGTCTTTGGCAGACCTCAGGCACAGGGCAAGGTTTTCCCAGGAAGGGAAAAACCACCTCAGCTTCTTCCTCAGAGCCACTCCTGTGGACGGGGCTCATGTCCCCAGGCAGCAGCTCCCACGGATGGCAGCATGCGTTGCCAGGCCGGCCCCTTTCAGAGATCAGATGGACACGCAGAAGAACCAGCACAGAGCCATTAGCATTAGAACAAATATAGGTTTGTTTCGCACACTGTAAGTAACAATCGGAAATAAAATTGTGTAGTAGAAGGAATGAACAAAAACAATGCGGTATAAAAAATATCAATGTTTGCTCCATTCATTTCACATAATAACTATTTCTGATATTAATTGCTAAGGAATTGAAACTCTTTCTCAAAAGAAATGGACAAGGAATATGCTTCTCCTTGAGCAACGTCCATGGGAAAAACAAAACGTTGCAAAGACAGCAGTAACAGATGTCACTCAGGCTCCCTTGTTCCCATCTCTAATTAAGTTAGGAACCAATCAGCTTTTATTAACATGATTATTTTTTTTAAAGTCTTTTTGCCTTTAGTTTAAAAATACCGCATCTCTTCCACACAAGCACTATCTGCCCAGGCAATATCTACCCATTGTCAGAGCCATATATACGTGTGTGGACACATTTTGAAGTCTGTCCCAGCTCTGCTTGGCAGAGGGGAGGCGGGGGCCACAGGGGCATCCCCATCCCAACATCAGCCCCGCAGGGAGGGAGCCAGCTTGGCCACGGGGCCTGCACGTGCTTGGGTCAGGCCTGGCAAGTCAGGATTTACCTGCGATTTGTGCCCCGCAAAAAATGTCCAAAAACCCACTTCTTTGCATATGTACTACGGTCCTACCTTTGAAAAGGATGGTATTGACATGACGGTTGCTATTGCCTTTTAGCTTGTTCCATCTGGATCCACCGCATAACTCCTGTAAAGAGAGGGGGAAAACCAGCCTGGGAGTTGACAAACACCCAGCAGTGAGCATGCTGCAATCAGTGAAGCAGGGAAAAGAAGGATGAAGTCATTCTGAGGGGCAGGAGAAAAAAATAATCACATGTAAGATCTCATTGTGTGCCTTCTGGGAGAGAAAAGGGAGCTGAGCACCAGAAATCAAACAGAAAAGCTGCTCAGGAGCCCAGCGTGCTACTTTCAAAGTCCAGGTTGGAGCTGTTTATAGGCTGCATGCAGAGACCATTTCAGGTTTTGTGAATGTCTGCGCTGTGTTATCACATAACTCAAACAACATCTCCAGATATCACCGAGCAGAGCAGCAAAGCTCATTACGGCACTTAGCTGCCCTGCACAGCAGCACTTTGTTGTTTGCTTCCCAAATTCTTTTCTTACCCCCCCTTTATTCCTCAGCGACATCGATTGCAGTTCTGTCTGTGCACAGCTTTGCAATTAGTGGCAGGTTGGAGCAAAAGGTTAATGCTCTCTGACTTCCCCCCGAGGAAGCGCCGTGGGTCAGAGCTCCTGATGCCTTCTGGCAGCGCTGCAGGACCACAGCCATGCAGACAAGGAGAGAGCATCTCCAGGGTCACATTCCCAAAGATCCCAAACACAGCTGCTGGGACCAATATAATTTAACTGCTAAATGATCATGGCTATTGCCTCAGGGACGTTTCCTTTAAAAATGGTAAAGCTGTCATGTTCCCCAAAACTGAGTATGTGTGCAGCACATCTGAGCCACAAAACACACTTTGCTGCTGCGTGCTGGATGGGAGCTACCAGAGGAACCTGAGTGTGATTGCATTTCCCTGCTACCCAGAGGGAACAAAGAAATTAAGTCACTACAAAATTATGCATGTTCCTAAGGTGAATGTGAATTAAAATGAGACCTCCAAACTAAATCAAAATCCAAGCAAGGCTGCAAAAAGGAGGAAGCCTTTCTGAAGTCTTTGTCAAGATGGTCAGAATGGGTGATAACTCATAAAGGCACCAGAGTTTAAAGCACCAGCCAAATTATGCCAGAACAGGCGACAACATAAAAAGCGTAATGAGAAAATGAAGGGCAGGAAGGAAAGGAGACTTTACAAGAAGCACTGGCAAAACTAGCTAGAAGTGCAGCACTTAGCAGATAAAGTAGTTCATCTGGGAAAAGCAATTTACAAACAGCAGAGGGGGAAGCGGTGAAAACCGTGCTCGTTCTGCTCTTGTCTCAGCCAAGGCGTCTGCAGACGAGCATGGAGAGCAGATGTTGTCGTGACGCCCGGCTGCTCGAGCAAAGGTTCAGAGCTGCTGGGCAGAGCCAGCTGGGCTCCCAGCCCCTGTGTGAAACACAGACCTGTCACTAGCAGCAGGTAGCAGCAGGGTGCTGGGGGCACAGCTGGAGCACAGCCTCGTGTCCCCCCAGGGCTGCCGGCACAGGATGCTCAGGGCTCCGCTGGTTTTGGAGGTGCTGGCACACAGAGAGGAGATGGTCAGGAAAAAATGGGACAAACGTCTCAAGTGATCAAGAAGGTGAAGTGCCAGAAAGGTGACAATAAAATGCTCTCCATTGAGAGTAGCAAAACTCGCCTTTGTACAAAGGCTGCTATTATCTCAGCTTACCGTTTGCTACTGAAGATGGCCAGCTGTAGCTAGGCGAACACGAATACCTTGCTTAAAAAACATAACCTTTGAGTAGCCACTGCAATCTATATACAATCTGTGGGAGGTTTGCCAGTCAAAGGTCAAAAGTGGTACCTAAAATTTTGTGTACATAAAGCAGTAGACTGAACTAAAGGATATCCAAGCAGACCTACTAAAGCCTCAGCACAGAGCCCCAGAGCTCTGTGTCTTGGCTATCATCGTTAAACAGTGGTACTTGCCCCTGCCACAGACACCTGCTCCACTGACTGTGTCTGCAAGTGTGTGTCATGAAAAGAATAGCTGTTTCTGGTCCCTCGCACCAGCTTTAATTTTCGTGTTCTTCCTCCCATCTCAGCTAGCAGTCAGCAATGTCTCCTGTTTTTTCAAATAACTGGTATTTAGGAAAACTTCAAGTTGTGTCTTGGTGCAACTGGTCATGATCTAAATGAAACAAAGGTACTCTGGCTCTATGGACTTAAACCGAGCGTGCCTCTGCTCACGTCCTCCTGCACTGGATTTAGTCATGGCAAACAGGGAAAGTCACAATAAGGTGGTTTTGAGCCACTTAAATTTTCAAATTCCCTTGTACTTGATAAAGGAATATTTCAGCTTTGTGTTCCAGTCAGTGTTAGAGCTGGCCAGCATCCTGCACAAACTACCCAGAACAGTTATTTAGTGTATGGGCCTGCCAGATTAGTGCAGGTCGGTGGCTTGGGCTATAGGATGCTTTCCAGTGAGAAGGCATTAGTTAAACAACAATTTTCCCTATTTCACAACAGAACAGTCTTTTCAACAGATAAAACTCAAAATACTAAATAGGGAAACTTACCATTTCCTTTTAAAAATACTCTTTCTTTGGAAAAGTCTTAGGAAAATCTTGCAAATCTCATTTCTGCTAATGGGTAATTAGGCAGACTGATTAGAGAAAAATGTTGCACACATTGAGTGTCCCATAATGTAATAGATTGTGCAGCAATTTACTGTAGCATGGTATAATTGCTTGTGACAAAGTGCTTCCATGTGTCAGCTTGCAGTGCAGCTTCCCAGGACAATTGATTTTAGAGAGGGAGAGAACCTGAATTTATGTAACAGCAGGGTACAATGGCATTTTCTGCGCTGTTCAACTCTCCCAGAGTTTCTCTCTCTCTCTCTCTTTTTTTTTTTTTTTTTAATATATATATACATACTGATGTGAGCATAAAAGAAATGAAGAACTTGCTTTATCATGGAGGCATTTTACATAACCACGCTGCAGCTACAACACATCCTCATGGGAAAAGGACACGATGCTGTGCCCAATGAAACACGCTGATTTTCCTCTCCTGCCTGCCTTGGAGTTGCACAGGAAAATCCATTAGGTTTCAATACTGCCGCAGGGCAATTACTTTTTCCAGGGCACTCTTTGGTGGTGCCCTGTCAGTGGAGAACATCCTTGCTTCCCTTGGACATTTTTCACACCGATGCTGATGTCTGTTTTAAAAAGCCCAGCTGCTGAACACGAACCGCCCTGGTCTGTACAGCGAGCCTCCCCACACTGCTAGGGCTGGAGACAAAAATGCCTCCATACACCCGCAGCTTTCAGACCCTTCTGGGAATTAATCATTAGCCCTTTACACAGCCAGCCCCCAGAATTTCATTGTGGCCAGCAAATCATTCATTATTGGCAAGCCTTTGTTGTTTCCTTGTTTGTTTGTTTTGTGTGTGTGTGTGGTTTTATTATTACCATTTTAAAGTGCTTCATCTTCTGCAAGCAGTTCACCCTGCCTTGCATGTCCCATGTCCAGCTCCTACCCCTGACTTTCTCTCCTCCAGTATTGGAACAAAATACTGAACTCAGCAAGGAACCACAGCCTCAGCAGGGCTCTGCTGTGAAAGCCTGAAGACGGCCACATTAAAACTTGGATACACCTTCACATAAGAAATCAGGCAGATTCCCTCCAAGTGCTGCCCAATCTGTATAAAAAGCCAACCGAAAACATAAAAAACACCTTCATTTGGGTGGGAAATGCTTTCTTTTGAATAAGGACCTACTCCTCTGCCAGCACCAGCTTTCAGCATCGCAACACCATCTGCCTGTAGGGATATTTGAGTGTTGCACCCTCCCAGCAGAGCAGGTGCAGGAAACCAAGGCAGACAGACTTGTGTCCTGAGCCACCATCATATCAGAGGACAGCTCAGTGCAGGAAGCATCCCATGGTCACACACACCCACCGTGCCACCCAGCTGGAGGCAACAGGCTAAATGGCACATTTTAAGGACAAGCACAGGAGCAAGATCATGGCTGGAGAACCACAGGCCACCCAAGGATGCCTGAGAGGTGTCTTTCTTTTTTGTTAAATTAAAAATGATTAATAAAAAAAAACACCCTAGCTCAGCTACTTTCTTTAGCAGGATTTCAGATATACAGGCTTCATTAAAAAAGGCCATCAGCCTCACAGGGAAAAGCACAACAGAGTCATCCACAAGCCGGCATTTTTTTTTTTTTGATCTTTTCAATTATTCACCACTTGTGTTAGCAGCAGGGCTCAATCATCAAATGCTCCCTGGCTGCTTTTTCATGACGAATTCATGTTTTGACAGGTTTAAAATTTGAAAGTCTTCAACTCTTCAACAAAGGAGAGAAAATCAAAACAATAGCAATTAAAGCCTCACTTCCATTGTAAAGACCCCCAGTTAATAAAGAAGAGACTCAAATTCAATAATTATCATATTCCAGAGAAAAATGAGTAAATTCCCTAGACAACTGCACTGTCACTGTCAGATGTTTGTTTTAAACAGGATGCATAATGCCACCAGCAGTCTCCCATTGCCCAAGGTCTTTTCCTGTTCCTGAGGTACAATAAGGAAAAAATCTTGCCACGGCAAGCTTCTGATCTGCACTGTTAGTACTGAGTCCGTTTTTCCCTCACACAGCTCTATCTTCCTTTGACAACTCCCTCTGCTTTTATTTAAAGGTCAGGGCCTCACGTTGTGCAAGAGCAGCAGCAACCTGCGACAGGAGCCTTGGCTCTGTGTAAATCCCCATTGGGTTATTTTCATGTATGTACCAGGATGGGCACGGGGTGCCAGGGAGAGCTTCGAGGTGGCAGCAGGGGGCTGCCCCATTCCATGGGACCGGCCACAGCAGCCCCACCAATCCCCCCAGCACCGCTGTTCCCACAGAGCAGAAATCAGCCAGAAAGGGAAAAGCTATCCAAGCTTCATAAATTATTCCATCTTTCAATGATATCCATCACTGGCTGTTACCCATTAGACAGATGGTTTGCTAACAAGGTTTAATCTGACCTCAAAATTTCAGTTCATGATCCTGCTTTAAACATAAAATATCTGCATGAGATACATTACAAACACTCACAGCTATATATCTTGTGATAGATTTAATGAGCCCTTCTAGTTTGATAAAAATGAGAAAAACAGAAGTTATTTATTCCTATTTTTTGCACATTTAAGGGTGTATTTGAATACATTTTAAACCTGTCTTAGATTAAAATATGTGGACAGTCTGCCCAGCTCTGTTCCCCAGATTTTGGGGGTGAGCTTCAAAACCAGTAATGCATTTGGCACAGTGTTTGCCTGTAGAAAAGTCTGATTCTTTGTGAGTTTTGAAAAATCTCTGACCTTTCTTCCCAGCCACAATAGGAGAAGCACGAACACTTATTGCCTAAGTGGGTCTTAAAGGATATCCAGAGAATAGAAATCTCAGTGATGAACAGTCACATTGACTCCTTTTGTTCAAGGATAGCATGAAGAAAGCATCAAGGCGAATGACAAGACAGTTATGTAAAGGATCTACATACACCCCAAAAGGGAACTTCAAGATCTGGTACTTTTAAGTCAAATTTGCATTTTAAAATAATCTTCTCCATTCATTAAGAAAAGTCAAAAAAATCCACTGCCAACAATTTGCGATTGCGAATTTGCTCACCTTGCAACAGTTTGCAAGGTGAGCAGCTAGAGCAGGATGAGTCCACGATGCTGCTCCTTGCTTGTGGGGATGGATGTGGCCCCAAATTCCTGCAAAGCTAAAGCACCTGCTAGGAGTGGATCTGGAGGCTGCTGGGATAGATTGCAAGGATCACCAAACACGTTACAATCAAAATTAGCTTACATCAAAGCAATAATTGTATATTTTTTAAAATCTCTGCTTATCTGGTTTGCCACAGTAGGGCTCGGTGCTGTGCTTGCTTTGCCAGAGCAGCGTTCACACCACAAGATCTCCAGAGCAGAGCATGAAGGAGAACTGCAGGGCCTCTCCTTGTCTGAAAGAGGAAGGAAATGGCACTGGCAATATATAAAAGAAGTCCAACAACATGAAAAATACAGGTTTTACTGAGTTTCTAAGAATGCAATTTATGTAATGACACCTTAAAAAGAAGGAAAATGAGAACAGCACTACAGAGCTTGACCTCGTCTTTGCAACTGTGTGAACCAGGGTCACATTTTCTGAGGAAGTTCATAGAGAAGGTGTAGAGCTCAGTGAGAACACAAAACAGACCTTTGCAGCCACAGCTGCATGCCCAGAATCCCAAAGTGCCATTTAAGAACAGTCTGGAGAAGCCATCAGGTAAAGTGGTAATCTTCCATGTGAAGAAATAGTTCTTTCTCATGAAAATTTCTGCATCCAAAGTCTGGATGCAACAGACCTCAGTCCCCACTCTCATTTGAGGTCATTAATGAAATAATGACCTCAAATGAGATACTTACCCACTGATGAGGTACTTACCCACTGCTCCCACACCTCCGGGTGCTGTACCTAAAAGGCCAGCAGGCTGGGGGCACACAAAATAGTAAGCAGGAAGCAATTTCTGGCCAGTCACAAGTTTTCTAACTGCTTTATTAAACCCTTTGGTAAATTGGGCTTGCATGCTGAATAATTTAACAATATAAATCAAGCAAAGCACAGCTGCATCTGGAGTTTGTTGAATGTACAAGTTAGACCAGGGAGATCATGTCATGATAAAGTATCCCTAGTTTTTCCTATGGGGAATTTCAGTCAGAATAATTTAAAAGTATATATGTCCTGATCAGAGTGCTTATTGTGAGTGAAAAATTCAACAGTTATGCAAAGAAACTCTTGTGTGAAAACAGAATTATTTATCATGCTTATCCTCCAGCAAACTAAAATTAGAAATGGTTGCTGGAATAGAGAAGTGTTTTTTCCCTCAGGTGAAAATATGGGAAACATGCCAAATTCATCCCTGGAACTATGCCCAGAGCAAAGGCAGAGATAAATTTGGTAAGAAAGCTCTCGGCCCCTCCGCTGTGCAGGAGGCAGCGCCGCTCATCACTCACGAAGCCTAACAGCCTCCCCAGTCCTGCGGCCCCAGCTCTGAGTTCAGACAAAGGGACTGAACAACTCCAGAATGAAACTCAATTCAGCAGACAGCTGTATGAATATAGATGAACCTTGTCCAAACAGAGCACTCAGGCATGAAAATAATTTAAAAACTCCGAAAGCCAAGCACAAAAACCCGAGGATCGAGCACTGCCCTGCTGGTGCCAATGCTACCTGTGCCATCGACTTCAGCAGCATCGGTGTTTTACATCCAAATTGATGTCCTATCCCATTTGTTAAGTGCTATCTGTGGAGGTGCTACAGGCCCATCAGGTGCTAACCCAAAAGAGGTGCTTGGAAGAATACTGAAAGCAGAGAGAACATGAACAACCAGTTTAGGTGACGTTACAAAAACAGCACCTTAAAAATACTTATTTTTAGAAAGACTTTACATTTACATAGTCGAATAACACATTCATTATTGAAAACAAAACGAAAAAAAAAAAATCAAAAGAAAGGTAAGTGGCTGCTTCCAGCTTCAGCAGATCTTTGAAGAAGCCAGCATGAGGCTTTTAAGACAGCTGAGTGTAATAATAAAACTGCAAAACCCACCTCTAAACTCAGGAGCAGAAATAAAGTCTAACACCACTTTCTACAATTAATTGGCTAAAAGTAACATCCTGTTGTGCCTTCTACTTAGCCACAGGTAGTGTTTGTGAAGTCAAAGGTACCAAATTAATTTTTTATTGTTATAGTCGGATAGGCGCATTCCTTCTCAAAACGTTTTGATGCATGGTAAGGGCTGAAGGAATCACTGCAATAATGCCATGAGGCTTCTCAGTACCTCACCCCACAGCAGCTCACCCAACTGTTTGTCTTCAGCACCTTACAGAGAGCTATGCAGCCCTTTAAAGACCTCAAGGGTTGCATAACTCATTGCATGGTGGCAGTTAATTATACTCGATCCAATATTTTGGCATTACCTCTACTGTTAAATTTTTGTTTTCCTTCCAAAACCATCATTTCCAAACAGAACTGTTTTTTGCAGGTTCCTGGAGACCTTTTCTTTGCAATAGCACTTGTTGTTTTACTCGAGTTTTTCTTTAAGGGAAATATTCACATTTAAATTAAGATAAAGTTCAATAAATATTTCTTTAATGGAAATAATTTGGGCCACTAAGCAGCAGTTTAGCAGCTTGTTAAAGGAACAAACGGTAGGAAACAAATCACGCTATTTTAAGATCAGCTCGGCGTGCTGCACTGAAGGTATAATTAAGTCTTATAATAACGCCAAAGTCTTATCATACTTCATGAAGATTTTGAGAAACAGTCAGACTACTTTCCCAATTTTCATTCTGGTCTAATTGAAAGCCCACTGCGTTTATTTTAATTAAAGGCTTAATTTGAATAGACATGGCAGCTAGTTGATGGGGGGTGGATTGTGCACCCAACTCTGAACACCAGCAGAGCACAGGGCAGAGGCTGGAGCCCTGTGAAGCTGGGGGGCTCTTCCCTATGCCCCCAGCCCAGTGTCAAGAGCTGGAGATGGCTAGAGGAGCCTCTGTCCCTCACCTGTGGGTTCTGCCTTGGTTTCCTGTTGTACAACGGCCCAGGGAACACAATCAGTGGACGCCTCATGATGGATAACAACACAGAGGTTAGAGGTAAAGCTATTATTTAAATTAACCTAGCACAAAATCGTTAGCATTAACATTAGACTTGGTGAATAATTTACATACTGGTATAGCAGCAAGAGGAAGCCAATCAGGGTAAAAACTGTTTTCATCCCTGCACAGATTAATTTCTTTTTGATCTGCTTTGATCTGAAAATGTTTTGATTGAAAAATAAATATTTGATTTTACACTTAGCCAGTTCATGCTGTCTGTCCTGAAGTATCAATTGCTACTGTTGATTTGGCCTTTTTTTTTTTTTTTTTTTTTTGCTGAGCTTTTTTTTTTTTTCCTCAAACTGATCTAGTATTTGTTGACATAAATGTAGTACCTTCAGTTCTGGTTTTGTTTAATTTACATTTAAGCTTATGACCAAATCACAATTCTCCATTCAATGGAAGCCAACTGCATGGTAGAGCTCAACTCATTTCTACTCAAGACGGTTAATGATTAATATCTAAATACAAAGAGAATTTTAACAACCATGTCTTGCAGAAGCACATTATTTTTGTGAAAAGGACTCCCACACGAAGGACGACCGTCCCCCTGTGGAAAGAGTTCCCCTTGGGCAGCAATGTCACAAATTTTGAAGCAATGAAGAGCAGAGCCTAAGCAGCCCATGGAACAGAAGTTTGACCCGCACGCCATGACTGAGGTAACTTTGGTGCTCCATCACCCTTCCAAGCATCATTTCCTCACTGTGAGAGCTCGCCAAAACCCCATCTTCCTCCTCAATATGGGGAAAAGCCTTAAGGTCATTTCCACGGTCAGTGCCAAGCTGAGGCGATGCACTACTGCAGAGCCCCCAGAGGGTGCCTGGACAGGGTGACCCTGCATTTTGGGGTTGAGGTGCAGGATGTATCCCCTGAGGTGGCCATACATCCTCCTGTCAGATCCCAGTCAGGGATTTCACGGGGGCAAGGTGCCCGTCCATTTGTGCATCTCCCATGCCTCCCTGTTACTCTCTGACATATTGTGTGCAGTGCTACGCAACTCGTAGCCTTGGGGACCTGACGATGCAAGAGTACAACACAATAAACTCTATAAAGTACTTTTCTTGTCTCACATCCCAAGGAGCTGTACAAATAAAATTTAAAGGGTAAGGCCCATCTCGGTTTTATGAGAAGATGGTGCAGTAAAGTGAGACTAAAAAAGGTGCCATGGCACCAGCTGTACGTCACCCTCGCTATACGCCTTCTTAAAATTTCAAGTCTTTTTGTCCGCCCTTTTTTCTTTAAGCATATAGTCCAGAGGACAAATTAGGAACCTGCAGTAATCAGCATGAGATTTAATAAACACATGGACAGCGTGAAGCATCTGCCACCAAAGAAACCGCTCCAAGCTGGCCAGGTTCCCAGGCGTAAGAATAAATTCTTCAGCAATTGTCAGTCAAGCCCCAGAGGGCAGGGAGGGTTAGAGGGGAAGGTGGCTGAGGTGCTAACTAAAAAAAAAAAAAAAAAAAAAAAAAAAATTAGCTTTACTGAACCGATCTCTATTAAAGGGAAAATGACACCTCAAGGGCAGCAGGCATGCAGCACTGTGTTTGGCAGGCTTTTTTTTTCAGGACAAGCCTTAACTGCTACTGAAACATGCAAATGTGAACATCCTTGGGCAGGATGTGTGGCTGTCCCTGGAGAACAGCAACACCACCAGGGTCAAGCAAAATCCGAGAGGAGTCCAGGGTCCCCAGCAGCATGTCATTCAGCAGGAGTCATCACCGGGACTTCTTTCCCCTGGCAATAGCCAATTTTCATGAAATTTAACAGAAACATTTATTTTGAGAAATACATGCTTCTTTCAAATGGGAATAAAATTGAACTATGCTTCCAAACCAGAGGAGAATGGAGAGCTGAAATAATATTATTCCTAAAATTAATCTTAAGACAGTCATTAGTTTGCAGGAAACAAAATACATAAGAACTGAGAGCTGTTGTCACCATTTTTGGTGCTGCAGCATCCTCCAGCACCAGTTGCTTATTGTCAGATTGAATGCAATGCCATATTAGACTTCAATGGCACAACACAAAAGTAAAGTGGGTGTAAAAACACTGGCCTCAGACATGAGGCCCCTCTGTTTTCACCAAGAAGTGGAAATACTTATTTGATAAGCTTTTGCCTTCGCATCCACAGGGCAAGACAGAAGCCTTGCTTAGTGAGTTTCTGTAATTACAGGTGAAAGAATTGGCAGTTTCTTTTGGAGAATGAGGGATTTGCCTCTCAGCCAACAAAACCAGGAGGGTTTGCTGTGTTCTCCTGTCCCCTCACGCGGCTCACCACAGCCTTGGTCATGCCTACACCTTTCCTCACATGGCCACGCTAAGCAAGTCGCATTATTTCACATTGATGTGCACACACAAAAGCAAATTTAATTACTCAGAGCTCTAATTTAAGACTTTAATGACTTTGACATACTGCTAATAAAATGTATGTAGCTTAATGAAACTCTGCCCATATAGATTTATGTCAGGTCGATGGCAGCACTTCAGTCAGCTGCTCTCACTACATGCAAGGAGGCGTGTGTTTACGATAAATACACCTTGCCTTCCAAACCCTGCAAAATCACATTAAAGCAGAGCTAGCAGCAACCAGACTAGATTTGGAAAGATTTTTTTCCCCCACAAACTATGGTGTACGGAACTGAAATTGGAATAACAAAATCAGGGGCAGAGTAGTAGTCTCGCATTGCACTCACAGGATTTGATTTATATTGCAGCTTGTCGTGCACATTGCTTAGAAATATGTGTAAATACAACTTACTTTTGTGGCGTGACACTAACTGAGCTAGAAAAAAAATCAAGCACATTATCAGAGCTGCAATGCATGTTGGTATTGCACCACTGAGAGCAATTTAAAGATTGATATTTATTTCTCTTACTATATAAATTACATCATGGAAGGAAAAAAAAATAGGAGACACTAATAAAATAGCATTTTGTTCTGATTGTTTATTACCTTTAGGGGTGAATAAAAGCAGAGAGCAATATTTTATTTTCTGTTTTGTAATACGCCTTTCTGTGTTGCAAGCAATTTTGAAATAGTTCAAATGAGTAGATACGCCTCAAAGCTCCTGCCCTCCTGCCGTGACTTCCCTTTTAATAGCACTCACAGACATAACTCCCGTGCCTGGCTGCAGGCGCCCAGCACGGCGATGGTCCTCTCCTGCTGCTCTCCTGAAACAGCAAGGGGGGCTGCAGTCTGCACTCACTGACTTCAGCATATCAGTAACAAATACCAGATCAAGCAGAATACTGCAGACTCTTTGCATAGCTACTGCGTGTAACTTTGCAGGGTTTTTAGAAGTGGTGGAAATCCAAAGAGTAGCAAATGTTTAAATGAAATAAGTCTGTTTTGACACTTTGGGTCAACTGCACGCAAGCCTCCATCCCAACATGGATATTTACTTTCAGCAAAAACTATTTCAGCCCCACTCAGCATCACCTCAGGTAACTTTTTAACACTGTCAGTTTGGGAGCAAGACCATGGCCAGGTGCCTTTTCCTAGGGAGGTTCTCTCAGATCTGCCAGGCGGTATGGCTGGGGGGTCCCAGGCTCTGGGGTTGTCCTCGCCCCCTCCCCAGCAGCTCTGTCACCAAGCGGGGCTGGGGCAGCAAACCAAGGCACTGCTGGGAGCTGGTTCCCCGTTTTCCTCAGGTTTTGTCCTCTTTTAAACACTAAGTTTAAATATTAAGTATTCGGAGTTAGTTCTAGATAATCCCAGTTATGGTGCAGCTCTGTAATGCAGTTCTTGCTCCTAAAATCTGACCCATAAAGCCACTCATAGCAACTGTCCCCAAGCTGACAATGAGCAAGGAAAGCATCCTGTTACACGGCTACACACACATTTTGTTGGGCAAAGCAGGCTGCAGGAGGGCTCACACAAGTGTCTGGTCCGACCCACAAGGACAGACATGGCAGTGGGACCCGAGCTTGATTTTTGGGTTCAGGCTGCCATGGGCAGAGTGCCCTGTCCCAGGGTTATTCTGCTTTCAGAGACACAACAAGGCTTCCCAACACACTCTGGGCTAGCACAAAGGCTTTTTCTCAGCATTTTGTGCAGCCACATGCAGTCACTGCTCCAGGCAGCAGCGCTGAGCAGGAGGGTGCTGGGAGGGGGAAGCACTAACACAAGAGGAGGAGGAGGCAGGAGGAGGAAGGTTAGAAGCCCTCACCCCAGACCAACAGAGCTGTGCTGTGCCTGTAGACAACATGACCAAAAAATGACCAATTTACGTACTAGCTCTGCAATGTTTAGAGACCAACACTAAGGGTGGAACTGAGAACACAGCAAGCATATTTATGCTATAATAAAACTATGGGAGAACCTTTTTTGTCCACAGCTTTTTTCTGGGTAAATCATATTTTTAAAGCCTGGATTGCTACTGTCAAGGGTATTTCCTGCATAAGATCACAGCCGAGCCTGTCAGCGCTGTCATGCACACGGATAGCAGCTGTCTTCCCTTCATTTTAAGCATTTAAATTGTCTACCTTGCGTTGTACCTTTCATCTTTAACCTTTGGAAAGACGTGCCCTGGATCTTCTGGCACACTGTCAGACAGAGCTGACGTGCCAGGGGAAAGCCAAGAGGGAGCAGGGGCACACAGCCTGCCGGGCACGCACTGCCCAGGGAAGCAGGGAAGGCTCCAGCCACCACCGCCTTCCTCCAAGCCCATGCCCAGCTAAAGACTGCCTGTGTGCTCACTTCTGAAAGGCAGGAATTTACCCTGCTGTTGGGAGCTGACCACACTGCATGTGAAAACCTGCTTTTACTGTGTACGGTGCTTTTTTGCAGCACCACCACTCAAATTTAAGCAGAATTGGCAAGGCAAGCGAGCCATTAATCAGACGCTGTAGCGGCCACTGCCAGGCAGGTAACGGCGAGGGAATGCTGTTCACATTACCCACACAGAGGGGAGGGAAAGAAAAATCAATATATTCTTCTAAAGTGGGCTCCTTTTCCTAAAGTGATGTTTTTGCAGTGCATCGTTCTTAATATGTATTCCTTCCCCAGGCAAAGGGATCATTGCTCACCTCTCACGGCAGAGTTAAATGAACAGACAGCCCCTCGTGCACTCGGAGCCACAGCCCTGCTTGCACGTTGCTCCTTAGCGTGGTCCAAACACATCTTCTGATTTAAAGGCTTTCCAAGTTGCTTCTTGAAACAATTAAATTTAACATCCATCAAGCATCCAGCATCGTATTAGTGAACAGGAGTTGCTCTCTCCACACACAAGTTTGCAAAGCACTCAGAAACACCCATGCACATCATCTGGGGGCTCATCCACCGGCATAGTGACAATGTTTGCAGAGGCATCAAAACCTGGGGAAAAGATGTAAAAGGAAGAAATCCCTCCCCATAGCTCCTTGGTACTCACTGGGATGCTTTGTGCAAGGCTTCACTTTTATACTGAGCAATATTGTTTCTTCAAATAACTTTTTTTCTTTGTTATCAAGGATGCTGCTCATGAAGGAAAGCTAATGCTAAGTGTAAGGAAAGAGGAGATAACTATTGACTCACATACAGCTTAATTAAAATGAGAATACAACCGTTTGGAACTCGAGTCATTTGGTGCATGTAATTAAGCTCTTTGGTCCTACCAAATGAGCAACAGTTACTGCAGTTCCAGATTTCAGCCTGACGAGCTGCCAGCTAAGTTATTCCTGCACTCTAGCTTGATGAACAGAAGAGTTGTGCTTGTAAAATTGGAACCCTTGAGAAAATCTGAAGCTGTTGACAGCCGCGGTGCAGGGAGGGCATGAGCCATGTGATGGACAGAGCCATGCAGAGCATCCCTGGGTGCAGCATCCCCAGCACCCTGCACTGCTCCCTGCAAACCCAGCCATGAGGAGTGGGACTGGGGAGGGCTCACGGCTCGGTCTCATTTCCAAGTGAAAATCTTGGTTACGGGTGGTAGCTGTGTCTGTAGCTTGAGATATCACTTCTCTGCACAGCAGAGGCTTTGGGGAAGCTTTCTTTATCAGAAATGCTTTTTATATATATATATATATTAAAAAAAATAAAAAATAAAAAAAAAATAAAAAAAAAGCTTATCCTCTGTTATTCCAGCCCATTCCATCAGCATTTGTATACAAAGAGAAAAGAAAATAACAAAAAAGCCCATGAAGCTTTTTCCTACAAAGTCTTTTCCTACAAAGATGTTTGGATGTAGAAAAACTTGTTGTTTTGGAAAGACTCCTAAAAGAATATTTTAACTTGCTATTAACGGAACAGAAGACCTGCAGAAATGCATACTGGAAAGATCCTGCTCCCTCCTTGTCAATCATATGTAAGTCACACTACTACCTCATCCCTCACTGAGTGCTTCTTGAGATTCTTGGGTAATTTGAACCATTAAAGATTTTCAGATAAATTGCTGATGCTTTGAAGTTTCTCTCCACTGGGCTTGAGAGTCTCTTCCTCCTCTCTCCCTTCTCTGCCACTTAATGTCCCCAGACACCTGGAAATAAAACCCCAGCATTAAAAACAGAAAATGAGAGTAAGAGGATGCCATTTGAGAGTTTTTGATCATTAATGCCCAATTAGCCAGCAGCAAGGATCAGCCAAGATTTGCCTGGTCTGATGAAGCCAGTCCTGGGCATTGCCCTTGCCACTGCCCGGCTCATGTCCCAGCACGAGGATCGTGAAACTCATCCCACATGAGAAGTGCATCGCTACATCCAAATTGTGTTTTAAAGGTGACATAGGCTGAAGACTCTAAATTAAAGTAGGATTTTGGCAGTATTCAGCCCAAGCAAAGACCACAACTGATTTACAGCTGTGAAAAATAAAAATAATAATAATTAAAAAAAAAAAAAAAAAAAGTGTTGATGAGTTTGTAGCGAGCTCCTGGGCTGCAGACATCAGGTTGGGCTCCTGATCCAAACTGTGATGCCCAGAGAAGCCTGGCTGAGGCACCACACAGTGTACCAAGCCAAAACAAGAAGTACAACAACAACAAAAGCTTTAACACTTCAAATTACTATATAAATAAACCCTGTCCATAAAGGATCCTACACAAAGCCTGATCCAGGCTCTGCATCTCCATCAAGCGGCAGTTATTCACTATCCAGAAGGGGGGAAGGCAAGGTCCTCATAACCTCAGCACTGGTCACCTGCTCTTTTCTTTTTTCCTCCTTTCCTCCTTCTGCAAATCCCACTGCTGAACCCCAGCTGCATGTTTTGCCATCCAGAGATGCCAGCAGAGAGCAATCTGAGCACCGATCAGGCTGCTATTCATTATAATTCACCCACCAAAAAAATGCCAGAGAAAGAAAAAACCCAGAGCTGTGAAGGTGTAAGAGGAGAACCTCTGGGAAGCAGGAACCACACCACATTTTGGAGGCTCGTGCCTGCTGGTCCCTGCCACACCAGGGTTTAGCCCAGCTGAGCCGCGGGGCCATGCACTGACAGGGGCTGGGTGCACCCACGCTCACCAGCGGAAACCATCAATCGATGTTCTTACGCAATCAATGGTCCTGGCTGATGACTTTGGGCCCCTTTTCAAGGAGGAATTTCATTCATGGTCAGTACGCTACCACTCCAAACAGCACAGCCGTAAGACAGAGCACGGAGCCAGCGAGCAGGAGCATCAGCCACGTGTTTGATAGCCCTAATTACAGAGACAGCTCTCCACCAGCAGTGATGATGAGGGGGAAGCAGCATCCAAAGCAGCACCCTAAGCAGCTGCAGCTCTACCAAGACAAACTGCCAGAAAACTGCTGGGGGTCACGATGCATAGGCCAGCCCGGGACCAGGAAGCACGGCTCAGAATAAGAGCAAGGAAGGCAGTGAGATGACAGGGAAGGAGAGTCAGGGAAGGGAGCTGTCACAGAAAGCCTGCGGAACAGCGCCAGGCAAAGTCAGTGGGTTGGGGGAAAGAGCAGTCTTGGGATTAGGGAACGCTGCCAGTGCTGAGCACCCGAGGAAGCAAGCTTACCTGTGGTAGAGGTTAACCGAATACACAGCTGCAGACACAAAAACGACACCTCTGAATATATAAATATTAGCCTTATATCAAAGGGTGGACCACACCACACAGCCACCAGACTGTGGAGGGATGGCTTAAGACCATGTTACTTCTTGGTGCATTTGATGCCAGTATTTTTCCTTCCCTTTCATTACACATTTTTGTCCCACTTGCATTACTTTTCAATTTCAAGGACAGCAATTGTCATGTAACACCAGAGAATACTGTATTATTTTATGATTGCACATTCCAGAATACTAATTTTATAAATTACGCTTCTTATTTCAGACAAATGGACATTTTACTTTGAAGTGAAAATCATAAACCTACCGGTATATCCCATTTTATTCAGAGCATCTGGAAATTATTATTTTTTTGCACTTTTTCATTTCAGAGGCCACACTGTAATTTATATGTCTTGAAGATACATTTATTCATAGGTCTCCTATAATGAAATTCTTATTTGACAAGTTGTCCATCAAAAAATGTTTTCAGCTGCAACAACGTGAGTCACACAGCAGCTAAAAGATCTTGACTTGTACATGTTTGTTTCTCAGGCTTGTCAACTAGCAACCATTTCATTTGATGGTCTAAAAAAGTTTCTTCTCAGGAAGGCAAACATTTTTCCAGCTCACTGAGAAGAAAAGTTCTTTTTAATCAAGACATAGCATAAAAGTTGTTCCTTGCTCCTTTCCATCGTTGCCCAATTTTATGATTTTATTCACTAAAAATTACTTGTAATCTAGACAGTGTCAATATAAATGACTGAACATATAGCGACACATCCCTGGGTAGGTTGTTCTGTGAAGGGAAGGAAAAAACCTTTTTGCATCAAAGCCAAATACACTGACCATCAGTTTTCTTAACCTAGACTGGGGAAAGACTGGGTGGTATCATATTATGAAGATAAACCGCTGGGGGCCCATTCGTCAGAATATCATCTGACAGCCCTTATACAGACCAAATACAAGCTAAAAGGTAAAGGGCATAAAAATCCTCAGGTGACTTATCTGAACTTAAAATGTTAAAATAAAGCTTAAATCAAAGAATCTTACCTAGATAGAGAAGGGTGTCTTACCAGTGTAAGTATAGGGAGGGTATTGATAATAGTAGTCTGGTTTTAAAGCATGGAATGCTGAGGACTGGTTCTTTTCCTACACCCTTCATCACAGAGGAAAACACACAAAACATTCATAAAGCCATGAATATCAAACGCTAAACCTTAAAGTTTAAAGCTGCTAAAAAGCAGCTATATTTTCCTCTTTGTTATCAATCTGAAAATTTTCACTGTGAGTTTAGTTCCCAGATTATTACACACAGAGCCCCTTGGAAGCCGATGACTCTCTCTGCACTGGCTTCAGAGAACACGAGCACAGATCTATGTAAAAATGACCATCTTGAAGGGTTTCCATTCCTGCATATTGCATCGCCTTACTCTTCATCTATCGATTCTGAAGAGAACTGCTGGAAAGAATGATGTGGGATCAGCTCTACAGACAGGGATTTTCACTTGGTAAGCAACAGACTGCTTCATGTGTGCCTGAGATTGTCAATTAAGTTGAAGACATTATTAAAGAATTCACAAAATTGCTTTTCATCGCCTCTGAGAGGCTGGTACAAATTGGGCTTACAGTATCTCAGGTCTCATCAGACAGATGAGCAGCAGCAGTGGGAGATCATTCAAAACACTCATTTCTAATCAGTTCCATAAGACTCATTTGCAGACGAAATTTTCCGTTTTGGTAACGATACAAAATGCCACATCTTTCAAGGCAGCCTTATCAGAATAAAACAACAAATAAAATGCCAAATTCTGACACTGTAAAGTTCACTGCAATGAAAACTGTATTTCATTACTTCACATCTGAAAGTTACTCTGTACCCAGACCATTAATTATAATCAGTCACAGACAAAAACAAAGGAACACAGTCCGTGAGTAAAGTGTCATGGGACTATGCAGATGTGATCCCAGAGCTCAGCATCCAGGCCTGGAGCACAGACATCCCAAATGGCTTTGTTCAGTTAAGAGTTCTGTCATGCTAAAGCAGAGGTATACGTTGTTTAGATTCAATCTCATCTGCAAATGCAACACACATGGTATAAGAAAGGTTTGCAAAAGATACAGGATATTAAAAACACACTTGGGAAAAGGTCATAGTAACAGACAAGATACTTGTTTCCACAGTAGGGGCATGGAGAAATAAGGGCAAATAGACAGTGATCAACTAAACCAGCCAACAAGCAATAAGGAAAGGTAGTTACCAAAGTAAGGGGTCCTGGTCCTGCCAAAAATGGGTTCAGAAAGCCCCCACCTGCTCAGCCTCCTGAACCCCACACATCACTCCTGCCTCTAAGACTTTATTTCTCTAATTCAGTTGGACCAATAGAATGGTTTATTCTGGAGCTGAAAAAACAATAGAATGGTTTGTTCTGGAGCTGAGAGCAATGTGGAAATTAAACCAAGCTCATAAACGGCTTAATGTAGAAAACATCATCTTAGTAGCCCAAAGAATATGTAGCCCTGAAATGCTCCCTAACAAATGTTTACCAAACCCTGAAGAATTAGAGTTCTGTAGTTTGGCGCATTGTACCCTCTAACCTTTAAGAGAACATTTTCACATTTATTTCCTATTACAAACAACAACCTGCAGCAGCAGAACTTTGTCTTGAAATGAGCAATTGCCACCATGGCATTAGAGCTGTTCAATGAGGCTATCTCCTGAAACACATAACTGAGAAAGTTTACATTTTTGAATCCAAACAGGGAGCTTATCTACCTGATTACATGCTGCAAAAACCTGTCCTCATCACAGCCAGAAAACTTCATCCCCAGTTTCAGCAGAGCCATGGCAACAGAAGGCATCACACTTTGTGGAGACAGAAGGTAATTCACAGAAGGAAAAAAACTGAAGAAACTCATTTTATTGGCATTTGTTGCCCCAGTCCAAGGAAACCTTCAAGCTAAAGGCTGAAGCCTCATTTTTTAATTTTATATTTTAGTTTTCTATGATTTTCCATAAGCTTACGGAGGACTCCTAAACTCACATAATTTACATGCATAAAGAGAAAAGTGACACTACCCTTGCATACAGAATTTTACTGATCTTTGTATTATTCACCAAGACAACTACCCAACTAAATGTATTTATTCCCTCCACAACAGAGTTGATCTCATGTTCCCCAACGAATTTCCAATGTAGAAGAAAATTTCTCAGACCATGGCTTCATCAGTATAGAAGTGACCAATGCTGTCCTGTGGAGTCCCCATGTCTTGCTAACCCCTGTGTCTAGTGCTTAGCATCTATTAAACAAGCTGTTGGTATTTATTCATCTTTTAAAAAAGATTGATGTAGTTTGCAGTAATGAAGTTTGCTTAATAAGTCCACCTTTCCTCCACACCAAACTAATTGGAGTAGATTAACCCCAAGTTCCCTAGGCATTCACACTATGAGTTTTTTTACCCCAAACCCCACCTTTGGCAACACACTCGAGACAGCAGAGCTTTTTGCTGTTTTGGATGACTAAGTAACCCCAGACTGTTGTTCTTTCTTGGTGCGCACTGAAAACCAATGGTAAGAATTTCTCTCGTGCTTTGTGAAACTGATAATTTTCCAATTTTTATTACAACTATGATTTGCTGAAAATAGAGATAACCCTTTGTGCCTTTTGAGCAGCTTGTCAAAGGCTGGTACTATCTTTAAGCTGTCTTGTTCATCATACATAAAAGCAAATTTCTCAGACCGTTTTGTCTCTTATAAAGCCTCTGAATACATTTCCCCCCAAGCCTCAGCCTAATTGGCATAAAAGTCTGATTAATTGATAGCACCGGGTTTAATGCATTCTTAATTACAATTAAAACATAATGGGTCTATGCATTTTATGAGGGAATCATGTCACCGAATTTAGCTGTTACCTGTGCCCCGGACCTGTCAGCAGGCACCCAGCTGCACGTCATGCACAGCTCTGCCCACGTCCTGTGGAAGTGCCCATCACCACAACCATGGCTTCAGGAGTCATAGCAGGGCACGTTTCATTCTCAGCAAGTCACAGGGAGCATCTTCTCCCTAAGTCCCTGTAACGCTGCTATCATTACGAGACGTTGGGGAGAGGAAATCCAGGCTGCGCCATACATTAATAGAGCTGTTGCTCCATTCAGAGGGAGCAAATACCTTATTCAGCTACATCTTATGGACACTTAGTGAAAAACAACATGCTTTACTGCCTAGTTAATTCTGAAAGTAAGGATTTATCTTACTGTTTGGTTTAGCCTGCGATACGTCTGGCTCTGCTCGCCTTATCAGGCTGCACACGGCTAGGACAGCTGAGTAAGTACAATTACCCACGGCACACTCCGACGATAAACTGCATCCTGTGTGCCTTATTCAGACAAGTTCTTTCGAATTTCATAGCAAATTTTGACCGAGTAAGGCATTTGAATCCCAGCTAAAGCAGAGCAATAAACCATGTAATGCCATCCTCTGATTCCAGGGATTTTCTAGTAATTAGAGCACAGAAGGTACAAAAAGTCATCCTACAGCTCATCCACAAGGACTACGACGTTTTCACCAGCAGAAGAAAAGTTTCTCACTAACAGACTCTCGGCACAGAGCTGTAGGCATATCACCTTCCCAAATCCAAACAAATCACAGAAATTGGGACAGATGTGCCCAAAACATTGCAAGGAAAAACAGCTCAGTCTGAAGGTCTCTTTTCCGACACCTTCAGCTTATCAGATGCGTGCAGCTTGCAGAGGCACAGCCATTACTCACATGCACACATCTATATTTGCAGCACGGACTCAATTAGGGAGAAGCTGACATACCTGCCTTAATTGCACTTCCCATTACCACTGCTCAGAGGCTGTGATTCTCCCTCTCCTTTCTGGCAGCACCGCCAAGAGCTGCGCCCACTCCCCAGGTTGCTTATTAGCTAAAAGCCCAAATATCCATCACTGGCACACATTTCTTTCTGGAAAGTAGCTCTGCCTGTGGCTGGGTCCCAGCTCATCGCCAGAGGGTCTGCGAGTCCCCAGCAGCAGAGCAGCTTGGCACTCAGCTCCTCCACAACCTGGCCACTCCGATCCCAACAACACAGGTTTACTGCTTCTGCCTAATTCTTTAATTTTCACATTACTCAACCCTGGGGAATAAGTACAAATTCAAAATCAGCCTGTGGAGGTGATGCATTACATGTTTTAATTACCTGGGAGCAGCCCCTAAAGCAGCAAGCCCAAACCTCTCCCAAAACCACAACTGGAGCAGCTGAGCCCTTACCAGCAGCCATTTAACAAGTGTGGACTGAAGTGAGAAATGTGAGGAGGTCACCCCTGCAACTTCTGAGGCACGTTTTGGAGGGGAGATTAATAGTCAGTTTCTGGAGGATATGGTAGCACAGCAGAGCTTCAGGTCAGAGCAATCATTTTAAGGTCTCCTACTTTGCTCCACTGGAATACTCATGCATTAAGGCACAAATTCAAAGAGGCTCTAACACAAAACGTAACACTCACACAGCAACTATTCAACTCATTATTTGACACCACCAGGTAGCAACTGGTTTTCTTGTTGATTGTGCCTACGTGCAATTCCTCCAAAAAACATTCAGTTGGGTGGCAGAGGGATGGGTTTCACCCCATGACTTGGGAAAAGGTCATAGTAAAAGACAAGATACTTGTCAAGAAGGTGAACTATTAAAAAAGAAAAATGGTTAAATCAAAAGGGCTTCTAGGCAGTGAACAATAGATTACAACATATTCCTCATGTGCATTTTGAAGAGTACTCAAGTTCTGATGTTCACAACTTTCCCTAGAGTGCTACTGGAAAGATGAGCCCAGCCACACGATGTGCAGTCGCGCTACAGGAACGATGTGCTCACTTGCCATGCAAACATCACCTCCAAGCCCTAAACTTTCTTTGTTAATACTGCAACTGGAGGAAATAACAAAATCTAGGGCTTCCTCCTACCTGTGATCAGTGATCACTGCCAAAATCAGTCCACACCTTCTGAACAAAAGGGTCAAAAATGAAAGCACGGGGCTGTTATCAGTATTAATTTCAAGAAGTTGCTCAGGACTCAGGTGTTCGTGAAATTAGGCCAATATTCTGGTCATGCATCGTGTCCAAGCAATACCAGATATCTCAGTTAAAACTGCTAAAAATACACACACCACTGCCTTGCAGAAGAGTTTATTGGTAGCGCTCATTTAAAAAGCTAAGAAAATATTGTTGTTTAAAAACACACAGATTCAGATAAAATACTTAAGAGTTTGACAATGATTTGGGAAGTTTTTTTGAGCGATTTGAGAAAAGAGTTTGGGGTTCAGCTCAAATTCTTCCAAAAACAATATGTGGATGGAAGCTTTACCTCCTTAAAAATAAAGTGTTTTGCATCAGGACAAGAGGTCCTGGCCCTACAGGAGCTGCTTGCCCTTTACACAGAGACAGGCTGATTGACAGATCTTGTGCTAAAGAAGTGGTAAAGTTTAGAAACAATAATAATAATAATAATAAAAGTCTTCCCTTAACATGTCCACACTGCCATTCTTATAGCAAATCTTTATATTTGATTTTTAAAAAATCTACATTTGGATCTTCTCATTTAAATGTATTTCTCAGTGAAATGTTACGATCCTCCAAAGGGGAACTCCATCTGATCTTTTTGCGTTTTAAAGTTTCAGAGCTTTGCTCTTGCCTCTCATGTCCCGATAAGTTCCTCTCTGTTACCAACCAAGTCCTAATTCGTTTAGCATCGATGCTAAGAAATTATTCCTCCCAACAGCAAAGCCTCAGGTCTAATAATTCCCAGCAGGAAAAGTTAATTGAACAGCCTTCTGGCTGAGACAACATTTGATTTTCCTTTTTTAAAACCCATCAGCATCTGCAGGTGTTTTGGCCACTTTCTGGGAGCAACTAAAGGGAGAAGTGCTTCCATTTCAGATGGGCACATTATCTTTGAAGAACAATTTGTAGAGTGGCAAGCTTTTTGCAAAAGGGGAAGGTAAGAAAAAGTGTGATAATGAAAATCTGGTAACCTATAGGCTGCTCAACTGGACTGGTAATGGTCAGAGGAAACCAGCTCACAAAAAGCAAAGGAAGAAACCAGTGAAAAAAATAACTGCATCTGGAAACCAACCAAGACAAAATGCAAATTCACTACATGAGTCATATGGATCTTATTATCTTCTGGGAAATGTGTTATTCCTGCTGTATCCTTTATTTTTCAGCAACTCAGAGATGATGCTATTGGTTCCACTTGCCAACAGAGAGACACCCATGCGAACGATGTCTGTAGTGACCTAGGAGCAAGGCAGACACTTCAGGGCTGATGATCTGACATAACACACAGAGCAAGCAGCATAGCTCAGCTATGTGCTGCCTGGCACAACCCGGCCAAGCTTTATTCTTCTTGCATATGATGGTGCATTGTGTGATTTTCTTACAGAGCAAGGTGTTTTTGAAGGCCCCCAGGATGCAGGTGATCATTAGTCCCAGTGGCTAGCAAATGATCGTTATGCTAAGAAAGTTTAGTTTTAGCAAAAATTAAGAAGCATCAGAGCTTTCCTATATGCAAGCAGGAGAAACTGTAATTGAGGACAATAAAAAGATACAACCTTAAAGACATAATGCCATGCTGTCTTACAGAGGAATCACCACAGGGTCAGAGGTTTACTTTCTGCCTCACCTCTTCCCCAGCTTGGTTTCCAGGCTTGGATCACTTGGACCTTAGCCATAAAAACAGACAAGACTCCACTTAATTTTTGGTGAAAATGAATAGCCAAGATAGCCTTTGCAATGAGGATTTCACCTATGCAGTAAACAACAAAGTAAATATGGTACTGTGAGGGTCCAGCAAAACACATACCACACAGATAGGGCTTCTCCCCATGCCCATCCCTGCAAACAGCCATCCCAGCTGGGGCACCCAGCATCCAACATTGCGTTTCCCCGGGCAAGGGAGTGCCCTCCTCACGGGACCCTCCACCTCCAAGTTACCAGAGTGCAGGGCACAAACCCCTGAGGCATGGGGGGTTCAGCCCCCATCCAGCACACACCTATATGCACAGCCCAGAGCTCTACTGGGCACCAGAGGGCTTATTTTAAATATTTAAACTTCTCAACTCCCTGCACTCAGACACAAAATGAAAAATGCATGACTTATTCTTGGTATTTATTTTTCATGTACAAGTATCTCCTGTTTTGTCATAAAATAAATTCCACATTAGACGCAAATACATTTTAAAGATTTGCCTCTTCGGGGGAACGTATGAGATTAAAGATGTTTTTCCTGGGAAAAACAAAAAACTGCTCAAGAATTTAATTAGCTTGTGAAACTTACTCTTACTAGAGATGATCAAATATAAAACTGGAACGATACGAACAAACGCATATATAGTCTTATGACTAAGAAAAGACTTCTGCATGAAGGATGCAATGCTTCACCCTGTAATTTTCCTAATGCACACATGTATGGTGCCAGAGCAGACTTATGCAAGCAACCTCCCTTCTGGTGTTTTCCAAGTGTGGAGAGGTTTTCTGTGCCCCCCAACATGACTCCTGTCCATAGGGCCATGGGAGCTCTGTGGCAGCCTTGCTTCTGCCCAAGCCTTGTCCTTCAGCTCTGAGGCCTCTGTTGAAAGCAGCCCTGCAGCACGTTTTCATGTCAACTCACCACATCCTAACAGCAGCCTGCTTCAGCCAGAGTGCTCCCTGTGGGCTCTGATCTGATATCTTCTGATACAACAGGCTGTTCTGGTCCTCATTTACTTTCTCCTTTGATTCAAATTTGACTTTGTTGCTCACAAGAAGTGCCAAATGGATTCCTGAGAAGACGCAAGTGTGCTGCCTAGTCCTGGAACAGAAACATGCAGTGGGAATTGAAAAATGCAGCTTCTGTCCCAGTTTTTAAATGGAGAATGTTACAGTCAGTACACAAAGTTTGTTTCCATGGTCCTGGGCTTTACCAGGAACAGGACCACCAGCAGACATAGTGAAGACTAGATAAATCAACTGATCCACAGGTTTTCACCACATAATGCAGAACTTTGTTTATTGTAAGAGAGCACAAGAGTACAAAGAAGCAGTTTCTTTCATCTAGTAACATTTTCCTTACAGCTGTTAGCACCCAGGATTTCAGAGGAACCCTAAAGATATCATCTGCAAAGTTACACCAGTTTGAGAACTTAGCAGGTTTTAGCTGAAAATGTTGTTTCACAAACCTCAAAGCCAAAACCAAATTACACCATGTGTCAGTAGAACCTATGTGTTAGGATGAATTTACTCCTCATCACTTGTACTTCATCCCGTAAGAAGTTTTTATCAGAAGAGCAACCTCATCTTCCTCAACAGCACCCAGATATTTGCTGGGATTTTGCCAATGCTCCTTGGATGGAAGCCACCTCATCCCAATCAACAGGGCATGTCCAAGGGCTGTATTACTCCCAAAAACATCGTAGGGAAATCAGGCAGAGGAGACTAGCCCCTAGAGAGATCTTTGGTTACAAAATTTCCTTGATTACAAAGTAATAAGGCACCTACAGGTTCTCTCCCATCCTATTTTTACTGCCTATAGGCAAGCTCAAGCACAGAGCGTGAATCTGGATTCCCCGAGCAGATGTCTGCCAGCCTTATTGCTTTCCCTCTAGTTTTGAGCAGACAGTTTAAAAGAGGAAACAAAGCTTCTGGGAATGCTGTTATGATTTAGTCTTTTCCAGAAACCTGATATGACTTGTGTTCTCATTAAAATATAAAAATAAAACATGCTTGCTGCCCACGTAGACCAAGGAGGTAGATTAAGCACCATGTACCCTCAGTCATTGAGGCTGCTAAGGCTTGAAGCATCTACCTCAAATCACTTGGTGAATCATCTTTTCCCTTTGGGGAACTGAGAGGAGGAAAAAAAAAAGCAACCATACAGCTAGTTTCATTTCTTTATCATTTCATCATTGCCACCTGCTGTGCAATATTTTATGCTTCATTTCCTCCAGTTAGGCTATTTTTGGGGGGGGGGGGGGGTGTCTGTATTTTGTTCAGGTATGTGAGGTATTTGAGTATTCTTCTAAAGTGACAGACTGCTATGGAATACTAACATAGCACCAGGAACGTTAGCCATATGACTACATGAAGATCAAGCTTTAAGGTGGCTGTAACCACTCTCTCTCTCTGCTTCATTCTAAAAACAGATCTACACCTTTACTTCTAAAGTCAGAAAGCAGGAGACATATTTATTAACCAACAAGGAAGAATGTGCTTAAATCCACAGCTATTCCAAAACAGTGTCTTTAAATGATGTGACCAGCCTAGCACATTTCTCTGACCCAGGATCAAGTGGAGCCATCTGGCTGTTTCCCCTTTTTGTGGGAGAAGGACTGGCAGCTACAAAACCTTCTCCTGCTGTACACGAAGCAAAGCTTCAGGGCTGCGCTGGCTTTCCTTCATTTCCAGCCCTGGTGATGAATCTGATGCCCGAAGCCCAATTTTCTTCTTTTTTGGACTTCTACCAAAACAAACCCCAGAAAGCTTGTCTCTTCCTTTATAACCTCAGAAGAATTATTACAGCAGCTTCTAACTATTCTGGGACAGACACTGTTCCTCAAAACTACACATCCATCTTTACAAGAGAAACCTAATGATTTCTTCCTCCTCCAAGCACCTATTAGCCTTATACAGATTCAGGAGCATATTTTATGTAATAATAATACCATAAACAAGATAATCCCTGCTCATCACACTTCATATTGCTAAAAATAGAGGCTGTAGTGGCGCTGTCTCTGGGATGACATTATTAGATAAGCCCACTTGTGCTCACGCAGGTGCCCCCCCGTGATGTCTGTTGGCTGGGAAGCAGGCCCCATTACCTGTACAATGCAGAGGAAGGGACTCCCAGCACTGCCTTTACATTTTGACAGAGAAGCACACACATGCATTGCCACTGCTTTACAATCATTTACCTGAATCCTTGAAAGAGGCAAGATTTTCTCCCCCTATACTTTGTTGTCCAGGACTGAGTCTCCGAAACTTGCACATTTCCTCCCCTGCAAACACCTTTACTCTGTTAAAGACAGGTTTAGTGACTGGCTGCTGATGCTATGACAGTCACTCAAGTCTCTCATATTCTGGAAACAGAATTTGACTGTAAAGCAAGGAAAGATCTAAGTGAATGAGAAAAGTAATTTCTAATGCTTTTTTTTACTGACACATGCCTGGTGTTCAAACTACTTGCCACCCCCCCGCTCATACCACTGAGAGCTGAGCAACAGATTTTAACTTCTTCATTGTTACTACCCTAATAACCACCATCACACAGCAGGTAGTATTTCTTATTTCATGCTTTTCTAGGCAGGAACTGAGTAACCTGAAGGATGGCAGAGTCTTATGGTTGCTTAACCTTGCTGGTACTCCCATAGCAGGCTCCTTGGGTCCTGGGTTTCCTGGTTAAGTAGGGGGAGAAGTGTTCAGAGCTATGCTGGCACCCAAAAGGCTGAAAGAGAAGCCCGCTGGTTTGCAGTTGAGTTGGAAGCAAGGGACCTCCAAAAGCTTAGCTGTGGTCTAACTCAGACAGAACTGGTACCAAAAGACAAGCGACTTAGCCCTCAAAAATGACAGTAAATTCACTTAGGACTTAATTAAGAGTATGAGTTACACTGGAATCATGGATCAAGTCTAGATGAAAAATTCTACTTTCAAGACTTAAAACAATTTAAGCTCACAGTAGGTGACAGCTAATGCTTGAAATCAAAGCAGGCGAAGGCAGAGGCTTCATTGCCAACATACCAAAGTGACAAGGAAATGATTACTTACATTGAACTTCTAGTTTTCTACAAGGTAGAGTGAAATATATAGATCTGGGACTTGACATCCTGATTTTTACTGGTGAGGAGAAACTTCTCCTCAGGAACTCATATTTCTGTGATATCGTTAGTTCCTCCTTCTGCTCGCAGATAAGCAGCCACCTCTGATATATGTATTGGGCTAAATGAAATGCTACAGTGCAAAACCCCTATGGCTGACTTTAAACTTTTGCTTATAAGGAGGACATTATATATTTTGCACAACTCCAATATTTCTGCTGTCCTCTGTGACCTAAAGTTAGCTAAACAAAAAATATCTTTCCTCTCCTCTCGCTTTTCTTAAGACCACTGTGAACATTTAAAGGTCACTTATAACCGTGTTTTAGAAATAACACCACTCTCCAGCTTACCCTCCACCATGTGCCTGACTTCTCGGATGGATTTTGTCTTGTGCCCGCTGTTCACCTGCTTCTCGGCGCTGACTCCGTGGGTGAAGCAGCCAGGGGTTAAGCCCAGCCCTGCCCCAGGGGCTGCAACGGCTCTGGAGGAACCAAAGTGCTCATTTCAGAGCTACCAGCCAGCAAAATAGCAAGGAAAAACCCTCTTTGGAGGTTACTGAAATACCTTGGGTAACACACCAATGAAACTAGATTTCACTTTCCTTCTTACAAGTGGCAAAATAAGATTTTGAAGCTGAGGCAGTTGCTGTAAAACTGCATCATTGTCCTTCAGCCAGCCCCTTTTGCTCCCAAGAGCTACACTTACAGAACCTTCAACACACACTCCATCCACCTGCTCCCTCCGTTCATTTCTGTTCCTGCTTTAGAAATATAGCCAGTCCCACAAGGGTTAGCATATCAAGAGTATTTTAACTTATACAGACATAATGCTGAAGTGGTTCAGATGACAGTAACACCAACTTCTCCTTGGAAAATGAAAGTAAGGAGAAGAAAATTGGATGGAGAACACAACAGCAGTAGTTAACCATTTGTCCCCCACAACAGCTTATCCCAAATTTTTTCCTAGCCTAGAGAAAATCATAAAATGGTTTGAGGTGAGACTGATTAGACTGTAGTTCCCTGGGTCTTCTTTCCCCTATTTTTCAAAAGGGGGGTTATGTTCCCCCTCTTCCAGTCAGTGGGAACTTCACTGGAGTGCCACAACTTATCAAATGTGATGGATAATGGCTTAACTTCATCTGCCAGTTTCCTCAGGACCCTCAGATGCATCTCATGGACCTGTGTACTTCCAGGTTGCTTAGGTGGTCTCAAACCTGATATTTTCTAGTGGGCAGTTCTTCAAAATATCACTGAATTTCAGCTGAACGGAATCTTGAGCACCACAGTACCCACATGAAACCTTTTGCTTTATCATGTGTAAAATGAATATTAAAGTTCACACCCCTAAATATGATGAACTTAAAGAAGTACGTATGACTATAGTAGTTAAATCCTCACCCAAATCATACTAGACTTCACCCCACAGAGGAAACAGATATGGTTAGGATATAGAAGAGCACTAGGAGTCAGTGTAAGAAGAGAAGAAAAAAAGAAAAAAGGAAAAAATGAAGAAAAATAAGATGTTAGAGTAAGGAAGAGGGAGGGAATTGGAAACCTAGATGAGGCTGTACCCTTTCTCCTCCATCAAGATGAGTCTGTGATAAGACATTGATAAGTCTTAACACATCATGCTTGTGAGTTTTTATTTGAAGCAGCAATCAGTAAGTGCTAACTTCACATCTGTTTCTAGTCAGTGAGAAGCATCACAAATTGATCTGAACACATATTTTAAAATTGGAAGTTAATGCACACTCCCATCTCCACCAGTAACCATAGCTAGCAATGAGCAGGTAGCTCACCACAGCTGACTTTCCTGCTCTGTCTCTTCCCTTAGATGGGTAAAGGGGGACACATGAGTGCAGTCTCACTTCATAAGCTCGGAGCAGAGACATTTATCACAACCAGGTGACAAACAGCTGAACAGTTGTTCGCTACAGCAGGCTGGAGTCAAGCACAGCAGCTGGAGATATTGAAGAGGGGCAAGCTCATTTTACAGCCTGTAATGAGGCATGCATTTATGCATGTTAAAGCGTGATTAGTCACATCTCATGCTTCAGTGTGACAATTTATTGTCACAAGGATGAGGAATGATATTTCACTCTGAATTTGCTGGTTATGTGGTCACTGCTGGGAAGAGGTACCTACATGCAACTGACACTGATCTGCTGTCTGCTCCTGCCCTGAGCTTGGAGGTCAAGTTAATAAACTCCCAGTAAATGAAAAAAACAGGGAAGTATTGAAAGTAAACTCTTCCTTTATTATGCCAGATATCTGCAAGTTCTCAGGTGTTCTGTTCATTGCACATAAAATGTAGAATTATATAGAAATAGAGAACTTGCAAGAAATATGAACAGTATTCATTCCCCCAGGTGCCAGCCTGCAGTGAATTCCTGTCAAGGTCCTGCTCCATGTGCCAAGATGCTTTGGGCAGAACACAACACACTGCTGCCAAACCACTGGTGTCACTTGTGCCTGGAGCTACGTCAAGGGGCAGAAGAAAAGTGGATCAGATGGAGCACAACCCTTTGATCTGCTCTTCAGGACAGCACCTGCCTTCCTGCTCCAGG
The DNA here is from genome assembly GCA_011076525.1 of Nettapus auritus. NCBI lineage: Eukaryota > Metazoa > Chordata > Aves > Anseriformes > Anatidae > Nettapus > Nettapus auritus. Next base: position 37,927,967 of record CM021771.1, on the reverse strand, counting down.
GATAAGAGAACAGAGATCAAATGCAGTCAGCTATCATGTAACAATGATGCACTCACACATTGGAAGCTCATATAAGCCTCCAACCCCCAGGTCAACATACTGCTCCATCCCAGGTGGAGTGAAGTGGTGCTGCCTCACAAGCTTCACCTGGACATGGCCCTGGGCAACCTGCTCCAGGCAGCCTTGCTCAAGCAGGGAATTGGACCAGAAGCCTTTTAGAGGTCCCTTCCAACTTCAGCCATGCTGTGACTCAGTAGAAATACTGAAAATGAAGATCCAGAGGCTAGTGTTTTACTTGAAAGCCAATTAGTTTAGTCAGCATCCATGCAAACTGCACGTAGGTAGTGCATTGCAGTTTTAGTACAGCTGTAAATATCTCCCTCCTCCAGCTCTCCCATGGCTCTGGTTAGCAGCAGGGTAATTGCTAGGAGGTGTCACTTGTAAAATCCCTGTTCCTCAGCAAGGTGGATATTAGAATAAGTTGAATAGCAGACCCAGGAGCATATCGAACAATAATAATTAACAACAAACAGTAATAACAAGACAGTTCTGACCTTTTACAGGGCTGAGTGGGGGGAAAAGCCATCAGGTGAATCAAATGATTCCCAGCAAGTTTTAATGGGATTCACATCAGACCCAAAATGAAAAAATATCCAGAGGCCACTGAAACAATGATGCCTGTCTATGCTGTCTCCCTGAGCAACAAATGAAAAATAAAGTGGCAATTTACAGAAGACTGTTTCCCTGTGTATTTCAACTTCCATAGCGTTAACTTCAGTTTACTGAAAATAAAAACCAGTTGTATTTTGGTCATACATCCCCATGCATTGCTTATATATTAATCAAATTTTAAGCACAAGCCAGTAGTAAGAAAGTTTTGCAATATTTTTGCATTCATTAAACAACTTCTCCCCCTTCCTTTACCCCATGCAAGCTGAACATTTTATAGAATATCTTCATTTCACAGGCAAATATACTACTGCCATGTTTTTTTTGTTTGTTTGGGTTTTTTTTCCTCCTTTTTTAAGTTTCCAGAAGTTTATCAAACACTTGAGATAAAAAAACCTGCAATTTTCCAATTTATCTTCATTTCTGCCTACATCCTTCAGCACAGGCTGTGCTGGTCCAGGAAAGCAGAGGAGCACTGCACACATGAAGCTCCTGGAACAGCTCCACAAAGTGTTTTCTCAGCAATTCTCCTACCACCTCCCTCCTCCAAATCAGCTTATGTTGTTTTCACAGAGAGATTACAGGCTACCTGGGAATAGCAAAGATCCATTTGCAAGAAGATGAGCACCTTTTTTTGAATGTCCCCAAGAATAAGATGTGCTACTAAATGCAAAAGCAAAGCCAATTCCTTTCTGAGCTCTTATTTTAATGTGATCTGCCACCGAAAATCCCTCCAATTTGATTGCGTTCAGCCCACTGCCTCCACTGCACACATGCTGTTATGGTATTTTTGCCATTCAGCATTAAACTGCTCTGATCTCCCACAAGGTAAAAAGCAGGAATACTTAAACTTGTAGCAGAAATAAATGGCTAATAAATGGAAAAAGAAAGATGATGATTGCTCTTCCACACACTCCTGACAAGGGAGTGATTGACATTTCTCTTCTTAAGTGTACCCTGACAATTATCTCAGAAGATGGCTTCTTCCTTCACCACTGTCTTCCTCATTAAGGAAGAAGAAAAAGCCTGATGTTTATGAAGCACTTGAATTATTGCCATTTGTCAACATTAAACCAAGCATTTAAAATCTGCAGAAATGCATACATTTCATCATCCAATGACCTGTGGATCTCTAATGACTCTACCAAGTCAAATAAAGGTGTGAACAGGTCCTTCATTCTGAACAGCACCTGCACAAAACCCACATTTCATTAAAGGGTTGATTTGCTTCTTGTGTTAATTCTCCATTTGAAGTCACAGTTCCCTTGGGTATCACAGCTGGTTATTACAGAAATTAATTTTGCACAACAGGCACTGAACTCACAGCATACTGACGGGAAACATGCAAGAGCAGCAGGAACTTAAGATCAGTCATACAAATATTCTTTAATCTTCAGACTGGTAACATGTGGAGGCCCAGAGAATCTAACAGGATCAAGATTGGTCTTACATTTCCTTTTTATGATTAAGAAAGTGGAGAAGGCTTTAATTTCTTTAAAAATCACAGCTCATATGAAGCATGAGTCCTATTGTCTAGAAAGAAATAATCAGAATATGATCATGTAAGTATTGCTGATAGAGGTAGGAAGAACAAGTCATCAGCTGAAATAAAAACAAAGTCAAATACATTTGTGGAGAAGATTTCACAAGGTATTAGCACTCTGCAGAAGACACTCACATGACATCACAGAGCAGCATCTATGCTTTGTCAGAATTAAAGGCAAACATAAGGAAACACCAGAAGACTTTTTGCTCTGCATAGGAAAGTTAGTAGTGCAGTGCCATTGTCTGCACTATCAGTTCTCCCAGTTAAAATTCCTTGTGTGTTACAGCCAACCAGGTGTTGCTGTCATTATGAAGAGCCAGAGGGCAGTGCATTTTTGTAAACCCCTATTTAAAGGAAAATAAATTTCAAGAGGCAAAAACAAAAGGACAATTATATGTACCTGATGTCCAAGAAGGGCACTGGAGGGTTGTAGCCTGGTGAGTGAAGATAATAGGCCAGACTGGATAAAAATACCACATGTTTGGTTAGAGAAATGCACAATACTACACAAATCCCTATAGGAGAGTTGATCTTGACTAGAAGCTCAAATTGCTGATTGAAGCAAATACTCTCACCATCAGCCAAACCATTTGCTACATCTGCATTTTTCAATCAATTTACTATTCTGGGATGGGAATCTTGGAAAGATATCCATCTCTTCTAAATATGAAAGAGAAAGAGACATGAAGATTTTGACAAGCCTCACAGAATGGGAAAAAAACATTTTTTTGCTATCCTGAAATGTATCTACCCTTTACAGTTAAATTGGTGCCCAATAAAATCCGCTATAAAAACAACATTTGGACATGCTACTATTTAAATAGCATTTCTGTATATGTAAACTGGCATTGTACACATATATAAGGTTTCTATTTTTCTTGATGACTTCATGTATTCCCTAAGAATTCTTATACTCCAGGGAAAACTTCTGCTTGAGAACACCCCATTTTGGGAATTCGGATACTGAATTAATCTTTTTCATCTTTTGGAAAAAAAAAAAATAATAAAATCTTGTTTTACATATTACAGAGCTGTAAGTTCATGAAGGGAGACAGAGATAAGTAGTATTTCACTACAAAATAATTAACTGAAATAATAAGAAACTCCATATTTGCAGTTCCATCTCTAAGTGCACTTTCATTTAGATATGGATTTAAAAACTTTAACTTAGATATGCACAATTTTTTTTAAAAAACATGTCCCATTATAAGCTACATTTAATTACTATGCATTAATCTTTAAATCATTACACATAAGGAGGCATAAAATCATAGTATGTGAAGATAAAGGAGCACACTGTTAACAAAGTATGCATCTTTGCCATTTCTCCGGTAAATTAATAGTCACATATAACCTCTTTTAAGCAGACCAAATCCTCATGCACTATGTGGAATACTGCTCACAATAGCTGAAAGGTGCTGTTAAGTGCTAAGAATTGTAGACTGTATGAGGACTTTTATCCCTTTTGTGCACCTAATGTCTCAGCCACAAAGCTGCTCAGAACTGTTTAGATTCAACTAATAAAATGTTCCAAAATAACCCCCTCCCCTGCAGATAACCGGTGCCTGAGTCCCTGGGTCTGAGCTATCAGGGCCAGCATTTCTGGACAATGGAGTCAGGCTGGGTAAAACACAGTCTTCAGCTGAGGATTAATACTTTGCTCACTTGTTTGAGAAGTCAGTTTGTCCTCTGCAGCGGAGGCTTATAGTGAACACATGCATCTTAAAGAAGTTTTCCAGCATTTTACTGATGCCCAGCTTGTCACATCCCTTCTCTCTGCCTAGAACAAAGGACATGCAACAATCTCCATGGTGGAGCAAGAAAATGGAGTTCCACTTTGGAGGGGACAGTCCTGGGGCACAGACTAAGAACAGATCACAGTACACAGATGAGGATTTGACTTCTCTCCCTGTGCTCCCCCCCCCCCCCTTCAGAGTCATCTTTCACATTCTCTTTGTACCGTAACTAAAAGCCTCTCTGGTTTCTGTAACTCAGCATTTTTAAATAGCTTCCCATGAACCATGCTACAGGGCAAAACTAGATTACAGTTCTGCATTCACACTCCCTTCTCTCACCAAATCAAGATATTTCTCTGCCTAAGTCCCCTGAGAGGCTCCAGCCAGTGCTAACATACCCTGGCTGAGGGCTTGAGATCACTTCATGGCAGGTCAGAGCAGAGCACAGCAGCCCTCTTGGACCCTCCAGCACCACTTCACACAGAAACATGCCCAGACTCTCTAGGATAGAGCCAGGGGGAAGGACAGCACAAGAGAAAGCATGACTTTGAACCCAGGCCTTTCTAGGAGGACACCCTGGTTAGTATTTGCAGATACGACCATGCCACATGGCTGTCTAACAGTCTTCTCCATTTGTAGCTCTGCCAAGTGTTAAATCCCAGTCTATCACTTTGTTTTCTTCAGGAACTTACCTCCTAAATATTTAAACTTTTAGGCTGGTGGAGATACTTGATCAAGCATGAATCTCAGCAGAGATCATTTATCCCACCAGATATTCCTTGCTTTTACATGAAGGAAAAAAAAATAAAAAAAAATAAAAAAAAAAAAAAAAAATAAATAAAAAAAAAAATGTAGCAGCAGTGGGTTTAAGGCTTCTTGCAATCCACATCCACATTCCAGCACCTAGAAGAGAAAGCCAGTTCCAGCCTGCAGCCTGCATTTCCTAAGTTTGCAGAGCTACACCAGAACACCCAGTAGTTTAAGGTGCTACATAGGCTATTAAAGATGTCTACCCAACTCATAATGCAGGAGCACAATAGCTATCATTTTTGTGAGTCCAGAAACCCAAGACTGCATGTAGTTAGCCAAGGGACATATTGGTAATAGAACAAAGAAATATCCGACAATAACTCCTGCTTCCTCCTCACCTGGCACACATGCACCATCATTAGTGCAAGTTCAGCATTTGTCTCCAGTGAAGGATACTCTCCTAAATACATTTCAAGTAATCCTTAAATTATTCACAAATTCAACTGTTATCGGTCTGTCAAGCAAGGAAATAAGAGTCCATTTTAAAAAGGCAGAAGCTCTTATTCTGGCATTTGTGAAAAGACTCCCACTAAAGCACAGCACGGAGCTCCCCATGCACCAGGGTCAGGTTTCATACCTCTGCTGTGCGAGGTTAAATGCCAAGCTCCTGTCTCCAGAGCTGGGCTACCAATCGATTGGAGAACTGCACTGCAGAGCAATCAATTCCTTGTCTTCAAGGAGATTCAGATGTTTTGACTTCTACTGAAGACAGTTATTAAGGTGTCTTGTTCTACTAAGTATTTCCCAATTATATCTCCTGAAATATTGCACTCATTTCACAAAGCCTCCCTTAAATCTTATTTCCTCAACGATACTGCATTATAATTCATTTCACAGGAGGCAGAGTAATATAAAACAGCCGAAGAGATACAAATCATCTCGACACCTCCTCATCACTCAAGAGGTCAGCTGTATGGTTTGTGATGTAGGAATAAAATGAGTTAATGAACTGCTGCAAGTAAGCGGGTCATTAGTGGCCTGGGAGCTTTATGGGAAGCATCCATGAAGACTACCCAGGAGGACACAGGCCTCTCCAACTTCATCACTGTCAAAGCCTTCGTGTGAATAAACAAAGCCAGTAAGTACTTCATAACGTGGAGTACTGAATTAAGGCTTAATGACACCACCAGAACAGAGGCACTTTTCAACCTCATCTTTCTGCTCAGAAAGCAAACTATAGCTTAACAATAATAAATTATTGCAAGCCATAGAACAGGGAGTTTATCTTTAATGAGTTTGCCCAGAGATTTGTCAGCAGCAGAAAACACTTGGGGGGGCTCTGCAGGAGGGAAGCCCCCACTGCTCCCACCAGCACTGCCCTCACACAGTGCCCAAGCTTCCACTGCCCCAGGAGCACCTTCAGGCTACCCTGGGGGAAAAGCCCCCATAACAGCAGCTGGAAGACAGAAGCAGCAAATTCATCTTCTCATGGCAGACCTGTTTAGTTTTGCTGCTCCTAGTGCCTTTTAAGTCATCAACACAATCACATTTGGGCAAGAAAGGCTTGGTTCTATGAAACAGAAGCACAGCAATATTGAGGGCAGAAGAAACCACTAGAACCAAAAAAGTCTATAAGTTCTCACTGAACCAATCAAAAGAAAGATAAGAGTTACCTGCAAGCTATAATTCTTATTAGGCAATTCAGACACCAACAACTTGTCCCCCAGCTATACAAGGAAAACGAACCTGGGCCTTTAGTCATGTCTTAGGATCAGTCAACACCAAAAGCCAAACACAGAAGCCATACCCACACCAGGAGAGCTCTTTCACCTTCCCTAGCTTAACTTACGTACTTAGGAGCTACCTGCAGATGCAAGTAACAACCATCTCCACTTCCTCTCTGCAAAGCTGCATCTAGGAAGGATAATATTAAAGGAATTACAGCAATTACCAAAGCCTGATAGGTAGTGTCTGTGTTGCTGCAAGAGATACTGCTCTGCACACAGACCGGGGCTGTTGGAAAACATCCAGCCCTGCCTCTGCACCTTCCAAGCTCAAATATTCAGTAGGACACAGTCATCATCGTCCTATGTCATTTTTCATCTTAAGGTGAAAAAAAATAATAATAATAATAATCCAAGATGCATGTAACTTCAAAACTGACAAATCCACACAGTATTTGTGCAGGTGATTAATCATTAGTAAACAACTTGTTAATTAAGGTTGCTGATTAAAAGATGTAAACATCAAAGCTGCACCTGCTTTCTAAATTGATCTCTGTTAAAGTGTAAATATTTTATCCATACAAGATGGGAAAACAGAATGTCACCAATGTTTAATCTGTACCATTCATTACAGATTTATATTAACCTTTAGAAAAGCAGTGACTAAATCCCAGTGTTCAAAATGAGCCACTGTTAAGAATTAGACCCAAGTCAATTACAAATTGAAGGATGGTGCTTTCCTAAAGGACAGAGGGTGGTTATTATTATTAGTACACCACTGCAAGAACAATCCTAAAAAAGTAAGGTTGAAGCAGGACTCTCCTCTGCTGTAAAACTGGCGTGTAGATAAGTTAAAGTTAGAATTTTCTATCTAAATACTGGCATTTGTTCTTAACATGCAAGGAAGACATTTGCTCAAACTCCCAGGAGATCATTTTAGACCACTCCAAAGCAGAAATGCCTCCACCAACTGCAGCTAGCTCAGCTTGAAAGCTTCAAAACAAGAGGACGTGAAACTACACAGGAAATGGCTTAAAGCCAAGGGATTGTATTAAAAAGAGTTAAGCATAAACACACACAGATAACATGGGTATGTTTCACTCCTTTTGTTCTAATAACCCACCATCAAACTGATTCCCCAAAAAAATTAGGGATACCAGAGGATGAGGGGAGAGGCAAATACTATTTGCCAAACAGGGAAACAAAGCACCAATAAGGCAGATTATTCTGCGTTTGTCAGTATTTCTGGTTGTTATGACAAAACGTAGCTGCAGGGAATAGGACATTTTTCAAAATTAAACAGAAAGTATAATTTATATCCTCCATAAAATTATGCTATTAGCAGGAAGCAAAGGGGAAGTTGATAAAAATGATTTCATGCACAATTTCTAGATTTCATGTGCAAGAGAACACTGAGCTCAGCATTGGGAATGCATCTTATACTTTGGCTGTAATTATTTCTCTCCATGCTATCATGTTACTCGACAAATGTGAAGGATGGAGCGACTACAATCCAATGTATGTTCAAGAGCTGGCAAAACAAAACGAGGTTAAGGATGAACATGGGCTTACAGAATTTCTGGATCTGACATTGTTCTGATGCAATGCTTCAGTACCCATAAAAATGAAGAGATGCAGGAATCAGATAGTAGTACATAATTATAATGTCAGAGGGTAAAAAATGCCTGAAAACACAGGCTAAAATGAGCGTTATTGCCTAGTGCATTATCTTCTAAACCCAAAATGACAATAGTTTTACTGCATAATTGCACTTTTATTGTTTTATTGCACTCATTAGGAAGAGCAGCCTTTCTCTCTTTATTCCTTTCTGACTACTTGTCTCCATTGCTCCTGGCTGCTGGCCTAGATCCCTTATCCAAATCTATCTGCAGAGCAACCAGCAGTGGTCTGGAAATAGCTGGCTGGTCCTCTGTGCAGGTGCTGAGCCCCATCTGGAGACAGCTCCCCACACTCTGAGAGGGGCTCAGCATGGGTTCCCGTGTCTCCTATCCCTGCAGTTGGCACAGGGAGGTTCCTGTGGGGCCAGGGGGAAAGGAAATGTCCTTTGGCACCACAAGGGCAGGGGCTGTCACCATGAGACCACCGTATGTGTATGTGTGCATGTGAGACCTTCTTCTCTTGGAAGTTTGTGCTTCCTCAGCACCACAAACATCAAAATCTGTGCTACAGGTTGTTAAATCTCCAAATGTCCCCAAATCCAGCGCGTTGGCTCAGTTTGTGACTTTCTTCTTCATTTCTTTTCTCTTGGGGCATATTTCTCCTGGTGTGTGTTCATGGAGGTCTGCATGTTATCAGATGTTGTAAATGGCACAGAATTTGTGCATTCAACATGGGGCAAAGCTCTATTTTCATTACAGTGCTCTTGCTTGTACAAAGGCAAAATGCCAGCGTTACATCTGAAGTCAGGTGTATCAAGCACAAAGCTGCCTTGCTGCACCAGACGGCCACCCACTGAAGAAACACATAAAGAAGAAGCTCTCACCCTCAAGCCCTTGGGTAGCACCACAAAATCACCTAGGTCAGAAAAGACCCTTAAGATCATCACATCCCACCATCAACCTGACGCTACCAAACCCACCACTAAAGCACGTCCCTAAGACCAAAGTCTCCAGTCCTGCAGTGAGCTGGGACTTCAGAGTACAGCCGATCCTCTGTGAAAGGGAAACAAACTATTAGGAATTACTGCAGGCACTGGTAACTGTACTCACAATGCACTGACAGAAGCATTTGCAACACCTGCTCCCAGTAAGAAAGGCTGTCACTTAGTTAAGCATCAATTTAAATAGCACCCAGGACCAAATCTGGATGCACTAATGAACAAATAAATTATTGACACTAAGTGCATGGCTGTACTTGTTCCACTAGTCTTGAGGGCTAAGCTTGCCAAGATGGATATAAAAATCACAGACTGCCTTTCTAGAGCCAGCTGTACAAGGCACAACCCGGCTACTTCAGTGCAGGTCACATTGACTTCAGTTGCACTGTTTATTTAAATGTGTGTGGAATCATAAAGTTAGACACTCAGGCTGCCCACTCCTTAAGGCAAAGCACAGCCTGCTTTTAGAAAGTTCTCCACCCCTACTGTGCTTTATAAACCATTTCTCATAAACGATGGTGGTGTTCAACCCTTGATGGTCTCCAAGCTTTCATATCTTAGTGAGCTGGGCAGAACGAGTGGCTGAACAAACTGGCTGTAAGATACTGAGGTGAGGCATATCAAAAATGAAGCATATTAGATATTTTGGTAGAGTTGGGTGCTAAAAGTTGGGGCAAATCTACTGGAAAAATTAAATGTGACAGAAAACAACAGAAGGGATGTCAAAATCCGTCCTTAATAGTCTCGTGGCTTGTATTCTTTTCTAATATTTTAATTTCTACAGCATATGGTTTTACTTCCAGGGGTTCAAATCATTTGCTCCTTACAATGGTTAGCCATTTTTCACTCTGTTCTGCTACTGTACGTCACCAACAAGCCTGGCTAGAGCTTCACCCATGATCAACTTTGCAAGCTAGAGGGGTCAGTTCACCCCTGAGCAGATGTCAACATGATTTAGACTCAGCCCTTCATGTAATCAGTCCCAGATTTGGAAATCCTGGAAATAAAAAATAAATTCTGACCCAGAGTTACTTTCCCAAGAACATCTCCTTGGCTGCTGTGAGCTGGCATCCCTCTACAGCCACCCACGGCAGCACTACAGCTACACATGAGACCTTGCTCTGCACTGGTCAGACCCACAGAGAGAGGGTTCAGGTCCTGGATTCAGTTATATGTTAATATTTATTCCTCAATTATTTTATATCTTAATTGTTTATTTTGTTTGATTTATCTATAGGTGGAGAAATTTACAAGAAGGAGGTGTGAATAACTTGGTGGTAACAGCTGACTGGTGCCAAGGGACTGTGAATGCAAAAGTCCATATGTAGGGTTGAAGAGCACCAAACTTAATACACATCATATTAACGGGAAAATATGGAAATGAAGCAAAGGAGAAACGTGGAAATGAAGAAGGAGCTGTGCTGCAAAAGGCAATTCTCTCTAAATCAGCTCATGGGCACTCTAGTAACTGCCAATGTGGTGATATCACTTCAAAAACATTCAATTCTTGGAAAATGCTGCCATGTCTGTGAGAAAAATGTTGAAACCAGTAGCATTATTCATTAAAATGTTAATATTAACACTTAGAACTTCTCATCTCAGGGTCCTCAGCTGCTTCCCAGGGGACTGGGTGCTGTTACTGCCCTGTTGCACAGGTGGGGAAGCAGAAAAATATGTCAAGACGAAATAATGCAGAGACTCAACAGGGGCAGCAGAAGGGATCTGCTGACTCCCAGCCAGGATGTTGTGGCCTGATAGACTTGGTCTGGCAATATAATATTTCAAAAGAGTCGTGCCAACATGCTTGAGAGTAGGGAAGTTGATATTAAGGGCATCAGCCAGGAAAGCAGCAATACATTATTCAAACTGTTTCTTGAGCATTCACATCTCTGCTAGATGCCAAGGCAGCTGTCCAGATTTTATTCTTTCAATTTAGTATGAGAGATGCAAAAAAAAAATTGCATCAATAACCCAAAACTATGCTCTCCACTATTAAAATAAGAATTCAGAATATTAAGCATACCAAATATGTAAGTCATTTCATGCCCTTTTGTTAAGTTTTATCTTAGATTTCATGTTCTCCCTGATTTACCTCTGTAAAGGCCAGTTCCTTGGTTGATTCTAAGTCACTGGAAGACACCAAAGGTCTCAACAACCCAAACCAGATGGTGTCTCACCTCTTGAGATGAAGCCTGGATTTGGAAAAAGGGCTAGAAGAAGCCCCTGTGCCTTCCTGCCCTTTGCTGTGTCTGCTCTTTGCTTATTTTCAGTCCTTTCCCATGAGATCTAGCACCCAGATAGATGTTGTACCCACCTGTCCTGGAGAAACGCTGGAGAGTCAGGCAGCATTGGGAACGTGATAGGAGCTGCAGGAGAAGCTTGCAGAGTGCCTTGAAATGGTGTATATCTTCCCCAATAATTCAATAATTCATTAAGAACTGGTTTGGACTTTGATCAAAGCTAGTAATTCATATTTGATAGCCCAAAACACACAAGAAACACAGGCAGGCTGATCTGCAAGGCTGCATCAGCTCCCGATGCCTTTAATAGCTAATTGAAAATAATAGCTTTTTTTGTGGTGATGTTGATACGTTCAAAGCTTTCCAGCTGGGTGTGAAAGAAGTCAAAATGAAAGCTAACTCAAATAGCTCATTAAAAAACAGCAATGAGAAAGACTACAGATGGAAAGCGAGCAGTCACAATCCGACCCGAACGATAAGCCTACTTTTAGGGATCACAGATATCGGTGGATAATTTGGGCAGAACGTGCTCAGCAGACCATTTTACTTGCTTTGTTTGCAGGCAGCGCTGAACCCAAACCACTGCTGCCTCCCCCCTCGCAGGGCTCCCAGCACCGTGCAGCAGCTTCGGGCATGGCCACCCGCTTTGCCTGCTGTCATCTCCTCCTCCACCAGGAACAGGGCACCCAGGTAGGACAAAGCCCCCTGTCTGTGCCCCCTGCAGCAGCTGGGCTCAGGGGGCTGCTCTGCCTCAGCCCCACTCCCTGCAGCTCCTCTCATGCCTTGCAAGAGCTGCATGAGATCAAACCCTGCCAGCCAGCTTTGTCAGCCTGTCACTGGTTGAAGAGATGTTCAAATTTTCACATCTAAAAGGCGAACCTAACCCAAACTGTTATATCACTGCAGCTGTACAGAATGCCATATACTATAATGTTTACTTATACCATGTACATATTCTCCCAAATAAATCTATTTTCATGTATATTAAATCTTTCTCTACAAAGCTGTGAGTTTTTATCAGTACAAACACAAGTGTAAAATTAACTGAAGCATTTGTTTTTGCCATTAAGTTAGCCAGCAATGTAAGCAAGCACCGGGCTGGATAAAGGCACACTGAAACACGTTAGTCCCACAAATAGTAAAACATAATGATAATGCTGCCCTGAATGGAAATGATTATAAACCAGGGCAAGCACTTAGATAATGCCATGCCAGATAAATAGCCTGCCTACAATACGGTATTTTCACAGCCAAATGCTAATTGAAGCAGCCATTCACCAGAGAGAGGCCTGAAGTACCCATTCCGCCAGGCTTTTAAGTTTCTGGTTTTCAGTGCTGCTCTTCAGAGCTGAACACCAGAAAGAGACAGAGCCTGCACTCCTGAGGGTGGCCTTTCCTTACAGAGGAGTGGGAGAAGGAGACCAGCAGGAGGGCTGGCAGCAGGCTGGGGAGCAATGAACCAACACCACCTAGAAATGTTCCTGGGGTGCTACTTTGGATGCAGCTGGAATTATTCTTCTTCTGTTCATTTTTTATATCTTTGTTTCTCCTTGCCCTTGCAGTGCAGGCATACTGGAGGTGGCTGCAGCATTACACACTATGGGAACAGATGGAGAAAATTCTATAATCAAACAATTTGCAGTGCCCTGGAACACCAGGAAGGGCTTTCCCTTAGGAACCACAAGCAGATGATGCAACCACCTTCCTTTTTAGCAGCGTTCAACACAGGCAGCATGCACTGGCATGATCAAATCGCTTCAGGAACCAGGTCCTGTAGGGGACCCAGTGTGCATGGCCACCAGTTTTCTGAACATCACAGCCCACCTGGGGACAGATTAGTCCAAATGTGGACAGCTCAGCCCAGATACATAGGTGGAAGAACCTGGTGGTGCCCAAAGACATGTTTCTCAGGAACTTGCTGATGGCATCCACACACCTCCAAGCCAAGTGCCCGGGGTCACATTCTTCACTGTAGCTGAGCAACCTCCAGCCAGACTACACTCTCCAGGTCTCTTTCCAGGAGTGAATGCATAAATGAAGAATTTACACTCAGTGTAGAAGAGCCAGAGATAAACAAACAGGACACATCACCAGTATTATTTTGCTTTCTTGCCACGGCAATAAAAGCAGCATTAAGGCTCTCCCATAAACGGGCTCTCCAGATACAAGGTTTTATATTCCTCAGAGCTTCCTTCTGCTGCACAGCCTGACCCTGGAGCAGCAGCAGGAGAGCCTTGCATGCCTGGCCCTACAGCCCCAGGGCAACACGCAGGCAGCAGCGTGTCTTAGCCTTCATCCACCTGCTGAGCAAGCCCTAACTCATGCCGTTTGCAACCAACACTATTTTAATTAGGTTCCTTGCTCATAAAACAAACAATGTGACTGAGATGAGCCTGGAGGATGGCTCTGAGTGCCTCAGTGTTGAGCTGGGGACGAGGGCCAAGGCTGTGAGGAGCACAGAAGCCTGCAGGTGTGTTGGGTGCTTTGGGGTGACGTGCGGGCTGCTCGGACTTTAGGCCAGAGAGTGGCAGGAAACACATCTCCAGCATCACAGCCCTCCTTGAAGATTTGAAGTGAGAAGTGCTGTTTCTGGTGTTTACATTGGGATATAATTCGGGTTATCACTGAAAACCCTGCCCCAAATGGATGTGACCAGCCATAACGCTGCTCTGCAGACAACTCAGCCACTCCAGACGTGAACTGTTAAACACAGCCGATGGAGAATCTGTTTTATTCTTTAGATAATCTTCAAATAAAGCCTGGATTTGACTGAGAGAGTGCTCTCCCTTCGCAGTATAGGCTCCTAATTTGTAGATAATCCCCTTTCTGAGGGATAGTCATCAGCAAACAGATTAACACTGAATTCGTCCGTATATCCATTTGCAGTTCTGACTGGATTGCCAACAGGTTTGAGAGCAATGAGCAAAGAATCCCCAGCCCATCCACTGCAATAAAGGAGATGACAGGGCACATTCATCTACCTTCCCTCCTGAATATCACACTGGGGGTCTTTCTGACAGCCTGGGGGAAGAAAAAAAGGAAAAATATGCAAAGAAGAAGAGGAAAATAAATCTCCCCATGAAAAAAATGTCTTGTAAGAAAGGGGATGAGCTGAGTTCTTCCAAACCCACACTCACCAGTGTGTAATGACCTACTCTAACAAGCGAGTTATGTTTTATTTGTTAGAAAACAAGTCAATAAGGAACCTTGAAATCCATTCTTATTTCAAAATGATTTGTTTACACCACAAATTCTGTTCCTGAGTTTAATTCTGAGATGACTGAAACCCAGCAAGTAGCTGTCCCTGAGCTATCTGGGTGTGAAGAAAACACCAGCAGCTTTTACATCAGAAAAGTCCTCAGTTTTCACACACAAAAAAAAAAAATAAATAAAAAAATAAAAAAAAATCTGATTCTCTCTACTTTTGTTGTCTAATTAATTAAAAAGAGACACTCTCCTCCATCTTCATCGATGTTTAAGATAATTTTAGTATAATTACAGGTTATTAATTTGGACGGTATGAGAAGTGTGAGAGCTGCTCATGGTGATGGGAGAACGATCCCCATCTCAAAGAAACTCACCCAAATTGTTAAAGGGGCTTTCCCTCATTTGGAAACAGAAAATTCAGCAGTGCTTAGATAAAACCAAAGCTCTGGTGTTATTAATGATTAGCCATTGCTTCTAAAGAAACAGTGCATTTTAGGTGGATAGCACATCCAGCTTTGCCATTAATTTTCACTTCTTTCTTTTGCTGTTTTTGGTTTTCTTCTGTCACCTACAAATATATTTTATGTTTTATTACACAACTGGATAAACTGATGCTGTGTTACTTGCAGCTTTTCAATTCGTGTTTGTTTAGATTCTACTGATGAAATTCCATTAAGATTAACAGGAAATCTTATTCAAATAATTAAATTTCAGGTCCTTTATAACTGAGATAAAATTAAACGACACAGACGTTGGTTTCTTTTTGCCAAGCCATGCCTGGTTAAAAAGTTCTTCAACAATAAATCCTCATTGTTTCCTCCTGGTATTTACAGCAATAGGAGCAGGGAGTAAGTGAGAAAATCTGCTTATTATTGTGTTACCTTATGTTATTGTGCATGTGAAGCAAATGAATAAACAACTTTTGATGGTGATCTCCCCTAAGAGCAGTTTTTCAGCAGAATGAGAGACTGAGCTTACTATAATCACTCAGTATTGTTACAGTGAATTATGGAGGCATTAAGATGTGCATCATCTGCCTGCGAAGTGAGATTTATTTTGGATCCTCTATGTTCTCCACGGTCCAAAAACTTGCTGCACATACTAAACAAGTGCTAGGGTATTAACAGGAATCCTTTTGGAAATTGTTTTAAAGTCCAATTTTTATTATTCAAAGTGGACGAGCAGCAGCCATACAATTAATGTAGCTACAGTCCTGCTTAGCAAATTGTGCAAGGTATTTCTAAGGTGCTTAGGAGAGTAACATGGCAACATCCTCATGCCATTTGATTCAGTGGTAAAATTCCCAGACATTTACACAGCTGTAACATATTTTTTATTTTATTTTATTTTTTCTAATTCAAGTCATCTCTCTTCTTATTTCCCGAGCAGTTCATAAGCCTCCCATGGGCTAAGCTGGAGCTGCAGTCAGTGAAGTTATTGTATACCAGGAGAGACCAGTCTGACCATGCGCAGTTATTTTCTCAAGGAACATTTGGACTCCCATGTCAGACATAGACACTCAAGCTAGATATTAACAAGTTTCCTCATACAGGCAGTTTATTGAAACATAACATAATCTTGTGCTGATCTCCTGCTGTCACACTTTGCCTTTTGGCAGGCCAGCTAGATGGAATAACAGTATTCCCAGCACGTTTGTGGGCATGCACTAAGCTTAATGCCTGTCTTATCAGCCTGCCCTGCACTAGGGTGCTATGCATTAAACTGGGTGAAGGCAGGTGCAGCAGAATGCTTTGGCACATTGCTGGGGTAGCTCAGGTCTCTGCCGTGCCCTCTGGCAGCTTCTCTTCCCCAGCTGCCTCCGCTCACCTCGGCACTCCCTCAGTCTGCTCGTCCTGTTTGCTTTCTGTACGTCCCCTTGACCTCCTCCACTCTGCGTCATCGCTGTGGCATCTTCTTCTCAGTTTTGAGCATTGAGGTCCCAGCTGTGCGTGTCTGGGGCCGGTACGTGAGCGGAGCAGGACCTGCTCATTATGTGCCACCAGCAAATGAGCCTGCCCAGCCCTGCCGCTGTCTGGCCCTGCGCTTCGGCTGGGGGGCATGATGGAATTGCTAATTGCTGTTCTCTGCAGGGGGTATTTGGGACTTAACGATATTCCATATTCCTTGTGATACAGCAGAGTATGTGAAAAATACAACACCTATATTGTCTGACTTAAAAAATCCAGCGAACATGTAGCATCCTTGCAGCTTTCCAAGCCAAGAAAGGTGCTGGGGCACAAAAGAGCAGAGCAATTCATTACAGAAAGCCTTGTCAAACACAGTTTGAAGCATTTTCAGATGCCTTATTTTCATCAGAAGTTAACCCAGCAGCTAATTGAGGAATCATAACTCAACTTTTTGATTGTTCTCAGTAGGACTTAACAGCCCTGCGAGCATCCATTCCCGTCATTTTGATGGCACTGGGTCTTTTAATCAAGCCTCACAGTTTGTGAGGACTGCAGCATTAGTTGTCTGTTACAAATAGCTCATTGCCAAACAAAATCAAGGATCTTCTGCCATATTTATGTGAAGAAGACTTAACGAAATTAACACCACGGCATTATCAAAGGCTCTTTCCTTTCTATTCCTTTTTGACCAGTCCAAATCTGGAGGCGATTTCATTAAGATCATGGAGAGAGATGTTTGGTTCCTGAGTTTTTTAGAAGTGTCAATACTGATTTTATAGTTTGTTATCTCAATCGCTAGTAAACTGTAACAAAAGACAGCTAATTTGCTGCAATACCAGAGGAACATGGTCACCCTAACCATGCCAGCTCACAGGAGCTCTCATCGGAAAGACAAAAATTGGCACAGTTGGCAAAAATACATTTGACTTTGACGATGTAGATTGGATCTGCATCAGGGAGCCTCAAGGGACCAATGTGCACCAGCCCCCAGAAGTCATTTTGATGTTGTGATATGAGATATTTGAGCAAAATGGGTGAGCTGTAGACAGGTCAAGGCACTGTAAATTGTAGGACAGACTTTATTTTAAAATATATACACTATATATAATTATAATACACTTTCTTTAAAAATATATAATCCTTGTATCCTGTGTGCTGCAACATGTACAGAGATAATGAAAACAGAAGCTCTCTGCAGTTTTTCTGCCCTTTTGTCATTCCTTAATTTCAGCAGTGGCTGCGTGGGGCCCTAGCGTGAGAAGGGGCAGCCGAGGAGCAGGACGCAGATGGGGAGGCCAGCACCCTGCTAGCAACCAGAGAGCAAAGCTCCCAGGTCTGGAGAAACATTGCAGCCTGGACCTCAGATGCACTTAGCAAAAGGGATTTTTGAGGCAACGCACAGTGAATGTATGAAGATATGCAGCTGCAATTCCAGCAAATAGACTCTCTGTGCCTCTTTGCTTTCCAAAAAAGTAGGACAAAAAAGAGAAGTTCATTTGAAAAAGACCCATTCATTCCATCCCACGGCACAAAAGCTCAGCTCTGAACCCACTGACTTTCCTCACGCCAAGGCCATGTCCCAGCCCGTGAGGGTGCTGCACAGGTGCCACTGGAAGGGGAGGACGGCTTCTTGGGAATTAACAAGAGATGTGAGTGTTAATATTGGCACATGCTGCTGAAAATATATTTCCTATGCAGCTTACCCTTCGTGGAAATAGATGAGTTCTTTATCACTTAAGCACATGAACTGCATTTGGGCATACACCTTATGAAACTCTGCTTAGGAAATGACACTGACCAGATGCCAAAAAAAAATATAAAAGATGAGTATCCAAATAGAAAATACAGATCTGCAAGATAACATATTCCCAAGTATAAATCATGAATATTAATCCAGTGAAAATGAAAAACTTAGAGGGGGAAGCATTATTAAAAAGACGGCTATTAGTCTTTATTTATCTCCTTTAGCACGGTAAACAGTCTTATTGTCTCCTGAGTCAAACTAATTGCAAGGGGAAAATTGTTGCCATGGATGCCACTGAGGTATGCTGATTGCTGCTTTCTTTTTTTATTATTATTTTTTTTTCTTTTTATTTTAATCTGTTTCGATGGATCTTTGTACAATACGAGTGGAAGCAAAACTGGAATTCAGATAGAAACGAGCACTCAGATGACAGATGAGATGAAATCACTTTGCAGACGTAGAAAAGCAGAGCACAATCATTTTGTATCACTTGCAAAGCCTTTTGTAATACCTCAGCTGCTCAGTCGGCAAGTGATGCTCCAGGGGAGGGCGAGCATTCCCACCAGCACTGCGGGACAGATGCACACCCACCTCAGCCCTGGCCAGCTCAGCCCACCAGCCTGGATGGAGGAGCAATGGGCAGGGGTCAGGGCAGAAGCCAGAAGGCAGAGAAAGGGAGAGGAAAGGGTGTTTGCGTAATTTTCCTCACCCCCTGCTTCCCCTGCAGACTGTTTCCCTTTTTATGGAGGGAGATGCTGTGCAGCCCTCCCCAGCCTGGACTTTAAAAGGTTTGTAAGAAGACAAGGTATGACCCCAACACTCAGGCTCTACCGCATGTCCAGATGCTGGAAGTCCCTCCCCAAGCAGAGGACCCTGCTACTGGCAGATCCCCCCAGAACACCTTCCCCCTGTTTTTCTGAACACCAAGGGAAAGCCAGGCTTAGGAACTCCAGCAACCAATGACTTCAAACTCTGGAGTCATTTCCTGGGACCTCCCCACACGGCTTCATCTTACTCCTCCTTTACACACTCTGAAGAAGAGAGCCAAGGTTGTATGGGCACACGGAGAGATGCACTAGGCTTGGCTTCACTGTAGAAGCATTCTTAACCTGACTAATAAAACCTGGTTTTGTTAACGAAGTCCAAAAAATACCAAAATAAAATATTTTCCCTAATTATTTCTGAGGAATATTGCAGGGGCAGCTGGGGCTGCAATCCTCTCGCTGCCAGCGCCTGCTGCGCTTTCCAGCTTCCTCGCAAGGCTGCTGGGACAATTAATTACACGATACTTGCAGAGAGCTTTGAAGATATCATTATGTGAAGAGCAGCCTTCAGGAAAGCATTTAATACCTATATATGATTTCAACGCAAAGTACTACTTAGTGTGATTGTACAAGCATCAGAACTGAAATTTATGAAATACCAATGCCACAGATGAATCACTTTCACATTAAGAATGGTAATAACTTTAGATAAAAGCCTGGAACAATAGAAAATTCTATTTATTTATATCAAAAGCATAAAGGACTCAGCAAAAGGCAATTTAACCACTGAGATAATTTTTAAGTCTTTTCAGATTAATAAAAAAATTCCATTTCTGCTGTCTCTGAAAAGAAGAGAAGGAAGTAGTATAGTGGGACTTTTTAAACTTGTTTTTATTCAACATTTCAGACCCCATCTTTGATAAAACAAACAAAAATACTTTCTCCCATCAAGGGCTGTATCCTCACAGGCAGGTTTTGCTTTGTCCTCAAGATCGTGCAGTAGATGCGCTGGGTGTTTTTGTGATGCATTTTCAGTGCTTAGAGAATAAAATAGCAAGCATCTAAAATAGACGTACAATACATCACTGCTGACAAAACAGGGCAGCCAAAACCTGTTCTGAGTGGCTGAAAGAGCAAGAAATTCTCATCTAGTTTGCAGTAAAATCACAGAGAGCTCTACTGATGAAGAAATTAGCTGAAATAGCATCGCTTGTTTTACCTGAGGCTTTTGGGGACAATTTGCAGGTTTTCATATGGTGCAGTTAATTACCAAAATGCAAATCTAAACAAGCTACAGGTTTCATTTTGATCAGGTAATATTTAAAAGTCCTACGAAACCAAAATGAACAGTACATTATAGGTAACAGCTCAAGTAAAGTAACATTTGAGTAGGATGTCATTTTCTCTGCATTCACGGTCAGCTCTTCATACAGCTCCGTACCAGTCGTGGTAGAAAGAAGCTAAACTAAAAAATTATCTCTGTTATAAGACACATAAATAAACACTGCAGAGACAACAGTGCTGTGAAATGTCAGCCTTCCGTCTTTTCCTCTCATAAAGCCGATACAGGCTTTAAGCTGCTGTCCTCGCACTGAACCATTCTCCCTCAAAACCATAGTGGCTCACTCGCTCTGAGATGTATGCTTAAAACCCATATAATTTTGCAATTCATATGAATATCTTGCTTGTAAAGAACTGGTCCTGAGGTGTAAAGTTTGATCCTGCTACACTTGTAAAGAACTGGTCCTCAGGAGTAAAGTTGGATCCTGCTACACGCATGCACGACAGCAGTGGCTGGAAACGCGCATATATAAACACATCAACCGCTTTCCCAGAGGTCTGTTCTTTTTCACCTTCTCTAAAAAACCTTTCCAAAGTCCCTGATAATTCAAGGCAGCAAGCAGAGGCTCCTGACGTGGCACACTTGAGCATTATGCCTTTACTAGAGCCATTCCATCTTTTCTCTCTCTTCCCCATCTTCTGTTCTTTCTTTGGTTTACTTCGTACAATTTTATTTGGCTTTTCCTCTCCTTTTCCACTGAGGGTGAGGAGGAAAGCTGCAGCACAGGCCAAGTGCCAGACCTGCTGGGATGATGTGATCAAAAGCTCAGTCTGGATTTTTGAAGCTGGCGTTGCACTTACAGTATGTGCAAGTATGTGAATAATTCATTGCTTAGGATATTATAACACAGTTTTTGTAGGTCACGGTTTTCAGTGACAGACGTTTAGCATACACCAACTGTTTTAAATTGCTACATAGACTGAAATTTAATCCAAATCTGTGAATTATTTGGAAAAGCTAAAAATAAACTTTGAAAATCCCCAGCGAATGTCATGCATGCTCAACAAAGCACAGACAACGATTTCACACACTGTGTAATAAAGAAACAGTGAATCATCCACAAGTGCTGAAGCCATTTCACACTTGTCCAAGAGGCGGACACTGCGTGGAATGACTAGGGCTGAAAGATCACATTTCAATCCACAACGGAGTTTAAAAACAAGCACGCAGAGGGTATGACACCAAATAAGCATGATTGCATTACATATCTGCCACCGTTTCATTACGTGGGGTTGGACTGCACTTTCCTTGTCCTGTGCTTCTGGAAAGCTGGGTGCTGAAAGAAATCTTAAAGCTACAGAGAGAACCTGACTGCTCAGAAGTCAAGGCGTAAGGCTCAGCATACGGGGTGCTTCGGTGGTATCAGATGCAGCTGCCATCCCCTGAGCCGTGCTGTGAAAGTGTCTGAGCACTCTACTGTGTATTTCAAGACAAGCAGATGGAAAATTACCCATCAGAGTAGTGTCACCATCCTGTCACTCACGGTGCATCTCTTGTTGGCTGGCACTGGAGAGCTTTGTCCCCGTCCCTCCCAGGAGAGGGTTCCCTTCATCCCACAGCAGCTGAGTCCACCACACAGGTTTTGCCCTGCTCTTCCCATAGAGCCGGGCAGGTTCCCTGCAAGGAGGAATGCCTCAGGCTTCACTTCACTCCCTCCCCTGCCTTTCCAGGAACCCCTGTGCAGCAAATGCCCTGCTAAGCTTCACAATGTATTTTATTTAACAGAAACGCTTTCTGAAATAAATTAACCAGTCCCTGCAAATATCATATAAAATGTACTTCTCTCAAATATTTTGAATCAGAGATAGTTAAGAGACTTGACCCAGGAACAGCAGTTTGTTTTCCCACCCGCGACATCTGCAGCGGGTAGAAGAACAGGACAGAACATTTCAATGCTTTGGATAACAGGTACAAATTTTGCTGCCAGTTTTCACAGACTTTAATATTTATAAAAATTTTTTTTATTAATACATACATTTTGAGCTGCCAGTCCTAAAATACCTGCTGTGATTATGGATGCTTTTTATTCGCATCTTTTAAGAAAAAATCCTTTGCCAGACACATTTTTGCGGCTACCCTATAAAGCACAAAGTGCAGCTTGGACGAGGAGCTGGTTGACAAAGGCTGCATGCAGGCAGGCAGGAGCTGGGGGCTAGGCAGGCGACACAAAAGGTTGCAACACCTTTCTCAGCAGGACTTGGTGCAAGAGAAAGGCAGCATTCCCTTACTGCCAGCCTAATTCAAAGAACGTTCCCCTCCACAGCCAGCCTGCACTCGATACAGCTATGCTCCATGCCCAGACGTTTCAGTAAAAGCAAAAAGCCCTGCACACACCTTTGATATCACAATTTACCCTCCCGTACTGCCAGTTCTTAAACTGAGCTTCTTTTCCATCAGCCACCTCCTTTCACAGCAGTACTAATTGAGTCCCCAAATGCCTGTGCTTTTTTATTTTCTCAAACTGTAACAAAGTAGTGCATAATAAAAAAGGGCAAATGCATAAAGGATCAGTCTAAAAGGGAATCGTGTGCTTTTGGCTAACACAGCCTCTGCTGACCAGGGCTTTGCAGCCACTCACCCTTTGAAGAAGTTGCCCTTTGCTGAGGGGTGATGACGGGGATCCAAAAAGGCCCTGAGATGCATCAAGCGCAGATTCATGTCTAATTCCCATGACACTAGGAGGATGTGGACAGTGCAATAACATGTATAAATGCATTATAGGGAACTTACTTCCTTAATTTGTCACAAGAAAAAAAAAAAAGTCCTACGTCCAAAGAGTGCACGTCAGTGCCTGTTCTGCATGAACTGCTCCTGGAGAGGTGCCCGAGCTCTGAACCGTGGCAGGGCCTTGAACAGATCTGTCCACACTGAGCCTTCTCTGAGCTCAGACCTGTACCCAGGCAAGCAGCACACTCACCACACTGTGCAGGGTCTCAAATTAAAACCCTATGTGATTTTACCAAGGCTAAAGTTTCATCTCTCCCTCAGGCATGCAATGGGGTAATATGAACCAAAAGCAGCAGGCCAGGCCTTGCGCTGAGGTGTGTACTGCTTTGTAGGTTTTATCCCCAGCATCCAAAAGGAGTTGGAGGGGAACTTAAGGACCTTCTTACTGGGGTCCTTCTCACTGGTGTCCACCCAATCTGGTGGCAATTCAGATCTTAGAAGTCACAGTGCGTTACCTTGCTTTTACTCCCAGCTGCAGGCCAGTGAAGGGGCACATTAAAAACCCAGCCTTCCCCATTTCAGCTGCTGTACTTGGTTGTACAGCCATCCATGAACAGGGCATTTATAGCATATCCCACATGTATTTTTGTTGTGTAATAAAAGCCAGGTTCAACCAATAGCTTTCCTTTCAAGCTGGGGAAAAACACCGTCTCGTCTGCTGACCACCCCGTGCCCCAGCCTCCCAGTCCCACCAGTGCTGCCTAATGGGCTCCAGAGGTCTTTTTGGGTGGTGACAGGGAGCAGAGCAGAGAAGAAACAGACAGCAAATGTCATCGTCTCCCAAGCCCCGTTTTATCAGAAATGAAGCTAAAATAACCATCATTTAAAGGCTTTGCGGGATTAGGAGTTCAGAAATCAGATGGATTCCTCCAGCTTACGGTGAATTACTGGTGCAGGCACGCCAGCGGGATCACTGGGGCATCACACAGCCTGAGCAGAGGAGCACCAAGAGGCGTTCTGGAAAGCAAACATGTTGTATTATTGTTTGAAAGCATCCCATCGCAGCAGCTGAAGAGGAAAACATAGAAAACATTTTTACCCAAATAGAAAAACATTCTCAGATCTCTACAACACGTCCTAAATTTAAACTCCTCATTGGCATGAGATACTTATGTTTCCACTGGAGCTACTGTTTAGCATAGAATACAAGTTTAAAATAAAATTTGACCAAAAAAAAGCACAAAAGAAGAGAACCTTGCATCAAAACCTGATCAGTACATTGACAAGAACAAACATTAATTAAACCCTCCTTCCACGGTCTTCCAGGCAGCTGTATGATCTGTATTGAAGCAGACAATTTGCAATCATTTCAGCTTTCTGATTTAGAGGCAGCACTGCCAAAACCCGTTAGCAGCAATCTTTGTATAGCATGGTCAGAATCCAGCGCTCCATGCCATCGTACGCGGCAGCCTCAGACAAATTTTAGATGTTTATTTATAATGCATTATCTTCAGGGTCCTGAGGCGTACTTGCACTCCGCTCTCCTTCCAAGCCTGTGGCAGGAACAATAGCTTTGATACGCAATCAGCGCTGTTTGCACCATCGGGACGCTGACAGTACAGTGATGACAATAATTCAGAACAAATCTTTGCAGGAGGCATTTAAACCATGAGCTCTTTGCTGTGGGGTTCAGTAAGAATTTATAGCTAGGAGAACTTTTTTGCATGTAACAAAGCACACCGGCGCAAAAGCAGGAGTCCTAAAAGCAAAATACGGATAAGAACAAAAAAGCCTGTCTCCGAGTCCGCAAGTCCCTGAGCCCACTAATCACCATCGGATCACTGCTACAGCTGCTGATCTGATCTCAAACAGCTGTTTTAATGCTCTAAAGTACCAGAAAAAAAAACAAACAAACAAAAAAAGTTCATTGCCACATTTGCTATGTGCTAGCAAGTAACAACTATATTTCTGACATCCCTTTCTTGCAGGAACACAGTGCAGAAATACTGTGGCTGCTTCCCACCACGAGTGCTTCAGTGAGCGGGGTGCCCGAGCTGCTGCTTCCCTCCCGAGGAGCCCAAAGGCAGCACCCCTGTGCAGTGTTTGCATGGAGCCAGGCAGCCACATGTCCTTCTGGGACCACCACCCGTGGGGATGCTCAGCCCCCAGCCCCCTGAGGAAGCAGCTCTTCGGCAGCCCCCGAGGCCCCTGCCAGCCTAACCCAGTCTGTGATGGGTGCCCAAAACCGGATTCAAGGGCATTCATCAGCACAACAAACAGCACGAATACCTCCTAAAAGTACTTACAAACCCTCAAATATGAGACTGTTTAAGGAGCATGAAGGAAACAATGAAAATGGACAGCATTTGTGCAGAACTTAGGCCAACGCAACACAGGAGGCACTGCCTTAATTAAAATGCATTTTATTTATAATTTGCATGCAATTCCCTTTGTGTGTACGCATGTGTCTGACACCTTTAAACTTGTTAACAAACGATAAAAAAATCAAGAACTCTCTCATAACCATGGCTAACTCCGTAAATTAAGCAAATGCCTAGCTAGATTAATGATGACTATAGTCCTTTATTTGTGAGGCTTCTCCAATTAGCCAGCCACCAGGAAATCCCTCTCCTCTATAGTTATAGCATTCAATGCTGCAGGGCTTCCCTTCGACTTCAGATTTTGGATTTCTCTGCTGAGGAAGGTGAGCCAGGAGGGAGGCAGGCGAAATGAGAGAGCTCCAGGCCCTTTTGCTCTCTCTAGCTGGCCATGCACCATCTTCCATCATGCGCTAGGAAGAATAACGCGGCTGCTGAACACAAACAGGGCCAAAAGCAAGCAGGTGTGCAGGTAACATTTGGTCCTGTCAGACTGATTTCATTCTCCATAGCAAGCCATGTGGACTGCCAGTGCGCTCAAACATGACGGAAATTTAAGGAAAAACACTTTACAGCTATACAGGATGAAGTTTTCCATTCATAAGATGGCCTCTATAGAGAGGGGTAAGAGCTGCAAACATTTAAATCAAACTCAAATGAAATACTAAAAAGTTAGTCATTTTAAAAGCCCAAACATTTATGCTGAATAGAAATTTGGCAGAACGACCAGCCAGAAAGTGTTTACTGGTTTTAAACTGATTATTGAAAAGGGCATTTTCAGCTTCCCTGTTATTTCATTCTGCTGGCATATGCCAAGGTAATTAAAAACCCTTTTAGAGTAACTATGGAGAAGACCATTTGGAAATGGTTTTAACACCTCTGGGGCAGTGCTCTTCTGCTGTCCGTTTGAGGCATGGAACACCATGGGGAAAGGAAGTGTTTTTTCCCCACACATCCATAACCTCTGCCCATGTTCAGATTATTTCTCATATTTAACATCAGATTAATGCATTAATATTGATCCTGTTGCTCTTCCTCCATTACAATTTGCAGGACTGAATATCAGGTTGGAAAATGGCCACCATGAAAGAATTGCTTCTTTTAAGCATGTAGTTATCTGTAGCACTATTTGCATTAGCATATAAAGGTTAAAACATTTTTACAGGGGTCTGCGTGACTTTTGTTTGTGGAAGTGAGCCCTTACAGCAGTCTTATACCAGTAACACTCATTCTTTGTTTAGCTACCTGAATTCCAAACACAACCAAAACAAGGAAATGCATTTTCATCAGAAGCCCAATGAAATACGTTCTTCCACCCAGTGAAGCTCAATTTACCCTGATTTTCAAGCTTAAATTCACAGGAGACAATAATTAACTGAGGAGACAACTTTCTGGATGACAAGAAATGGATTTTTTCTCGGTGCACTAAAAAGTTTCCCTGATAAGTGAAATAAGGTATTTAATTTAGTACATTAAAAAAGAAAAAAATCTTTCAGGAAGGTTGTCAAAGAATTGATTTGTCTTCCCTTCCTGAGGGACAGGCCACACTTAGCACTGAGCGAGCTGCATTTCCACATTATTTCCAAATATACCCTTTTAGTTTTGTTTTGTTTTGTTTTTCTGACTTTTCCATCACACTTGACATTAACTTAAAAGCCTGTCATTGTTTTTCTCTCAATTAAAAAAAAAACCCTCCTTGCTGATAGGTGCTCTGAAGTGAAACCACCTTCAGAAACAAGGAAAATGTCCATGCATTATAAGATTTCTCTTCCTACTGCTAGCATTGTTTGCAAATTAAATGCAGCTCTATTGCCCTTTAAGCTTTATCCCTATGCTTTTATCTTTAGCTTCATTAGTGGATTTTAGAACACATTTCAGACAGACTTCAAAGCATTCCCATATAGAAAATAAAATTTTCAGATAACCTGGGCTACTTTTTATTCTGATTTTTCTCAATGATTTTTTTCCCCTCCCCTCCTTGCTTTTATTTCCTGTATGTAGAGGCTTCAAAGGGTCATAACTGTTGGCTGAGGGGGCTGGATGCTATTAAGCAGATGTCATTACTCCCTTCGTTTTTTAACATTTCCCTTGAGAGATTTTTTTCCAACTTTAATCCTCTCTTATGAGTTTAGGATTTGTTTTTCAACCAATAGTCCAGAGTACATTTTTATTTCTAGCACTTGCTAGTAATGAAATACGGATTATTTGTCTTAAATCCATGAATTCATCAGCTATACAGCCATAGGATCAAGCAACAAGCATTACTGATCTGTTTGATGGCATGATTTTTATGAAACAAAACAAGCATATGAAAACAATAAAGTAGGGTACGTAATTATACAGCATCAAATCCCTTATTAGCTTTATCAAAATCAGTAACTAGCCATTGGACTGCATTGTAACAAGGACTCTAGTAAAAAAGCAAAGCAGGTGAAAGTCTAACCTTTACCCTTGGGATCCGCAGCACACGCACGTTACTCACCTCGGAGGGAAGCTCCCCTCAGCCTCACACACCCTCAGACAGCAGTAAGCTACCCAAAGTGAGAATCATTTGTTATCGTCACAGATTTCTGCTCTGCATTTTCCACTAACATTATATCTGCCTTGCACACTTCCTTCCTAAATCTTGGCAGGCATTACTTCTACTCTCTTGCAACTTCCAGGCACCAGAGATGATGCTGGTTTTGGATGCATTGCTCCTCACAATGCCTAACATCTAAAATCGTATCTTCCTGAACTGACTTGAAGAGTCAGGATTCAACTGATCTCCCAGAACCTGAATTCGTCCAGCTCTAAAGTTCTCCAAAACACTAACAGAAAGCGGCCACCTCAAGGACCAACACACTTCACAGAAGTTTCAGGCTCCCCAGAGGCTACGCTTTCCATTCCTTTTCTCCTAAGAGCACGATGCACCAAGAGCTCCCCAGAAACGACACTGTGTTTATTCTCTGATTTAGATTGTTTTGCAGGAAAAAAAGTTACATACACTCGCATTACCTTGGTGCCCACATTGGACTAATCTGAAGCCAGTCTACAGCACCCAGCATATGATATAATCCCATCATTTATAATGCAGAATACACCACTGGAAAATTTCATTTAATTTTTCGTAGAATAAAGGAGTGAAAATAAATACCCCTCTTCAGGAGGAAGAAATAAGCTGCAAAAAATACCTTTGGAACAGGCAAAAATTCCCTGTAATTCTTGACAAAGACACTGAGGTTATGTGCTGAATGCTTCTAACCAGACTACATCTTGGGACTCCTTGCAAGGGGAAGAAAAAATGTACATCATTATACTATTCTTTTAATAAACAGAATCCGTTCAACCCTTGAATAAGTTATGAAGCTCCAACAGAAAAGAACAACCTACTCTGTAGCCTGGAGCACATGTGCTATGAAGTAATCATTTAGGCTCACCTGCATAACAAAAACATAACCAGCTTCATGTAGAATATCATTTCACCATTTTTTTTCCAATGCCCAGAGATATTTCTTAAACTCAATGTTAGAAAACAATAGTTCTAATCTCTCCAGAAACCAAGACCGCAGTTGCTAAGGCAACATTGCTTTTTGGACTCCCTTGTTCTTTGCTTAATATGACAACATTTGAAATTATTGTACCAGTGTACATCAAGTAGAAGAATTCTAAATGACACTCTGAAATTAAAATATATATATATATAATAATAAAAATAATAATCTTCGATTATTTTTTTTTCTCCTTAACAAGCTGTTCCTGGTTTATTAACCGAATCCCAAGACAGGCATGCTGGAAGCTTCACTAATATTTTCTTTTAGCTTCACAGTCTTAAAGGATATTATGTGTACAAGCCCTCACCCTGCTGGCCAGACTACAGACTGCCTTTGAAACCGCTGTGCTTCCAAAAAGTAGCCGCCTACATATGAAGTGACAGGTGTCTAAGAGATGCTTGAGACCAATTATCTGCTTGGTTTATACACAGAAAGCTACAGTGCAATTCTAAGAGCAAAAATAAAAGACCAAATATTTTAATTAAATTTAACTAATTTAATCTACCATTCCCTTGTACAAGCAATTGAGATCAAGCACTCCTTCCCCCTGGCTTCCCACAGATTTCAGAATACAGCTGTACTGACAGGGGCTTTCCTGGGGGACTAGAAAGGAAGGCAGGGTGCAGGACAAATATGTACTCTATCAAAACAAATGTAAAGCAATGCAAAAAGTTTCAGGAAAAAAATAATAAATAAATTAAAAAAAATCACTTCCTTTAAATATTACTGCCTAAAGTAAGTCTACTAAATGCAAATAAAAATGAGACTGTAAATAGCCAACTTGCACCCTGAGGTAACAAAATCAATTTCAACCCCCTTTTTCAAGCTATGCTTGCTGTGCAGAATCAAAAGCAACCTGGCAAATTCAGCTCTCCTAAACCCAAGTGCAAACTCAATCACATCACTCCTTAGGACAACCTGCATTCTTTAGTCCTTCCACATTTTGGGCTCTTACAGTGAACTGTGGTTCTCATGCCACTGGAGCTCAAGTCTGCCTCTGACACGGAAGGGAAGTGCTAGCGAGTGAAAGTGTGCAGTAAATAAAAGCAGAGTCATAGTTTCCAGAGCAAAGCATGCAAAAATGAGGGTGGAGTGCTCGCATCAGAGGGAAAGGACATCTTTCATATATCCTTGCCCAGGGAGACGTGCCAGAGAAATCGAGGACTGCTGCTGCTACAGGAGCCAGCACCTCACTCCACTGTAAATTACAGGGCTCGAGCAAGCACTGCTCTCAGCTGCAGCCCTTCTGTCAGAGGTGAGAAGGTCATCTTTGGGTAGGAAGCAGGTTCGGGTTAAGTGGGAGGCTAGATGGCAAATTTTGCTATCTAGCTAGCTCTAGATAGCAAATGTGAGATCAAAAAATATAAATTATACCCTGCTGGAAAAGGCTGATTAAGGAAAGGCCTTTTAATGTTTATGTACTATGAGACTGTTAATGTGGGCTCTGCTTGAGTCACTAGGATGCGAGTTTACAGTTTAAACTCTAATTTCAAAGTATGAATTTTGTAAAATGGTGACTGGGGAGCTAATTCCCAAGCTGTGCAGCATCTCCATCCTGAAGCAACAGAACTGGCTTGGAGCGGGACTGGAAACAGCAAAAGCTCTGCCTGTTAAATTCTGGTCCTGGTACTGCAGTTGGCTGAATTTCACCGTCTTGTAACAAACGCTGGGACCTTGAGAAGCAATGTCTACAAACATGGTAAAACTGGCTTCTTCTCCAGCACTGAAAAGCAATATGTGATTAGCAAACATATCAGAGATGCCAAATCAATTCTTCACCAGAATACCTTTATTTCACAGGCTGAACAATACAGAAATCATGATGCAGAGTGCATTCCTTTGATATATAAATACATACAGAAACACACGCAGTGTTGAAGCAATTCAAGCCGATTGCATTTTTAATCTCTTATCCGCAACCTAAGAACTACAGTGGATATTTACAAAGAAATTTTCCTTGATCCCACAATCCAAGAAAGATTAAAAGTAAAACACAAAGGGTACAAGGCTACTGCCATGACCAGCATACCATAAAACAAGACACTGAAAAATGTCTGAAAGAGGTCTTTATGGGCACTCACACCCGGGGTTGGCTCCAAACTGGAACCAGCCCTGGGAGGCTGCTGGGAGCTGAGCACTGCTGCACCCTGCCTCGTTATGCCCATGCCACGCTAATGAGGCAGGGCAGTTTCCCTTTGGGGCAGCTCACAGCTCCCTGGCTCAGCATCTGAGCCAAAAGAGCTCACAACTGGCTGCAGAGCGTTTGTTTCAATGCCTGTACACACACAGCACGGTATTAACAGTGTTTGACGATAATGGCAGGGGTGGAAATCAGGTGTTGGGCACAGAAGTAAAATCCCCATTCCCTGAACGTCTGCTCCCTTCAAATGAGGAGACAACGCAGCGTAAGATAGGCGGTGCAATTCAAAAAAAGAAAGACATATTACAAGTTATGCAATTGCAGGAAGTACACACCACTTAAAGCTACATCGTAGGGACAGAAAGCTAAACTTGCCATCGCTGACATCAACTCATGCTCGGGGGCTAAGTGTGATTTTATTCTAGTTCCTAGAGAACTTATTTGCAGGATCGTTTGACTACACTTGTTGAATTTTAACTCATTTTCGCAGCAAATAATTTTCAATCAGATACTTTTAGTAAAGAAACTAGTCTCCCTGTGCATGACAGAGTTAAGAAAACAGTGCCAGTTTTTTAATTCCAAATAAATTATTGCTCTCCAACTTGAGTTTATGACAAAGTTTTAAATCCAATTTTTAATCCGAATGTCACCATTACAATTCCACTCGTACAGCGGTGCAGTCCCTGCACAAGAGCACACGTGGTAGCTGCTTGCTCAGCCCTCGTCCAGGTTCTGCACCAGCCTTTTATTCTTTCAGATTATTTGAGGTCACACACAGATCAGCCGAAGCTGTGCCAACACTAAGCACAGCAAAGATTGTGTCCTGCATCTCTTATGCTCCTGTGTATCTCAGTACAGTATTTGCCTGTTCTGCAGCACCATGGCACGGTTAACACACGTTCAGCTTATACTGAACAACCGTTCATAGCAGGTTCATTTGTCTTCTCTAGAAGTATTTTGTCTAGGTTTCATGAGTGCATCATATTTTAAAATAATACTTCAGCAATAATCACTTTCAGTAGATGCATTATTTTAAAAACGCGTGTATGTACCACACGCACAGAGCACACAACTTCATGTTTTAACACTTTATTGAACGAGCACACAACTTCGTGTTGTAACCCTTTATTGAAAAACCCAGGTTACACTTAGTTTCAGTTAGAGCTGTGGTGGATTTTTACATCAGACGAACTTTCAGCTCTCCTTTTTCCCCCTCCCCTTTCTCTCAGGGCTTCCGGCACCGGCCCTCGCTGGAGGCCGCAGGTCGGGGCTCCCAGGAAGCACAAAACCCCGCGATTTCACACAGATCTGCCCCAAAAATGTGTGTTCCCCCCCCCCCCCCCCACTGTCGCCTCAAGCCGGGTCCCGCCGGCCCAGCGGGCGCCAACCACCCCGCGGCGAGGGCGGGGGGAGCCGTGGCCGCCCTGCCGCGCGCGCGCGCGCCCCCGCCTCGGCCCGTACCAACGCGCCGTGACGCGAGGAGGGAACGGACGCGCGCAAGCCTTCGGGCCGGCGCGTTCCATCTACCGCCCGGAGCGGGAGGGGGATCGCCCGCCCCCTCCCCGCTCGCTCGGGCGGGCAGCACAGCACGCGCGGCGCTGTTCCCCCTTTTCTCAGGCGCTGTGGTACCACCCCGGTGGCCCGCCCCGGGCCCACGTGACCAGTTTCCCGGCGTCCCCCGGGCTCGGCCCCGCCGCAGCTTCCCCCGCGCCCGCTCCGCTCCCGGGCCCGGCCCCGCCGCTGCCGCCCTCGCTCGGCCCGGCCCGGCCGCAGCCCCCCGCCGCCGAGGGGCCGCTCCCGCCTCGCTTCGCCTCTCCCCTCTCCGCCCGCTCCTCGGGGGAGCCGCTCCCGGCCGGGCCATGTCGGGCGGCGACTCCGCGGCGGCGGCGGCCGCGGCCTCCCCTCAGCCGCTGCCCTTCTCGCTGCCCAAGCCGCCCCCCCTGATGCAGCTGACTCCGGGGGACGCCGTCCGGCCCGTGGCCGCCGCCTCCGCCGACCAATCGCCCAAGGGCAGCCGGCTGGCGGGCCGCCCCGATTGGCCGGCGGGCAAGCCAGTCAGCCTGCTGGCGCCGCTGCTCCCGCCCCGCGGCGAGCCCGAGCCCCTGATGCCCTTCGGGCCCTCGTCGCGGCAGCCGCTGCGCGGGCGGCTCCTGGGCAGGTGCGGCGGGGGCAGCCTGCTGAGCCCCGCCATGCGGCCCGGCGCCGTCGACCGAGGCTCGCTCATGGTGAGTGAGGGGCGGGGAGGCGGCTGGGGGAAGGGGGGGCCGCTGCTGCTGCTCTGAAGAGAGTCCTTCGGGTGGAGCTCCCGTAGGGAACTGGAGCGTCTGCTGCAGAGCTGTGCTGTGAGCATGGGCGGTGTGCTCTGCCAGGAAGCGCCTTCGCGGTGCGGCTCCTAAAGCACTCCTGGAACCAATGCTTGTGGCCACAACAGAAGGCACGTGCTGTAATTCAAGAACCTTAAAAAAATGATGGATGACATGTGTCCTCCGTGGCCATTTGTGGCCTTGCAGTGTGGCCATACCATCTCGAGAGCAACAGACATCAGTTGTTTAATAAGGAGATGGTGATCACATTCATTGTAAAAACTCCTCCAGATTTGGATATGAGGAGTGAAAGGAATGTGTGTAGCTTTGCACGATGAGCAAACCCCTCATAGTTGCGCAGAAGAGCGTGCAGAAATAGTTACGGGCCCATGTTTAGCATGCTTGTCTGACGAGCCGTAAGATGGCTTGAGAAAGACTGCGGAGGTTTCATTTGAAACTTTTTGTCTTAATGTTTATGACTCTAGAAGGCCTGGAAGATCAAATGCTTACTGTCACTACTGTTACGCAGTATTGAGTTAAAATTGGTTAAATAATTTTCAGTCCAGCATTCAGCCTCTCTTTGTTCTCAGTGTGTTTGCGGGTTGCTGGCTTCACGCTCATTGTATTTCCTTTCTTGCTGCCTTTCAGATGGGACACCCCGGGATGCCCCATTACCCGCCCATGGGGATGCACCCCATGGGGCAGAGGCCGCCCAACATGCCGCCGGTTCCGCATGGTATGATGCCTCAGATGATGCCTCCCATGGGAGGACCGCCGATGGGGCAGGTAACGCATTTCTAGTGTCTTTTTCTTTCTTCCCATATTGATGTCAGGTCACCCCTGCATGTAGGTAAGTCTCACGTTAGCTTGCAAGTGCTAAGGTCAGTCGTTCAGGGTGTCTTATGCCACAGTTCCTAGCCGTGTGGAACACGCAGAAACTCTTCTCATTATAGCAGATAATTGATGTGCTTCATTTGGCCCTTTAAGCGTCAGTAGGTGTAGGTATGAATCCATAATTTGAATAAAAATCTTGCTGCTGGTTTTGCGTGGATTTTGGAGAAGTAAGTTCATCATCTCAGTCCGTATCCGAATCGAAAAGTGCTGGTTCTTCTCAGAAGTAGAAAAGGTAGAGAACTTCGTGTTTCTTTCATTCTTGGCTATCTGCTCTGTTCAGGGAGACAAAAATTGCAGGGAAAATTGCTTACAACTTGAGTTTTTGCAGAATTCCTTCTGGAATCCTAGGGAGTGACGTGTAACATGCTGTTGTTGCTAGTGGAATGCGCAGTTGGAAAATAAACTTGGCCGTTCACATGGACTGGTGAAACGGGGTTGACAGGTAGTCAGAATCACAGCTGTGCTTTTTGGCCATTTAAAGCTTTATTTTGAATAATGAAAAATCCTTTCCTGTGTGGTTTCCAATTAAGAAGCAGTTCTTTCTGGATGTAAGAAGTGCTGTAGGGGGTGCGAGGGGGTGACAGGAATGGTTAACGCCTCAAGAAGAGCCCACAAGGGCATCCTGGCTGCTCGTTGGGCTCCTTTGCAGTACCTTGCATAGAGCGTGTGCCTTTTTTTCCACTGATGCACTGAGCCTGAGAGGACTCTTGAGCATGGTTTTGCAGCCTGTTAGATGTGCAAAAATAATGCAGTTTTAAAAGGTGAGGAGGACTTGGCTGTATGGTAGTTAATAGTGTGAGCTTTTGTTTGTGTTTGTTAAAAACTTAACTAGCAATTCATTTTTATTCCTCTGCTTAACAGGTGTCTTGGTTTCTTTATTCACTTCTGTTCTGCTGTTCTTACCCATATAATGCGTGTATAGTATTCTTACCCATTTCAGTGCCTAGTGCTTTAGTGAGCAATGTAGCTAGAGAACTGAGGGATTTTTGGTAGATGGAGAGTAAAAAGCTGAAGATAAATGGCATGGCAGAGACAGGATGAGAGGCTCAATCATCCTGCAGCCTTCAGGGCGGGACAGGGCAGTGATACCCTCACACCAGACAGGTGGAAGCGTCAGCTTGTGTTGGCTTGTTTCCTCGGGTGATAACCACTTTCTTCCAGCAGTTATCGGAGGTTATTTGGGGAACTTTGCAGGAAGAGGTGTTTTTCTAGCTTGTCTCCTTTCTGAGGTGAACCCCTGTAGGACAAGCGTCTCCTTGCACAGGAAATAGCAGCAGCAGTGTGGCCTCCCATCAGCATCAGAGGAAGGAGGGCTTTTTGGAAACGAGTAAGGTCACCTTCCCAACATTTATTTTTTCCTTTGTGTGTTAGTGTCACACAGAAACAGAGCAGTGCTCGGGGTTTCTGCAGGACCTGGGCCAGGGCTTTTAAGAAGCTTGGTGCTCTCAGAGCCCCCTTAGTTGGAAGTAGCGGTGGGGCAAGAGCGCTTTCTTCTCCTGCTTCCACAGGATGGCGAGGAATAGGAGGGACCGCCTTCCAGTCTTTCCTTCCTCCCTCACCCTCCCAAGAAAACCTTGTGGATTGAGGGTGGAGCAGTAGCCCTACCACATACCCTCTTTCCCCACGAGATGCAAGATGAGGAGAGTGGTAACCTGGTGCTCCCTGAAGATACAGGGGGACGGGGTCTCTTGGCCAGCCTGCCAAGGACGATAAAGGTAAAGGGGCACAACTGGAAGGTTGAAGGGGGTTGACTTCTAGAGATCTATTTGGGATCGGTGGCCAAAAAATGGTGTTGGCTATACCTCGATTACTTATTTTGTTCATTTTGCTGCTTTTTTAATAGTTTAGCAGTTCTTAGAAGTCAGGACCAGTAAAAATAATAATAATAATGGGAAACATACAAAATATTAGACTCTTTTCAGTAGCATTATCAGCTTTCCAGCGTATCAGTTCAGTGCGTAACTTCTGCATAACCGTTCCTTTGAGAATGTCAGCATCCATGTTTGAGTCGAGGCTAGCTTATCTGAGCAGCAGTCCCGTGTTTTGCATCCCACCAGGTCACCCAACAAACTCAGATACAAGGCTAGACTCAAACTTTTCCTTGCTGTGCTACGGTGTTTGTCCCCATTGCCAAGCTCCTGTTGTACACAGTTTAATATTGTAGGTCTATGTGAAAATTTTTGTCCAGATCCTTAAAAACGTTCAGAAATTACTTAGGGTTTTTGATGTTTAAATTTAATAGCTCTTCATCTTGGAGTTACCTGCAGAAATTCATTCTTCTAGTGTCCCTGTAAAGTGTTTCTTCCTGTTTGCAGAGGTGAGAGGGAAGGGAGACAGGTTGAAAATTGAGGAAAAAAAGAAATGTGAGCACAACTCATCTTAGACTCTGAGTTTACCTGTCCTATGTTTAATTCGTTCCATGTGGACTGGGAATTTTGCAGAAATTTTTCCCAACCTTTATTTTTCCTGTTTTATGTGAAGATTTCAGTAATAGCTTATCAAACAGATGACATCTCATCATTTGCTGCTGTTCTTTTTGTTGAAGTGGTAGTGTTTGTTAATATTACATGTCAGACTTCAGAATAATTGAGATTTGTTACTCCTAATGTAAGTTTTTGTAGGAATCAGAAGGGAATCAGGATTCTTCAGGTGTAACTTACTTTTTGTTTCCAAATGCTTAGACGGTTCATTTCTATTAAAACAAGTAAAACAAAGGTGAAGCATCGTATTTAATGTTTGAAATATCGCAAAGTCTATCTGAAGTACTGTTTCATTGTAGATGCCTGGAATGATGCAGTCGGTAATGCCTGGAATGATGATGTCTCACATGTCCCAGGCTGCTATGCAGCCCACGGTTCCGGTGAGTTTAATTTCACTTTTTTGAATTTTAAAATGTCTGTCAGCTGTTCTTGTTTCGCATGGGTATGTCTGTGTTTTCTTCAGCTGGACTGTGAAAAAGCTATTGCTAATTGTGATGAAGCTTTATGGAGGAGATAATTTATTTGGGAGATAAAGACAGAGATATTGGGGTAATGGCAGGAGAGACCCCCGGTGTACCTTATTTTGTATGCTGCCTTTCTGAGAAGTAGCTTGATGTTCCTCATTCAAGTCAACAGTAACAGTTGTGTGTGATGGGAAGCTAGGAATCTGTATTAAAGACAGAGCATTTTGCTGCTGGGTACACACTTGTTTGGATAAGTACTGTATTTATTGATTTGATTACAATTGTACCTGGTGCTTAAATATCTGCTGGTTGTTTCTGCAGCCAGGGGTGAACAGCATGGACGCGCAAGTAGGTAAGTACAAACTCTTTGTTACTGTTCCCAAGTATTTCACCACAATTAGGTGAAGTACCGAAAAATAAAAAATAAAAAACCACTTCCATAAAACATAATTTAACTGCCATTGACTCCCAGAGATTTTTAAGTTTGTGTGTTTTTACACAGGAAAGAAAAAGTAACCAGCCTTTTTCGATTTGTTTTTTTAGGTGTAACGCCACCTGGAACTCAGGTAGGTAGAAATCAAAATTCTAGAAGACTTTGGTAGAAGCGTGGTGTTGCACAAACATGGCTTTGCAGATTTAAGACTTTCTTTTTGTCCTCCTTTTACGGAGCTTGCTGGCCTAGCTGGGATTTAAGGCTTCATTAGATTATCAATTGGTAGTTAATGTTCAAATTAATAGCTTCAAATGAATTTCTTCTGCTTTGCCAAGGTTTCAATATGTTTTATGTGACATTAGTATTTTTTTATTAAATCTTTTCTATTTATTAAAATATATATATATATTTATTAAAGGAATTGGGCTTGAATTTAAGTAGAAAGTGTGCTTTTCTTGTTATTTTCGTGAATTTTTGAGCTTTGAAATTAATCTTTGTCTAGTTCTTCTAGTATGCAGGGCAGTTTATTTTGATTTTTTTTTTTTTAGGTGTCTAGGGTATAATTCACTTGCTGTTCAGATAGCTCAAAAATACCCATGTTACTTTAAAGCTACCTCTTTTGAGTTTTAAGTCTGGGGATTATTACTTGAAGTTGCTAGGGTCTGATCCCATCAACTTTTCTGATGGCAGTTGGCTACCTTGGATTGCTGAATGGGAGGGCAGTGGGAGACTGAAGAGCTTAGCACAAACTAGACTCCTGAAAACAGTACCAGCTTAACTTTGTTTAGATTTCATTTTGCTGCATCTTCTTTGCTGCTGTATTTTCTATATTTAATATGCACATTCAAAAGAACAACGAATAGTAACCAGAATGTCTTTTCAGAGCTCTGTTTTGTTTCGCCCTCAGACAACACATCCCGTAGTTTGTGCAGCTCAGCAAACCGCCACAACCAACAGTTCTGTAAATGAAGAGCACTCTAAACAGGTTTATCTGCTTTCCACTTGTATCGTACTTTTTAGTGGCTTTTGGTAGCATCTCGGTCACCAGTTACTGTTCATCATTAATGCTATATTCCAATTTCCTAGAAATCTACGTGGACGGAACACAAATCGCCTGATGGAAGAACATACTACTATAATACTGAAACAAAGCAGTCTACCTGGGAGAAGCCAGATGATCTCAAAACACCAGCTGAGGTAAATTCAAAGGAAAATTACTGTATTGTGTGAGTTTGTGTGAAGGCAAGGATTTACTACCTGACTGCCATGCAGGTACAGGTCTACCATAGGTGTACCAACAGATTTTTATCATTGGGAGCAAACTCCTAAAATAAATGTTGCAAATACATATATACATATATATTCCATTCCTTATACTGGTGGAACTTAAAGCCGCAAAGTGGACAAAACTAAAACAGTTCTCCTCAATTTTTATGTAAATTTTCCCTATTGAAAGGGAGGCATTCTTCAATATTTAGGTAAGTGATGTGTTTATATCACTAGGGAGGATTTTCCATGGCAAGTAGATGCCTTGTAGTTGTCGATCCTTAAATTATTTCTTGGCTTAGTGCTTATGGCTCACTCGTAGCAGTCTTTTAATTTTAAATTATTACTGTGAATTTGATTGTTTTTGTTTTTTTCTCCGTTAGCAATTGTTGTCAAAGTGTCCCTGGAAAGAGTACAAATCTGATTCTGGAAAGCCATACTACTATAATTCCCAAACAAAGGAATCGCGCTGGGCAAAACCCAAAGAACTTGAAGATCTCGAAGGTAATGTCAACAAAGTTGAGTGAGGAGGGTGACAGAGGGTTGCAAGCCCTGCACATACATGCACGAGTTAAGGCAAAAGATTGTTGTCGGAGCGTAGGAGTTACATTTCTGCTAGAAATAAAAACTACTGGAAGTAGCTGTATGCGATAGAGTTAGTGCAGTCTGAGATTTCTGTGGGGCATTCTTGTTTTCCTTGCTTTTTTCTACCTCGTTGCCACCCAGTTTTCCGTAATACCCTTAGTTCTTGCCCACTTACGTAGTGGCAGCGGCAGAAGCTCCCCCTTGTGTCCTTAACCAGGAACTGAATTAGGATGTTCGGGGCCATGTGCGTGTTCCCATTACATTAGGTAATGCTTCATTTGAGTCTGTTGAATGATTTCATTCTTAGCCACCAATTCTTTGGAAACATGGGAGCTTCCAGGAGAATTTTTTAATGGGTTCAGGTTTGTGAGGGAAGACAAGAAGCAGAGGGGCTACCGTGGTAATCCTCATTCACTTGGGAAAACAGGATAAAAGCTGTGGCAAAAAATGTTGGTATGTTTGTATTGTCCTTCTGCGTTGTAAAAGCAGGAGGGGAGGGACACAGAACACTGCCTCTTATTTTTTGTTAAACATGATGATGTGCTCTTGTTCTTCACTTTTAGAACAGTTTTGTTTGGTATAGTGAGGGAAATAAGATCTTGATGGAAAAACTACAAAATCAGCTGTTCATGAAATAAATGTATAGAATGCTACAATGAATAAGCATCAGTGGATGTTCGAATAAGAAAGAAGGAAAGATCTGTTTCATTAAGCTTGATATTCTGTTCTTTAAAAAAGTCTGAAGTTGAAATAATTACTTTAAATTGGGGAAACCCCTTTCATATACCCTAATCTTAGTTAAGTGGGTTTTCTAAATTTTGTTTCAGTTATAACTGATTTCACTCTTCAAAGGACAATGGTAATGAAGATGCTTAAAGCTGTGCTTTTATTAAATCATGCCAACAGTGACTTTTTACCATGCGTAAAACATCTTTTTTAAAGCTGTATTTTGATTGTTTTTTTTTTTCTTCTCCTCTAGCAATGATTAAAGCAGAAGAAAACAGGTATGTTTTTAATATATGACTAGTGTTGTGTTTTATGTTAGGCTGCCTATTACTTCTTAAAAGAAGGATGTAGTCCTTGAATCTTAAACATGGTCCTTGCATGGACAGGTTGCCTGGAGAAGCTGTGGATGCCCCATCCCTGGAGGTGTTCAAGGCCAGGTTGGACTGTGCCCTGGACAGCCTGATCTAGTGGGTGGCATCCCTGCCTATGGCAGGGGGTTGGAACTTGGTGATCTTCAAGGTCCTTTCCCACCCAAGCTGTTCTGTGACATTATCCTATGATATCATACATAAATGCATGGCTTCAGTGAAGCCTTCCTATCTCAGAGCTGATTATTTTGTATTATTCTGAGGAAAAAAATTTGTAACTTGACTTAAAGCTCTCCCTTCTTACTTTAAGTTCTTTAATCTACTGTTTTCCCTAAACTGTTAAGCTCTCCAGTGCTTAAATGTGGCTGTTGCCATTTTTGATACCTGCAGCACCAAGCCTGAGGAGTCAACTGCAACGGCATCTGCTACAGGAGAAGCAGCAAACGCAACCACCACAGCCACAACTGCTGCCGAAACCGCAGCAGCTGCCACCACCACTACTGCAGCGACAGCAGCCTCTGAAGGAGAAACTGCTGCAGCTTCTGCGACAGAAAATGAGAGTTCTGCCGCAGCCACAGCAGAGGAACAGGGCCAGCAAGCGACTTCTGCACCTGCTGCACAGGAGCAGAGTGCAGAAACTGCAGCTAATGCAGCGGATGATTCTTCCAAGCAGGAGGGTTCAGCAGAGTAAGTAAAATTATGTAGGATTTAGGGTTTCTGAACTTCTTCATTTCTTGTCAGGTTTGGTTTATCTCCGGTTCTAGGTGGCCAGGCTTCTCTGACAACTAGCTGTTTCTTCAGTGAACATGAGCATGAATCTCAGTGGCAGCAGTGAAGAATGAATAGGAAAGAGGAAGGAGTATTAAATCTGTCTTTAAAAATCTAATGCTCTCTTGCCAGCCTTCCCCTAAAGCTACTGGAGAACCGTTTGTGGCTCACAGCTGATAAATTTTCAATACCTTGAAAAGTTCTCTGGGGGTAACATTATACATTTACCCTATGACTCCTCAGTGACCTTAACTTAGGAAAAAAATTGCCTAACTACTAAAATTGTTCATTTTTATTTATAGTGCTGCTTCAAAGAAAGATGACGATGACGCACAGCCAGTTAAAAAAACCTATACGTGGAATACAAAGGAAGAAGCAAAGCAAGCATTTAAAGAACTCCTAAAAGAAAAGGTATTTCAGTCAGCTACTATTCTTAATGCTTTATAGAACTACTCAAGCTACATTTGCTAGCTATGGCTAGAGGGCTTTTGTGTTTGGTTTTGTTGTTTTTAAGTCTCTCACTGTTGTGAAAAAGGACTTACATCCTAGACAAGAAATGTGGGAAAAGAAATACAGTGAAAACGATGTACAGGGTAAGCCTTTTTCAGAAGCACTTTGGGTGAGGAGCCAGGTGTAGGATTTTCATCAGGGCTCTCAGGTCAGCTTTCTTCCTTTCTTCCTTTTACATACTCCCACACTATCATGCAAACTAACGGTCTGGTGTGTGTCCAGAGTTCAGACTGTAATGGTGAGTGATTTGATGTATACCTTCACTAGATGTTTCAGAGACAGTTTAGAGATCCGTATTGATCGACAAATGGTTAGGTTTGGTGTGCAGCATGCCCATGAGCTAGTGTGATTTAACATTTTTCCATGAAGTTGTAATTTTAACAACAGTACTGAAATGTTTGTTGAAGTTACGGTTACCAGTATTTTTGACTGACTGTGAGATACGTTTCTAATAAAAGTGTTCTCTGTGTAAGTCTTGAATTTTTATCATCTTTAAAACAAAGATGGAGGTGAAATGAGAGTAAAATGAGATCCGCTTTGGTTTTCCCTCAGTGTATAGAATCTGTTTGCTCAAGTGAGAAAAATTTCCAGGAGAATTTATTGTAGGAATAGTGATAATACCAAGGAATCTAGTTTCATTTCTCAGGCTGACTGTTAATAAACTGTTAATACAGTTTTGTAACAACAAATGTTGTCTTACCCCCCAAAAATGTAGTGCTTTTCTTTCTAAGGATTTTTTTAAGGGAGCTCTAATTGTGTATTGGTGCCAAAGTAACGATGTGATGTCTTGACAGAGAGTACCGTCTAATGCGTCTTGGGAGCAAGCTATGAAAATGATCATCAATGATCCCAGATACAGGTACTGCTTGATTCTTTTCTCGTTACATTTCTATACAAATATTATTTTGAGGTAGTTTGACTTCACCAGTGTAACTTTTTGATCAGTTTAATACATACTTGTCCACTTGAGAGCATAAGCCACTACCAAGGAATGCCGTTCCTTTCCTATGTAAAGCACAAGTCCTAGGTTTAATTTTTGATTTGCGAAAGATGAGGCCATTGATGGTTGTATTTTAGTCAATTTAAATGACTTGCTTGAGAACAAAGGCTTGCTTTTACTGGAGCTGAAGACTTCCTAGGTTACTTTTTGAAATGGATGGCTGCCATAAACATTGGCAGGAAAACTGGTTCATAACAATTATAAAAATAATATTGAAATGCGTAAACACAACCTGAAAATAGGATAGTAGTTGGTTTTATTCTTAGCTGCTTTTCCTTATAACTTTCTTACTACTTTCTTTTTTAAATATTTCATTTCTCTTGAAGGAGAGAGGACGATGACTAGCCGTATAGATTAAATATAACTTTGTCTCAAAGATTTGGATTGTTCAGATCTGTTTTGTTTTGACTCTTCAGTTTTGTTTTTCTAACTTAATTTCCTTTTCTGTAATTCATGTTTCTTTTGTTTTTTTAATACAAAGTGCTTTGGCAAAGCTGAGTGAAAAAAAGCAAGCCTTTAATGCTTACAAAGTTCAAACGGAAAAAGAAGAAAAAGAAGAAGCAAGATCAAAATACAAAGAAGCTAAAGAATCCTTCCAGCGTTTTCTTGAAAACCATGAAAAGATGACATCCACAACAAGATACAAGTAAGATCAATCTTAAATGAAGTTCTGACCTTTGCTAGCTTGGCAAGTTTGTCCTTTAAACATTCCTGGCTTGCTCTTGGTAATGCTAGCCTTTGTATTTGCTCAGCCTTGAAAAGCCTGTAAGTAAAATATTTATGGGAAAACAACTCTTCTCATTTTCACAGAATGTATTGAAGTCAGGCAAAAGAGGCAGGAAAGAAAGAGGTAACACAAAAGAGGGGTGTACTGATTCAAGCCGTACAGCTGAATTTGGAATAAGTAAAGGTGAATGGTAACGCTGGGAGGTGTTCTGTTACATCTGCCATTAAGAACAAAGTCTGGTAGCTTGTTCGTGGAATGTGATACTGTGTAAATGCTGTCAAATTTTGGCATGTCTGGGGCCAACATCCCAAGTGTTAAAATGGAAGTGTGACAGACCTGTCAGGTTATTAAGCCCATGGTAAACACCAGGCCTGCCAGAAATCCGTGTTATCAAAGTTCAGTCCAATTTAAAACCTCAGTTGACAAATTGTCCAGACTCAGATTTCTTTCTTCTCTCTGAGTACTGTGTCAAGTACCTGTGAGCACTGGCACCAAGCAACTTGGTGTAGGACAGGTGAGTCAGCATCCCACGTTTATGCATACTGAATCTGGGGTCTGTGGGAATGTGGTCTGAGCGTAAAGCTGCGGT
Source organism: Nettapus auritus (assembly GCA_011076525.1). NCBI lineage: Eukaryota > Metazoa > Chordata > Aves > Anseriformes > Anatidae > Nettapus > Nettapus auritus. The sequence goes on along the minus strand of CM021771.1, from coordinate 37,883,890 downwards.
AACTTCGTTAAACGTGTGATGTTAAGCACGAGAACAGTCCCTCTGTGCTTTAGGCATAGATTGTCTTTAAAAGTTGCTTTCATTTCTTTTTCATTGATTCTAAAGCACAATTTAATCCACGATACTGATGGTTGGTTTCAGGTAGTTCAGACTGGTAAGGCTTCTTTCTCTCCAGAAAGACTTGATGAAGTGTTAAGAAACAGTTGTGTGAAGTTTGAGTTTATCCACCACAGCGACTTAAGGTTGTCTGTGGTTTTCTAGGTCAATACAGACAACGAGTGATTACAGGCAATTTCCCACCTACAAAAAATGAGTAGTTGTGTGGCTTTCTGTGCTATCCTTTTAAAACTCAAGTTCTTTTTGGTTTTAATTTGATTTTATTTATTATTCTTTTTTAAAGGTTAAATCTGATAGACAGCTATTGTGTAACATGACTGAATCTAAAGGGAAGGACAGTGCTTTATTCTTCTGTCTAGTTCACAAATAGGAAAGAAAAAGAAAGACCTCGCAACTGCCCAAAGGGAGGTGTGTCTAATAGGCCTGTCACTGAAAATTTTCTTCAGCTGCTTTCACAGGGGGCTGACTAGAATTGTAGGTGAACCTGGACTTTATGGAGAGGAATACTGATTTTCAACTGTTTTCATTGTTAGTAAGAGGGAGAGAAAGCTGCCACAGAAGTTGTCCAAGAGAGAAATGAGGGAGGTGTCGTGCAAAAGCATTACTGCCTGTAATGTAGCTGATGTTATTGCAATGAGTGGGACGTGTTAAATTAGCATTCACCAGTACATTGCTGTATGCTTTTTCTTTCTTTGTATAGGAAAGCTGAACAAATGTTTGGGGAGATGGAAGTCTGGAATGCAATATCTGAGCGTGATCGTCTTGAAATATATGAGGATGTCTTGTTTTTTCTGTCTAAGAAAGAGAAGGTAACTTTTGTACCTGGTTTGTTTTTTGACTTACCAGTAAATTAGTTTATACCACTTGGTAAATCTTGCAAGCAGCGCAAATCTGTGCATAGTTCAGGGACAGTCAAAATGCAAACAGAAGGGGAGGAATTTGTAGGAAGGAGACTGAGAACCAAATAAGCATTGTCGCATTACTACATTTTCTCCTCAGGAACAAGCCAAACAGTTGCGAAAGAGGAATTGGGAAGCTTTAAAGAACATACTGGATAACATGGCTAATGTCACCTACTGCACTACTTGGTCAGAGGCTCAGCAGTATCTGATGGACAACCCGACATTTGCAGAAGACGAGGAACTTCAGAGTATGTAGAAAGTCTGCGCGTTTCTTCTGGATGAGGGGAGGGAATGGATCTGTCCTTAGCAGTGAGGATTCTACCTATGGCTTCCTCTTGCATGGACGGCTGGTGGTTTTGCTGCTGCACAGGTCTTTAATATATTTCAGTGGTCAATGAATTTTCACCTCACTCCATTAATAGTAAAAATTGGCAACAGTTATCTCTTAAGAAAGGTCTTACAGTTAGTAAGTAGCAGTACTTTTTACTCTAAACGCTCCGTTGTTACCTGTTGCTAGATATGGACAAGGAAGATGCGCTGATCTGTTTTGAAGAGCATATCAGGGCACTGGAAAAAGAGGAGGAAGAAGAAAAACAGAAAAGCTTGCTTAGAGAAAGAAGGCGGCAGCGTAAAAATAGAGAATCTTTTCAGGTTGGTGGACTTTGTTTTTCTGTCCTAGACATGTCATACAGATTAGAGACTCCCTGTTTTCTTATTTCGTAGGATAGGCTAATGGGTACATACACATACAATGAATCAAATACCAGAGTTGCACCACTTTGTGATGTAATAAATCTGTTTGCCAGAAACTGCAAGAATATGGAAAATTAAAAATTTAACAAATATGGAATTCCAGTTATCAGGAGTATTCGTTTCAGCTCTTAGCAAAGTCGGAAGTATGACAAGTGATGATGAATTTCCAATTCACTTGTATTTTATAGATATTTTTAGATGAACTTCATGAGCATGGACAGTTACATTCAATGTCCTCGTGGATGGAGCTGTACCCAACCATAAGCTCTGACATCAGATTCACGAATATGCTTGGTCAACCTGGTAAGAACGCTTTCCTTCCAACCCTGTAAAAAGTAAGGTGTGAAGCTCTTAATCTTGGGGCAGAGAAAAGCAGGGTTGTTTCTATGTTTTCTAAATTTTTAAAAAAATGCAGCTCTTTTATTAGAGCTAGCTTTTGACTTATTTAGTTCTTTCATCAGGATCAACAGCACTTGATCTTTTCAAGTTCTATGTTGAAGACTTAAAAGCACGTTACCATGATGAAAAGAAGATAATAAAAGATATCTTAAAGGTGAGAGGGGAAAACGCCCCATTATGCTGTTTCTCTTCTAATGCCAAATACCTCTTTCAAGTGAAATCTTTGCTACCGCGAGGTAGGATTTGAGTTAATGTCGTGTACGTCACCAGTAATGCGAGAATTCCTTACCTACCTGATGCAAAGGAATTGTTTTAACAGGACAAAGGATTTGTGGTTGAAGTGAACACTTCTTTTGAAGACTTCGTTACGGTCATCAGCTCAACTAAAAGAGCTACAACTTTAGATGCAGGAAATATCAAGCTGGCTTTCAATAGCGTAAGTATTAATGTATAGGAATGTTCCAAAATTATAATACAAAATCCCTGTAAAATAAGAATTGGCACTTATTTTCACTGTATTGGTATGACTGTCACAATATTTAAGAAAGAGGCTGTGTTTTAGAGCCGCTTACACTGTAGCAGTTCCAAAAAAAATTGAAGTAGATTTTTACCCGAAACCATAAGCATTTCAGCTTGAGAAAAGTGAAACGCCTCAGTAGGGATTCAGTAATGTCATGCTTATCTGTAACTTTTCTTGTTGAGGGATTTTCATGCATTTCTGTTGGTCTGGCTTGCATCAGGTATTAAATACATTTTAGATTGTTTGAGAAACACTTGTGTGCTTTAAAGTAGCGGGTAAGTGCAGATGACAAATAGAAAACTCAAAAGGTAAACTGTCATTGGGCTTTCCAAAAATTGCTTGAAACTGAATTATTAATCTTCCTTTTTGATACTTTTCAAATAATCTCACGACTTTAATTCAATATAGCTGCTAGAAAAGGCAGAAGCCCGTGAAAGAGAGAGGGAAAAAGAAGAAGCTCGTAAAATGAAGCGGAAAGAGTCTGCCTTCAAGAGTATGTTGAAACAAGCCACTCCTCCCATTGAATTGGATGCTGTCTGGGAAGATGTATGTATGCTCACTGAGCTGTGAAGTCTTTCCAAATATATTTAACAGGCTGTGGTGTGCTAACACTTCTGAATGGCCATATTTCATACTAGTATTTCCTTGCTGCTTTTCTTACAGATCAGAGATAGATTTGTGAAAGAACCAGCATTTGAAGACATCACTCTAGAGTCCGAAAGAAAAAGGATATTTAAAGATTTCATGCATGTACTAGAGGTAATTACTTTATATTTTCCTGATTAGGGAATATACAAAAAAAACTTACCTGATTGTCCCCCTTCCCACATAATTTAAGAGACAGACGTTCTGCATTTCCCAAAAGGATGGATAATACCACCTCATTTTGAGAGTGAGGCACTGAAGAAACAGGTTAATTCTTTGATGTGTAGTTGTTCTTTTAATCTGCTTCCCTGCAAGAATTTTCAAAAGTTAGCTAAAATCAACATGGTTGAAAAAGGCGTTGTCTTTTTCTAGACAGTGTGAGATAGGAGTTTGAAACACACACACTATGGATTTTGTTTCAAGTTCTGGAGCTTAAGAGACTTTAAAATGGCTTAATTTCAGAATTTCAAATCTTGCGAAGCAAGGTGTGCAGTATATGGTAGGCCAACTTGAACAAGTATTTGGGTGCATCGGAACAAGGATGCAGGTCACAGGAGCTGTGTGCATCCATGCCTGAAGCTAGTTGTCCGTTTCCTTGCACCTAAACGCTTGTTCCTACAACTTCACCATGGCAGTGCCGGTAGTGGTGTATAATTTTTTGACACAAATTCGTGATTATCTGTAATCACTACTAGCTATAGGTGCCTTGTGGATGATATGTCAATAGTTCCTTGCTGTGCCCTGTAGATGAATTCTAACGTTTGCCTTTTCATGTCCTCTAGCATGAGTGTCAGCACCATCATTCAAAGAACAAGAAACATTCTAAAAAGTCTAAAAAACATCACAGGAAGCGGTCTCGCTCTCGTTCGGTAAGGCGCTTCACGGTGTCGTAAAATCTGCTCCTGTCATTATTTGGAATGCTGTCTCCTTGCTAACAGCATTTTTTGTATGAAGGGCTCAGAGTCTGAGGATGATGATAGTCATTCGAAGAAGAAAAGGCAGCGGTCAGAATCTAGATCTGTTTCTGAGCGTTCTTCCAGTGCAGAATCTGGTATGAGATTTTTTGTTGGCTTTAAAATAAGTGTTACTCTGCTATGGCTGCGTAGTTGTAATCTTACCATTTTTTTCTCCATATATTTGCAGAGAGAAGTTACAAGAAGTCAAAAAAACACAAGAAGAAGAGCAAGAAGAGAAGACATAAGTCTGTAAGTGCCGCTAAGTTTTTTTTTGAGCTAGTTTAAGGGACAACTTGACACCTTACGGTTTTAGCAATCCTTTTTCGGTATTTAATCACCCGGCTGTCTTTATAGGAAGCACTCCATGAGATCAGACAGGGTATTGGTATAATAATAACTTTGATACATACACGTTAATATTAAACTACTAAAGACCCCCAAATCTGGGGAGGGGTTAACTACAACTAATCAAGGGAGAATTAAGGACTTACTAGTAGCCTGCTAATTGTTTATCATCACGGCAAGTCTTTGCTTTTACTGTGGAGCGCTCTGTAGAATCCCTGCCATCTTTTCCTTTGCCTTATGCTAAGCATCGTTCCTTTTGTCTGCCTGAGTATCGGGGTTGGGTTAGAAGCTCTGACATCAGATGTGCTGGAGCATCAAAAGAACCTCAAGAGCAGAAAGAGCTTTTTGTTCACTCTGTATCAGTTGAGGCCAAAGAATATTTTTGGTGCTGGGGAGAGAAAGAAGGGGACTCGTGTTGCTGCAAAGCTTTTTGAAGCCGATCTGTTCTTTTGTTTGTGTAGCTTCCGAGCAGTTAGCTGTGCCTGTCAAGAGACAGCATCCGCAAAGAGTGGGGGTACTGATTGTTAGGCACTGAGTAACGTGTTAGTACTGAAGGATCGTAGCACAGGCTCACACAAGCTTAGTACCACTGGCATGAAACAGAACGAAAGCACAGTTGCAGCATCTAATCCCTCGGTCCAGTAAAAGCCCAGCAGCATTAAAGCAGTCAAATACGGCAAAGCAACTGTGTTAGCAGAAAAAATGTTTACCAGCCTTCACCCTTCCCAGAGATCACAGGGTGTTAGGGGTTGGAAGGGACCTGGAAAGATCATCTAGTCCCTGAAAGATCGTCCCCCTGCCGGAGCAGGAAAGCCTCTTGTTGGATGAATGGCATTTGTGCATAGAGGAGATTTATTGCATGGCACCCAGCGTGTGCTGTCTTAGCATGCACTGAAAATGATAAATGTTTTTTTTAAGACTCTCTCCTTTTCAAATCACTGTAGTAATGTGATTTGAAATTACTTGTTTCTGCCCTGGTTAATAGGATGTGTTGAATTAGTAACTGCCTCAAGCAGTTTTTCTGATATGGCCTATATTAAAATGAAGTCAGCCTTCTCCGAAGTGTTGGTATTCTGTAAACTGATATCTAACACGGTTAATATTAATACGTAATATTTTCCCTTTGTTTGCAAAGGATTCACCAGAATCAGATATTGAACGAGAAAAAGACAAAAAAGAAAGAGAGAGAGAAAGTGAAAAGGATAGAGCTAGACAAAGATCTGAATCAAAACATAAATCTCCGACTAAAAAGCGACCTGGAAAAGATTCTGTAAGCTCTCTTATTTCCTTCTTATGTGATGCCTTTGGGCTTTATGTATCAGTGGGTTGCTGTAGTATGCAAGTTTATAGGTTCATAAAGGGTTTATATTAAGTTGCTAAAGCTTTATTTATGTTCCAGTTCCATACATAAAAGGACCAAATGTTCAACCAGAGCTGAGCCATGCAGGCTCTGTGCCCTCACGTAGTCTTTAGTTACTGGTGTGTGAAATTATTTGGCTAAATGCTGTTCGTTGCTGGTGACACTCAGTGTGAGTGAGGCACACTACTTTATAGACTGTCCTGAAGCATGGTCCATACTGTGACAAAGTGCTGTTTATGATGAGGCTGCCTTTCTTTTTGTCCATCCCATTTGCCAAATTGATCTCAAAGGAAAATGAGCAGCACAGCTGGGTAAAGATCTGACTGACTGTGGGGCTTCCATTCCAAAACTTGAGTCCTCGTGTCACTGGTTTAGGCAGCAGTTGCTGTGCTGGGTGGTGTTAGCCTGATACTGGAAGAAAATCTAAATTCTTGCACTTCTCAAGTTGGAAAATCATACGGCAGTGTTGTTGTAACCGTGATCTTGCTCTCTGCTGGGGTGGTTCTGCATGTGACTGGTTTGGGAAGGCGTTTAGGACAGGGTTTTCAAAGATGTGCAAACGTGTTCTAATGGGGAAAAAAAAACGCAGAATTAGAGGGGGGAGAATTAATATCTTTGGGTGTCTTTGTGGGATTTGCCTCACTCTGGTTAGCTGGATGGCGCTGTCCTTCTGGATAGCGCCCCATGTGCTCCACCTCCCACGGGGAGGAGGGAGGGCAGATGGCTGCTCCCTGCATTATCCTCTTAAAATAAGCTGCTTTGGCCTCATCTGAACGCCGCTGAAAAACCCAATTATGTGGCTGAACGCGAACGTGAACTCAGGTGTGATTAAGTGGTCACTGTCTGCTGGAGGGCCTCAGCTTAGCCTGCAATTTCCCTCTTTCCCTCCCCGCCTCTTGTTGCGACCGCCGCTGCCGAGCAGCTCGCGGGGCTTGTGAGCAGCGCGCTGGTACCGTGAGGAGATGGCTGCAATCCTGCAGTGCTGCCAGGCATCAGCTGGCACCAGAAACACTGCTCTGGAACGTGTTTTATCAGTAACAATGTCTGTAGAGAAGTCCTGCTGGAAAATCCAGTGCTCAGCTCTGTCTGTGCAGGACCAGCTGGTGTGTGCCGTGCAGGATAGGTTCTGCGGGCTTTTAGTGCTCAGAGAGCAGCCTGGCTTCAGCTGGGAGCCTCGGTGCAGAGCCTTCCCCTGCCATTAGGGTTCGGAGGCTAGCGGGGGGCCCTGCTGTGCCTCAGCCAGAGAACAAAGCGTGGAAAATAAATCGCTCTTACCATCAACCTTTTTCTCCCCGCAGGGTAACTGGGATACTTCAGGCAGTGAGCTGAGCGAAGGGGAGCTGGAAAAACAGAGGCGGACTCTTTTGGAACAACTGGATGAAGATCAATGAGAACATTATTTATACCAAATATGTTTACATTGTGGCATAATAAAAGAAACCAATGTCTGATTCAGGATGTGGGTTCTGATATCCTGAGTTCCATTGTTGGAATAACAGTGGGTTTTAATCTTACCACGTCGATACATTCAAGTACTATTATTACGGGCATCAAATCTAGAAAAGAGAACGAAATTCTGAGTTACGAGTTGAATGTCTGTCCTTGACCTGCTAGGCAGAATGGGTGTTCTGCTCGCCATGGAGAGAGCCCTTTGAAGGGAACAGCACGGTGGAAGACATTTCAGTGCTCGCTGGATCTTGTCTGCAGGCTCAGGAAAGTGTTGGCACCTTTCTAGCAAAGCATCTCCTAAGTACGGTCCTTCCTAGAAAGGTAGTAACACCGTCTTTCCTGGCCAATGTAGGCAGGTAAAATTTCATTTTTAGAAAGATTTTTAATATAGTTTCTTGTGGCTTAATTTGTCTTATGAATTTGGTTTTATTTTTGGAAGGGAAGGCAATGGAAGGGGAGTAATGAATCCATTTCTTCATCTGTACTGCAAAAATAATCATATTGGAATTGGTCTTTTATGAACTACATTCCTGGCCAAACCCGTTCTGAGCATTTATGTGAAGCAGAAGACCTGACGTCCTGGCTGAGACTCACGTCTAAGTCTCATCTCCAAGCGAATGTTTATGGTAAATAAAATGCAGATGTGGCTGGTAGAAGAGCAAGAGGTGCTTCAGCGCAGTGCAGGCAGAGGGTGCTGCTGCTCGCGGCTGCCCTTTGTGTTAGCATAAACCCTGATCCAGAGCAGCTGCAGCTGTTTCAGCATTTATCTTCACGTTAAGAAAATCTTAAGTAAAATAAAAATCCTGTAAATTAATTTCAATACGTTGCCTTAAGATCCTGCTGAAGAATGTACCACCAGGTTTCCGGTAGCAGCTGCAGTATCGGTGTCTAGAACCTCGGTGCGTGCTAAACCCTTCCTTAAAAAGGGAGAAGGAAGAAGCTTAAGCTCCGAAGCTCTGTCTTCTTTTGGATTGCTTGTAGGAAAGTTGTCAGCCCTGTTCAGCGACAAGCAGTGACTGCTGTGGTACACGTTCTGAAACCTTTGATTGGAATATTTTTGTACATTTTTATCAATTATTAAACCTTGTCTCCTAGTGTGTACTAGTATTTATTTCTGGTTTTAAATACTGTGTACAGCTCTGAATTATTACTATCTTCTGCTTCTTGGATTTAAGCAACGTATGCTCACACAACCATACTTGAAGGCTGCAGTTAGAGTTTAGCTCTGTTTTCAGTGCATTTTTTCCTAATGCATGACAGCTGTTACTTGTGCAGAAATAACCCCAAAGGTCCAATTCATACAGCGTGTTTTCTTGCTAGGGTGGTTACGTGATTCAGGCTTCTTAAGAACACTAGTTGAGATTAAAACTAGCCATTTGGAATACAAAATGCTGGAGCCAGCTGATCTGCTCTAGTTAGCAGGAAATGGTAACTTTCTTTTTTTTTAACCAAGATCATTTGGTGCTTAGAGGATGGTCAGTACAGAGCCCATTTGGGTACTGCTGCTTTCCAGCTGAGAGCACTAATTGCTCATTGCTTAAAAAAAATGGATGGGTGTGGGCAGCAGGAGTTGTGGTAATTTTTTGCCCACAGTGAGGTGTTTGTGTCAAATCTGGGAAGCTGCAGCCTGAAATGGTGGCAGGGGCTTTGTTCCAGGCTGCTCCCCGGCAGCGAGGGGCTCCCCATGCATGGAGCAGAGGGGAGTTGGTGCGGTCAGCAGCGACTTTACCCAGGTGTGTTGGAAACCTTGTGAGCTCCCTTCCCTGGATTTCTATTTTAAGATGGGAATGTGTAAATAGTAGAAGAGGTAGCGATGCCCAAGTGGAAAAATAAACTGCAAATGATCTCTAGAACATAAGGGTAGCCGATACTCTTGTCTTACACTGGCTTTACATTGATACAGATCTGGGATGGGGGAAATGCAGAGGGAACTAATTCAGGATTTGGTCTTAATGGTTTGCAAACACAGAACTTGTGTACAGTATTTTGCTCTTGCCTTGCATTTGCTGAACTTAGATAATGAAAAACGTTTTTAAGTAAATACTACTTTTAAAAGGCTTGCCTTTATTTTTCCATTAAAAAATAATAAAAATCTAATGCTTTTTTTTGCATCTTTTAATCAGATCTTCCAAAAAAAAAAAGGATCTTCAAATCCAGATAAGGCATAATTTATTTTTAAGCAAAACAACAAGACTTGTTGAGTGTTTTTTGTTTTATTTTGTTTTGTTTTTCCCTCATTTTCTGTGGCCTCACCTCTCTCATGGCCTGTCCAGGATGCAGTAGAGATGCCCCCTGCCTGTGCCTCGCCGTCTGGGCAGCACGATGATGCTCCGCATTCAAATGCTTAATTTCTGCCTTGAACTTTAAAGGATTTTTTAGCAAAATCAGTTATTTTTAAATGTTAACAGTACCTATGATGATGTTTAACTGTGTTTGACTTGCTCTGCTTTGCTGCCCTCTCAAAGTCAACCAGCCCCTGTCCCCTCAGAGCCTCCCGAGGGGCTGTGGCTGGCAGGGCTGGCGGCCCCGCGCTCCCCTCCATATTCCTCTGTATTTATTTTGTTAAACCTTCTAAAATTAAATCTGACTTTTGGCTAAAATACGAAGTTTGTCTCATTTAGTTTAGGCCTTTAATAGTGGGGGCTTTGTGTTTTGATGGCCAAACACTCGCCACCACTGACTCCGGCACGGAGGTGATTATTGGCAGCTGCTGTGCTGGGGCTTTCCCATGGCAGGCTGTGCAATGCAGGGAGCTGGGGCCTTGGGCAAGCCCGTAGCGAAGCACAAGATGAATATCTGAGGTGCCTGGGCTGGTGGGTGGCAGCGCTGCACGTTCAGTGGGCATCGCATGAGTTGGGCACTGCAGTGGGCACCAGCTGCAAAAGGAGGCTCTGTCCGGGTGGGATGGTGGCAGGGGAGGGCAAACAGGCCTCAGTGTTTCACTTCCAGACTCCAACTGCCCTGAAGAACCGGTCTTGCTTCCTCTTTGTCTTTCTTCTTTTCAAAACCCAGCCCTGCACTGAAGCCAGGTGTCGGTGGCTGCAGCACGCCACGGCCATGCCCACCGACAGCACCAGGACCAGGGGCACTGTAAACTCCTCACACACCCCAAAAAGCCTGGATTGCGGGCTAGTAGTGTAAATAGTTTATTTGCTCTTATGCCAGGAACAGACCAGGAAAGTAACATGAACTGCTTTTATAAAACATTTCTAATATTGCTAAGAAGCAGGTCTATTACTAGAAAAATATTAAAGAGAACATGCCAGCGTTACAGTCCAGTTGAATGAGAATTTTTGTCTTAAGTTTTAAAAAAATACCTTTTGAGCTTAAGAATATGAAAGCTACTGTTTTAAACCGTTTGACTACCAATTTATTAAATTAACTGCCAATTTTTTTACCCAGATTCAAATACTCTTCTGTCACGAGCAGTGAGGAAGGAGGCAATTTGGCATGTTCTCTTTAGCATGTCAAGTACACGTTGCTGTAAATGCAGGAAGGTGGCAGTTTTAAAGTAAACTTCCTGTAAATAGGTAAGCAGAGGTCAATGTGGTAACTGAGCCCCAAACTGTTCATTTAGTTAAATATAAAAACAAAAACTATAAGTTAAAATAACATTCAGATTGTATAGCACAGGCTGATGCATTTTTTTAAACAATATTTACAATATTACCCAGAGGCTAAAGTGGGAATAAAAGAGAAGTGTAAAAACCATAAAAAACTGCACCAATTTTGTAGCAAAATATCTGTACATTTAAAAACAGATTATCATATAACTACACATTATCCAAGAAAAATGGGACCTTCACCAGTGGTTCACATAAGCACAACATAAAAGAAAAGAAATTCAGTGGTTAAATACTATACAATAAATTTTACAATTAACATATTGATGCAACGATACCAGGAAAGGGAAGCTGTAAGCAAAATGTATCTTGGAAAGTACAACTTTAGCTGCAGTCCAGTTCTTCACGTCTGAGAAAATCGAGTCCCCTGCCAGCGCGGAGCGCTGTGGCACCTCGTTGCTCTGGGCTACTGGGGCAAACCGGCAGCGGGGTGCGCACAGCGTTGCTACCGTCCCTTTTTGAGCTTTGGAAATGCAGTGTAGAACCCGTCTGGAGTGTTACTGAACAAACGAACCCAACAAACGAACCTTAGGACTTAACTCGATTGTCAAAGGATGCCGGGGGTTCCAACGTAGATGCAAACTGGGCGGTAAGGAGCTGTTAATCCTACACAGCAGGGCACAGGATGGTTTCTCTGTGCTAGTAACTGAACTGTAATGGTCCTCAGAAGCCTAATACTGATTATTGAGATGTTAATACCTTAGTGCTAATTAATAAATACACTGTTACTCAAAAGCTGCCTCTATCTGAAGAACACAGTAACGGCCGTATCCACCATTCTCCTCCTGTGCGCTTGCAATGCGTCTGTCCCCGCCGGTATCCCTCGTGCCTTACCCCGCATTGCACGCTACCAAAATTAGACTCCTACCGTGAAGAACAGTGTTCATTCGTTACAAATCGTGTCGTCACTGACCTACGTGTTACCGCAGCCTACCTACGTGGTGTGGAGTCTGTGTCTGGTGGAAAAAGGTACGGATCTTCTTATTATTTCCCTATTACGTACGGAAAAAGCCCTTAAATGTGGTTTGTTTTTTTTTTAAAAAAAAAAAAAAGCCAATAAGTGCATCTGAAGCCAAGGTTAATCCCTCAGCTGACAGCGCAGGAATGCGTTTAGGAGCTCAGGGAGCTCGCAGCAGAGCACATCCAAGTACTTACTACCTGTTTACAACCAGTCGGGAGCCAGGTAAGGTCATCAAGAGACCGATCACTAAACTTTTATATAACCAAACCGAACTAAACACCCAAAAAGAACACGTATTTTACATTTTGGTTAAAAATACTGAATAACGTATTGGTGTACAAAGATACCCAATCAAATCAAGTCCTATTGCTTTGATTAATTTGAGCAGGTACTTCAGTTTTAGGCACTTGTTAGCTACAGTTGAGTGGAGAGCCCATCGCTGACGTTCCTATGCATTTCTCTAGGTCTTTGAGCCCTTCAGAAAGTAACGTTACCGTTCCCAAGGCTGCAAGCAAGCGGCAGAACACACAGTTCGCACGGACAAGGTATCACTCGAGCACCCCCTCGACTTCACACGCCTCCAGCTCACATGGTTATTTCAGCACCGTTTGCAGAGCGCAAGTTCTGGTCGTCGAAGCGCCGCCGGACGCTTCTCCTCACCGCGTCGGCCCGTCGGTACGGCTGGTTTCGAAGATCTGCGGAGAGGAAAGCGGCCGTCGTCAGCACACACGCGTCTCGCCCGCGGGCACACGCGCACACGCACGCTCTCTAGACACGAAAAGGCCCTGCCGGAAGCCAATCAAAGCAGCTTGGGTAGGAACAGCAGCAGGGCCTCACCCCGAGGGGCACAGCCGTGAGCAAACGCTGCCTGAGGTGCCCCCCTGGCTACAAGCAGCGGGTAACTGAGCCTCTCCCCCCGCCCCGGGCAGCTGGTATTGATGAACCTCGTTAGGAAAGGCAGCAGCAGCTGAAGCCAGCTCGCTAAGGTTGCCTTATTCCTTCTCGCAGCTTCTAAAACCCCGACGTGAGCCGCAAGCGTTCTGCAACGCGGGGTGAAGCTCACTGAATGTGAAACACGGGGCACAGGGGTACGTGCGTGTATCAGAACAGCCTTACTGCTCCCCATCCACCCGTTTTTTAAAAGCAGGCTTTTTGCAACCAGCCTGCAAACCCAGGGAGCTGCCCCGCCGCCACCAGCCCAGTGGAGACCCCAGCGCCCCTGCCCTCCGCCTCGGCACAGCACAACATCTGTCCCGGCCCACCCTGGCTGCTGCTTAGGGGGTGACAGCGCGGGAGGGAAGAGAAGGGAGACACCGAGCATGCGATGGGTCGAACAATGGAGAGAGCTGGAGATGGACGGTGCAACGAAAGCCTGTGTTAGGAGCGCTGTGAAGACGCGGTGACGGAGGTGCAATGCACAAGGGGCACGCTGGGCAGGCCGCACCTCCTGCTCAGGCAGATTTTTAACTTTTTTTTTTGCCTGGGAACCAAATCTGTGTTGGGCTGGGCACAGCCTCCCTCAAACCTCCTGGCACTCCCAGAAGGGGCCGTGCCGGGGCTGCCGCCGCCACCTCCCTGCTCTTGGCCCGTCCCTGCTGCCCCGAGCGGGGGGCGATGGGGACCACGTGCCCGGGGACGTGTCCGGGGAACCAGGGGCTGAACCAACCTGGGGACGAGGCTGCCTGTCTTGGGCTACCTCGGGAGGGAAAGGGCAAAACGCAGGGGTCAGCAGCCAGTGGGCTACCGAGCCCCTGACACGGAAGGGTGAGGACGAACGGCCTGGACCTGCCTCTGGGCTCTCACCAGCACTACACTTAGCCACGACTACTGAGAGGCTGTCTGGCATACAGAGAGAGGAGGAAGCTAAGTAAAAAGTGATGCTTGCCAGCTCTGGGTATCCTCCACCACCGGTGTGCTAGAAGAAATCCTTACCCTCGAGTGAACATTTGGAAATTTAGTGATATTATTCTTCTTTAGGGCTAAACAGAAAAACAAAACAAAACAAAACAAAACAAAAAAAAAAACACAAAATGATGGTTAAGTAAAAAATGGGATGGAAAATGAAGAGCAAGTCAACTCAGCGTTCAAAGATCCGGGCACGTTAGCCAACAGAGCGAGAGGAGGGGTAAGGCCGAGGCTACGAGAGGAGGTTAGACGAGGAAAGGACAAGAGGGCCACCCCTGCCTCTTGCTAACCAAATTCCAAGCTGCTTTGAAGATTGGCTCCAGGAAGATGACACAGCAATTAACTTGAAAGAGCAAATAATTGTTGAGCTGATTATAGTTTGCAATTTTATTAGAAGCATTCATAAAAATACACATGGCAAAGTCAAACACTGTTGTCTTCTTAAGCCACTCGATCCTTAATTCAAGACAACAGTGTTAACAAACATGCTGGGTTAAACGCACCCTCCGTACACTTAACGCCACGAGATGCAAACGGCTCAGTTCCATGTCAAGCTTTTCTCCGTCACAACGCCCATGGTTCTGGCAAACAGCTGAGTTCCCCAGCGTCGCTGCCTCCGTCTCCCCCCGTTCGTGCACCGCTGCCGGTACAAAGCCGACTGCAGCACCGCACAGAGCCCACCACGAGCACTGGCACTGGGTAATGCTCAATACAATTTCGGATTTTACTCAAGATAAAGTTGGCATGGAACTGAAGGAAGTGAAACGTGGATGTGACCGAATGAGAGGAGATTCGATGCTGTTCGTTTTACTGCGTATCTCACATGCAGACATGCAGGTGCTGGTTAGAAAGCCTGGAACACAGCGCGGCTCCTCGCGGAGGACGTATGTTACTACGGACACCCCCTCCAAGCCAGAAAGCAAAGCCCACGAGAGGCCCCTTTAGCTCATGCAGACCGTAGCTCTGCGAGGCACACAGCCCGTTTATTACATGCGTATTACTCGGGTAGGTTGCATACAGAGGAAGAGCCGTAGGCCAGAAGAGATGACATAGAAAAGACAAGTGAACCGTCACTGCACGGCCGCATTTGGCCCCCCAGGTCTTGTCAACCGTACGCAGCCTCCACCAGCTCTGCCGTGACTTCCACCACTTGCTGTTCTATGGCACTTGTCGTGAGGGTTAGAGATGCCTTTGAAGTGCAAGGATGGCCAAAAGCATCAAAGACCGAGTCGATGGGATGGAATCAAAGGTTACGGAAACACGAGAGCATGCAACAAGGGTGACAACAGCACAACTTCAGGCGGACGCTGGACGTTACTATACACTCAACATTCACATGATCCTGGCTGAGGTCCGTACAAATGGAGAAGTTTCAAAAATCTACAGCAACCTTTTTTTTTTCTAAGAGCATCAGATGTGAAAGAGGAATAGTTTAGTAATGGAATTCCTCAGTGAGAACAGGTTCGCAGAAAAACCGAGAGCCACGCTTGGCGGTTCGAGCTGTAAAGGGCACAGTCTTCAGCACTGCATGGGAATAACAGCCAAACAGACAAACAGCAGTGAGGAGCACGCATCCATCGCATTAGTACACTGTTAGTGCTTGGTTAAGGACATCCAGGAACGGTTTTACACGTCCCAGTCAGCTGTCTCATGATAATAGCAGGGTTTGGGAACGAGGCACTTTGAAGTCTTTGAATATTTATTGTATTTCTTATACTACACAGTTTTCAATGGTTTTAGACCGTCACTAAATGTAAAAGCCATTACTCCAGGAAAGGCTGTGGTTTCTGACAGTGGCCTGTTCCAGACCAGCAGGGCTGGATGAGGCACTATCTAGTTTTAAATGACACTTTTGACTCTTTCCGTCCCATTGACAGAGAGCTTGCAGGCCATATTCAAGCAACCTCAGCTCTACCCGGCATTCTGTGCCTAACCTGTGTTATTACATGGCCTGAGGCCCTCAGAGACACCCCTGAAATGCAACTCCTGGCCACAGGACCACAGGAAATGTTGGGGTTGTTTCAGTCTGGCCCTGCCTGCACTGGACTGCCATTTGCATGTGGATTGTCACCTTTCACACAATCTGTTTCTCCCACAGAGCAGCAGAACCACTTCATCAACTCTTTGAGTTTCAAGGAGTCTGAAGGAGTTTTGGAAGCAGTAAGCTATTAGATATTACAGCAAGTCTGCCTCCTAGAGACTGTTATCTGAGGAAGCCATTAATCAAAGTTAAAAAGTGTTGTGAAAGCTTCAGCAAAAGCGTTTCAACCCTGTCATCTCGTTGGGCAAAAATTCTCTGGCTTTCCTTACTGAGAGATAAAACAGCTCTCCTCCCCTCCTGCAGGACAAAACGGCGTGGAAAACATTCAGGAGAAGTAGCCAGGGAAATGCTGCCCAAGGACCTTTTTCTGAGTTTCTGTGCAACAGAAATAAATTACTGTACAGCTATCAAAGTGTTAAAATCATGTTCCTTCCACATCACAGGTGAAGAACATGAGCTAAAATCCAAGTACCACAATCAGAGGAGAGGCGTGGATAAAAATGACTTGTCTCCTGAGCAAAGTACAATTTAGAAGACAGCTCTATCAGCAAACGTTTGCACACAACGTCCCGGCTGTCTCAGGCTGTGACAACGGGTTCTGTGCCTCTCCCTGCGACCCTAGGTTGGTGATCAGTGTGGGCTTGGTCTAACAAACTGAAAAGCAGTAAAACCAGAAGCAGTTTAGGGTCATAAATCATTCAGGACTGACTAAATGATTTGCTGTAACTGTGCAACAATGTGCTGCAATTACTGTTAGTACATTTTAATGAAAATGTAGGCTCTTAATAATGTTAAACATCCATCATTCATTCCATTTAAGGGTAAAAAAAGATTTCTGGGAAAGATCTGCACGGCATGCATATCGCCACCGGAGTATCTGCCGAGCTCAGGCACCGAGCTGCCTACTCTAACATCAGACCGAGTGGGTCCCAACATGCTGCGAGAGAAGAGCAGAGAAGCAGAGCACATGTCCAAGGCCTGTGCTTGTGGCAAACTCGGGCAGCACTGACAGTGGACATGGAAAGGCAGGTTGCTGGGGTTTGTTTGTTACATACCAGAAGTTTCTACACTGGATTCACATCAAGTAGACAATTTCCTAAGCTGTGCTCCAGTAATACTCTTTGAGAAGTACGTAAAGCACTTACGATAGCTACTAGGCAGATAGACATTTCTGTCCTTGTGAAGGGGCCTCTGGGATTGTGGAACAAAGTGGGTTTACCTGTTATAATGTCTTCAATAGCGCCATCCTTCCCTTCATACACATGCCTATTATCCTTGACTTGCCGCCGTCTGAGCTCTGCAATTAGCTCTTGCTGCTGTCTCTTTGTTTTATGTGAAGGAGACTGAAAGCAAAGAAGAGAGGATTTGTAAGGCCTGACCTCCAGTTACCCTGTTCCTCTTTTCCTGAACATTTGAAGTGCCAGGCGATCCCACTTGCAGCAATCAACCAAGAGGAACTGCCAGGTTTCTGCCCCATTTTGCAAGACCAGGAAAACCCAAGGCTGTGGAGAGCTCGTGTCCCATGGAGAGGAAGGCCAGAGCCACAAGTTAACCTGGCTGCCAGGCTGTTTTTCTTTCTTACATTTGTAATTTAGTTCCAAGCCTTCTCCTCACTTGAAACTGAAACTCCAACCCCTGAAAAGCATTAAGAGAATGAGAACAGGCTTTCCTTTCCCAGGGAGAAAGCCCGGCTGGGATTAAAGATACCTGTTAATGACAAGAGCTGTGTGAAGCAGCATCCATCACCGAAGAGGCCATTGTAGAGCCACGGGAAAGCTCCTACAGCAAATCTAAAGCAGTAGCTCAGGGAAAAAAGAGGTCAGGAAAATTCCTATAAAATGGTAACACGAGGCTCACTCCTGCTGCCTCGCTCTAAAAGGGAAAGATCTGGGAAGGAACGTTTTGTGTGCCTGCTAGCGATGGGAGGCTGCACAATTCATACAGACGGGATTTCAGGCAGATGAAAGGCCAAAGAAGAAAAGAAAAATTAGCCAGCAGCAATATGGGCCAGATGACTTTCTGTCTGTCCAGGTTTTCTGAATTTTGCAAACGTCGAAGTAGCACAACTCATCACTTGGATTCCTTTAGCCCATTTTGGTTTTCTCCCCATAAGGGAAAAAGCTTGCAGAGACTACATTTCTGGGCAATGTAAGTCTAGACAACCTAAGTTCTTACACAGAGCTGTGGTTTCTGAATTCTCAGGAAAAACAAAAAGATGATGGCTCCGGCCTGAAAGACGTATCTGCTTCATACCTTTTGGTCCTGCTGCTCCATGAGTGCTTCTTGTTCCATAAGTTTTTCCATCAAGGCCTGTTCCTGCTTTTTTCTCAACTCATTCTCTTCTTCTGCTTGCTATTTATCACCCAAAAAAAACAAACAAAAAAACGGGTTATAGCTTCAAATTGCCACAGACAACCCAAGTATTACAAATAAATAACACAATCATTTGCTACCAAAGGACTTTCCAAGAAAACAAGCTTAGGGTGTAGCAATTTAACTACCTCTAAACAAAGTCTGAAAAAAATGGGCTGGGAGAAACCTCTCTAGGTCAGCAACCTCCCCCTCCCAGTCCCAAAAGACGCATACGCAGGGTTAAAGGTGCAAACTGCAGCCTCACAGACATTCAGTTTCTGAGGACTCCTCCAGCGTTTCAGACAGCTGTATTGTCTTTCAGCCCTGAAAGTAATCCCCAAACAACTATTTGTGCTGCCTCAGGCCAGTGTTACTGTGCTGTCTAGGACAGCTCACGCTGCATCAAAGCTAGAGGGAGCCACGAGCTGTTTTGTTGGGAACCCTGAGCCACACGCGTGCCAAATAAATGGTGAGGACAGAGGAGAAGAGGAGGATGCTCCTGCTCACCTTGTAGGCCTTCACAAATCGGACAAACACTGGGAAGAAGACTGAGGGGGGTGTTGTCTTGGGATTCTCCCCAAAGTACTTCACAGCATCATCAAAGGCATCCTACAAAAAGCACACGGTTACTGTGTCACATACTTCATGATATACTCACCAGCCTTTACTGCAGAACTCAGTGTGAGGGTCTACATCTCCTCAGAGTGTGAAACTCCTGGCTGACACCAGCACATCTACATCTAGCACATGAACTCGGGAACAAATCCACAAAACTGCTGCTCCTTCTGCTCCCTGCTGTGTACATACAAGTATGTCCTTTGCAGTGGCATGCTGCTGGTCACTCAGGGGCTAAAGCCTGCCTCAAAAGGGAGCATGAGGGTTTGAACCACAGCTTTGTTGAGAAGAGTATCTGTAGGGTTATCACCAGGCTGACAGAGGTAAGACACATCTGCAGCCAGAAGAAAAAATGCTACAAAAATACTAGCACAAGTAAATAATCTAAATTCAGTCTCACCATGAAGGAGGAAGAATGGGTGGTTAGTATGTGTGAGGAGAGTATGTGTGAGGATAGAGTATGTGTGAGGACAGAGTATGTGTGAGGACAGAGAATGTGTGAGGATACATTATGTGTGAGGATAACAGCATGGAAGAGGTTATTTATACACCATGACAGGCCAACAAATCTTCATTCCACAAGTAATGGCCATTTTACACCGGTAAGTCAGAACAGAGGGTGTTTCCTCAGTTAAACCACAACCAGCTGCAAACTAGTCTGGCTTCAGCAGAAAACACCTGTGTGTGTACAGACAGCGTTCTGCTCCTTGCAACATCCAAACCCCCTTGCCAAACTCCAAGCATTAAGAATTACCTGGGCTATTTTGGCATCATCCTGCAGTTTCTTCAGCTTTCCTTCATTGTTCTGAATGAACTCCTTCAGCATCGTGTTGTGGTCGTGCATGGTGTACTCACGCTTCGTCAGGTCCAGGCCCCTCTGGAGCTCTTTCACGTCCAAGAGGACATTTTCAAGAGACACTAGGAAACACAATGAAATTGCTGAGCCACTCCTGCTGTGCAGGTACCCAAACCCACAGCGTGAACAGTTCCTCACTGAGAAGTGGGGGTTGGACTCGATAATCTTTCGAGGTCCCTTCCAACCCCTACAATTCTGTGATTCTGTGAAGTGCCCCCAAAACACAGCAGTGTCACACAGCCTGCGTGTGGCTCACCCAAGTCCCTCGCACAGCCACGTGTGCCTGCTGCAGCAGCACTGCCACCACCACTCACCGGGCACAGGAGGTCACTGCTGCGACAGGACAGTGACAGCACCGATCCCTGTGCCCGCACTAGCTCAGGCAACCTGCTGACACTGAGAACTCAGCATCTTTCCCTAAAGACCAATTGGTACACACATTAAACCACCTGTCTTTATTTTTCGGATGGCCCCAGTGGTTACAGTACCTGCAGCAGCCTTCTCCACGTAATGAAGCTCGTTGTAAAAGAGGGACACGTGCTGGTACTTCTCCTTGACAACATTAGAAATGTAGTGCAACAGGGTCTGCTTTCGGTCTGTTGACTTTGTTTCTAAGAGCTGGGGAGAAAAGGCAAAGAGATTGCTGGGTTAAGGTGCAGCGGACACCAAACAAAGGGACTGAAGTGCTGTTTGCTTTTTCCCGGTGTTTCTCCATCCGATAAGGCCAGCTATAAACATTCCTGTAAGTGTTCACTGGGTGGTTTTCAAACTGCAGACCGCAAAGCCTCCGAGGATTTGTGGCCTTCTTCTGTGGGGCCTCCAAAATGATGATAAGCCAAGTAAATTCATAGAGTGTGGTGGGAAGTGCCTCCCCCGACCACTGCTTTTACCAGCTGGAAAGCCCCACCGAGCCCCCAGGCAGGCAGCAGCCACTCTCAGCTTACAAGAAATGCGTCGCAGCCCGTGCCCCCACAAGGTACCGGCCTCATCACCTCCGGTTTACTCACCAGGTCTAAACTCTGTAGTTTAAATCCATACACAGCTCCTCGTTTACTGCTGTTCATGTAGTTACCGAGAGCCAAGATTATCTGCCAGGAAGAAACAGAGCAGAACATGGATTTTCAGGACAAACGCGCAGTGTCTGTGCAACCTCTGAAAGGAGAGTTTGTATGTAGGCATCCATGCATGCTTCCAGCACACACACGGGGCGAGTGGTTGAGCTATTGAACACAACCAAAATCTGACCTACCTCCAGGATTTTCTTAAGCTTTTGGGACGACTTTATTGAGACGGACGCAGCTATTATTGCGTGAAGTTGCTGCAGGTAAACACAGGAAGAGGGCTGGTTAATAAAGCACATCTAACCCCAAAGTAAAATTAAATTCAACACACTCACATTTTGAAAACAAACAAACAAAAACTAGTTTTGGTCCATACAGTGGGCCCTAGCACGAATGTTACCCTGCCCTGGCATGTCAGGATTTCAAGTAATTTGTTTGCACTGCAGATTTAGCACATTCAGATGTGGCTGAGTAAAACCGTCTTTACATTTCAGCCCTTACTGCTGTGAGAGATGCATCAGACTGGATGGGACACACACCAAAGAGCTCCCAGACCAGCACTGACAGTAACTTTTTCTGATGGCACAAACAACTAGATTTTCATTTAAGCTGGTTTTAAACTTCTACAGGGAAAAAGAAGGATGATATGGAGCAGCCCAGTGTACAAGCTGCCATACAAAGAGCGCCTGAGATCTCCAAGTCGTTGATACGTGAAAACATAGCTAGAAAAACACTTTTTTCATTCATGTCATCATTTCTCATTCTGCCTCCATGCGAACTCATAATCACTCCATGACACTCAAACCATCTCTTAGAAAAATTAAAACCTCTGTATCCTTCACTGGCTGCTCCAGGCCAGCAGGTGGTTGCAATGCTCCCCACAAGCTTGACTTGTGCCACACAGAGCAGCTCTCAAGCGGGGGCTGACGCCTCGGGAGCCCTGTTTCTGCACAGCTAATGCTCCATACAGGCATCTCCAGGGGTTGTCTCCTACTCACCGGGGTCAGCATCTGGATGCTTTCTGCGAAGTTGCCTATAAAGGCCATGATGGTCATTTTCTGCATCAGCCTCTCGATCTTGCTGAACTGCATCATGAACCGGTCTTCGTCGGACAGGTTCTCGATGGGTTTCCTTTCCCGCTCGTAGAGCCGCAGCACTTTGACCTCGTTCTCGGTGGGCAGGAACCGCATGAGGCATTCCACGAAATCCACTGGCAGCGTTTTCAGGTCAAACCTGGGTGGTAACAAAAAGAGAGAAGAAGCAGTGTCACAACAAGGGTCTACCTGAAATGATGCAAAAATAGAAGAAGCGAGAAAGCCGCCAATGGCACAACCTCTGCCTCCTCCTGCTCAGCTACACATCGGCCTGGCTCGGTAAAGCAGGGAGAAACTACGAGGATGCTGCGATGTTACTTGAGCTCATGTTGCCCTGGCTGGAGTGAGGGACACAGCCCTGCACACGAAGGTGTGAATGAGGTAGCAAAACCAGACAGAAGTGCTGATGGGAACGCTGCTGTTTGGCATCTTGTCTCTGTTTTGAACGAAGTGCCCAGTGCCCCCACCCCTGCACGGCCACATCTCATTTTTATCAGAGATGTGCTGGGAGGAACAAAGTGCTGTTTTACATAACTGGGCCAGAGCCCCGTAAACCCTGGAGCTGCCTCAATCCACAGCAGGTTTGGGTGACTGTCCTCCCCAGGCCCGACGTAATGCTTGTACTTCCAAATTCTGAAGAGAACTAGCAGATGTTTGGCCACGAACACCACCAGGTTCTGGACGACTCCAGCACCAGCCCAAAGGAGCAGCTCCATCGGTGCTCAAAATGGAGCTGGCAGCCAAGGCTCTGTACCACCAGGGGACAGGGCGCAGCAGAATCCCCCGGGGGACCTGCCCCGTCTGTCGGATACACCTGTATCACATCGGGGCTTGGCACTGCGCGGGGCGATTACGTCAAGCTCATTGCATGCAGAAGGCGTCCAGTGCACTTGGACTGAACTCGTGCGTTACGGAGCGCGCTGCGATAGCCGCCTCCCCCGACACCCTGGGCTTTCATTGTAACAGAAGGGATCGTGTAAACGGGGTGAGAGATTCAGCGTGCAACGGCACACTGCGGATAAACATGAATTAGGCTCTTTAATAACAGACGTGTTAATTTGTTAAGCTTACACAGTGATACAGCAACATGAAGCTGCAAGCTAACATACTTCAGTACAAGGGAATCTGATTTGTGGGAATTCAGAATGGTTCCATCCTTACTCTTGGATTTTTTCCAGATGCAAAAACACCTACATCAACTGCCAATTCAAAACCATTCCACTCACCAAAAACCACAGTAAATCTTGACTATGACTTCTTTGCTGACAAGTGTTTTACTTACACATGAATAGCTTTGCATATTTCATCTGCCGTCTTTCCAGCTTTCCTTAAAGTAATGGCAAGGTTTTTGGCCCTGTTTGCATCCAGTAACGTGACTTTGTTCGACCCTTTCTGAGTTATTTTTTGCTTGCTTGAAGTAAGATCAATGGCTGGACCTTGGGCTTTTGTTTTGAATATTTCTTCAAATTCATCCACATTTAAATCCTAAAAAGGAAAGAACGTGATTTATCCCTCCCGCAGCAAGCATCACAGCCCGCAGTGCCTAACAGTGGACCAGAACCTGGTGACTGCTGTGGCTGCAGGGTGTAGTAAACGTGCTCCCGAGTTAGCAATCAGGAAATTTGGCCTCCACCCCAAGTAGTCCCTGCAGCCATGTGCATCTTCAGGGCACGGGGACCACGCAACACCTGAGTACTCAGCCCTGCTCCGTGCTGCTTTAGGCTTCTTTCCCTGGCACGCAGCCCCCACGAGCCCAAACCCACCAGCAATTTTAGGCTGGGAAAACCAAATCTTCCTCTTGGTTGATCTGCTTTAAACAAATGCATGCAATAGGTGTGCACCTTTTATAATCAATACCAGCAGCCACGAGGAGTCCTTACTGGGTACCACAGGCCACTGATGAGCTGTTTGCCAAAATCTCTCTCCACAAAAGCCAACACTGACTCAGGCTATGGAGAAAAGTGGGAAGCAGAAGGCAGCAGACAGCACTCGTACCTCCAGGATCCTTTCGTCATCTATTTCGTTGAAGACTGTCCCATTGATCTGGTTGGGTTTGAGGGCGACCCAGTTGAACACCGGCATGCGGAACTTGGTCTTGATCGGCTTCTTGATCTTCACAGCTAGAGACACCAGAGGAAAGGAAACGGTAAATTCCCTGACAGCTGGATAACACCCCGTGCGCCCAGACTGTGGTCTTTAGTGTCGGTATTTCAGCACTGGAGAAAGAACTGGCCAGAGCTCAACCATCACCCCGAAAAGCCTGAAAAGATCCTGCTGCCTCCACGGGCAAGCAGTGCAGAGAGGCTTTTACCCAGCCCTTCGGCTGGTTCAGGCCCAGCGCCTGCAGCACGGGAAGCTGCAGCTGAGGACACCTTTCCCTAAGCGATGTGGAGGGAGGGGGTGCTGCTGGCAGTCACAGAGCTCAGCCCAAGACAGGGGACAAGAAGCAGAGAAGCCTCCTCCCCAGGTTTTGGTACCCTGCTGCAATGGGGCAGGACACGTGAGCTTTCACACAGCTGAAATAATGGGTCTGGTCTTCTTGATTTGTGCAGAGTTTGTGTGCTTTCGTAACTTACACAGGGAAGCTACAGAAAATGAAGGTGAACTACTGCCATTAATCAGTGAACAGAGTACAAAATAATGTTGGGGCAAGGAAAACAATACAGCTCTGTTGCTATTCCTCCAGAAGAGCAGGGTACATTAGTAATTTTGGTAATTCGGTGCTCATTTCTGTGTACGTTGATGTACATACAGTGGCGTTAGTCGCTACAAAATCGGGTTGTTCATTAAAGTAATCAATCAACGTGTTGCTCCAAATCCATTTAGAAAATGAGCCATTTGTATCCAAACTGCAAGCAGGAAACAAGCCCTGGTCCTTCCTCTCCAGTGCAAAAAAGCCGTTTCTCCGCAAGCCCGGGCACTCACAAGGCAGGCAGCTGAGAGCAGCCCCGCTGCCCCCATGCCCCCCACCTCCCCAGCTGAGGATGCTCAGACACAGCACTGCGCAGCAGATCGGTGTTTCCCCAAGGTGCCAACGGTTCACGTCTGATTTATTCAATCCAGTATTTGCTCCAAGGAAGCAGTCTTGGCTCCTTCCTGCCCTGCATCTGTAGTGGGAGGAATCTCGCCCATTTTTTGATGCTGTGTGGAGATGTTAGGTTTTTTTCCCCCGTGATTTCAGAAGATGGATTTTCCCAGCTTGCATAGCACTTGAGCAAATAATTATTTTACTTTTGCCTAGCAATTGTGTGTCCATTTTGGGCAGAGACCACCTGTGTCAGGGGACACTCTCCTGTTGTGCACCGGAGCCAGGTGAACGAAGAGAACGTTTCTCTCACGTTGTCCTCCCACTTTTAAAAGAATTGAGCTGTGCATCTGTGTACCTTTCGGGCTCATGCCCGTATTGCAGGGACACTGCAAAGAATAAATGACTGGCAAGACAATTCGCTCAGAACAAAGAACCGTAGTAACAGGGAACATACACAACATTCAGCTTCGATGTCTGCGTATTTTGAGAAATACATTCACCCAACTGGAAGACATGAACACGCATGATAAACTCCTGCTCATCTAAACCAAATGGTTTTACTCTTTGCACAATTAATGTGTTTACTTCTAAATAATTCCTAAAATAAAATTTAAAAAAAAAGACTTTTTTTCCAAGCTGAAACACCCATAAAAAAACATTTTTATCTGATGCATACATTAGAATAGATTAGTAACTGCTGCTGGGTTATTTCAGGACAGGAAGGGAAACGAACTGCCTCGTGAGCCAGCTCCCACCTCAGCTAATCAAACCCCTTTAAAATTCCCTTCCTTCTTCCTTACAGCAGCAGCTGGCAAGGTAACGACCCCGGGAGCTGCAGCACCCAGGGCAGCACAGCGGGGACATGGTGACGGCTGGGTACAGACCCCGAGGAAGGCATCTGCAACTGGTGGAGGCTGCCCAGTCTCAGCGCTTCAGCCTTCTGGGGAAAAAAGACTATTCTTGACGTGAATGGTGTAGGACGTGAATGGCTGGAGGACAGCTCAAAAGAAACCACACATCTTAATTACTTGCTGAAGTGCTTTGCTGAATCAGGGCCTCCGAGCGGCCAAATCCTGCTGGTTGGCAGCACCCTGAAGCTCACGCGTGCTCCTGCTCCACCCAGCACCCCTCTGCAGCAGCCTGCACCCCTCCCTCCACCTCCCGGACGGGCACACACAGGTCACAGCACAGAGGGATGGAGGGGGACAGGGGAGAAAAGTTAAATACTTAGCAGAGAGCAACCTACAGAAGAGCTTGATTGGCCCGTCTAATCAGGAAGCAGAAAGAACAGAGAAAAAAATGTTAGTGATGGTCAGAACAGCAAGGTTTATCCTTCACTGCTTCCCCTCCAACCCAGAAGGGACTGTGCCGAGCAGCCTCCGTGCCCGAGGAGCACCGAGCGCTGCAGCACGGCTTGCTCCGCCGCTCCGTCCCCGCACACCACGAGGACACCAGGCTAAGGCAGGGGTCTCCTCCATGTGGAAAGACCTCTGGAGAACTAGGCTGGCCCAGCAGAGGCAGAAGGGAGCGCCTGCTTGCAAGCCTTCTGCTCTGCTCCCCCAGCCACGGTGGCAAGCGGCGCTGCACGCTGCAGGACCACTGAGCTGCTCTGGGAAACCCACTGGGGACAGATTAACCTGTAACCTCAACCAAGCATCGTCTTTGGTTCTTTTTTTTTTTAAAAAATACACCCTGGGACCCTCCAATTCCATGATGCTTTTTGCTTTCAGAAAAAAAGAAAAAAAAAACCTTTAAAGGCTGGAATCTGGAATACTTAATTAGTTAAAAAAAAAAAAAAAAGCTATTAATCAGACCTCCTCAGTCTCTGGAATCACAATGTACTCTTGAGATTTCCTGCAGGGGAAGGGGTGTGATACCAATTAACAATCACTTGCTGTGTGAGATGCTTGGCACATGATTGAGAGTGCATAAAAACATGATTGAAGATGGGTCAGGAAATTCTTCTTCCTTCCAAAAAATTACAAAAAGTTTGCCTTTTTTTTTTGCAGATATTTCTTCATCATGTTCTGAGAAGAAATCAAAACCATGAAGCTTTGCATTTCTTTCAAAACCATACTTTGTTCACTTCAGGCCAAAAATGATGATGTTAGAAAAATATTTCTGGCAACAGCTTTAGTTTCGCTGAAGAAGTCATCTCTCATAGACCAAACCAAATCTGTTTGATTGATAAATGATCTTTCCTTTTATAAATCCCTCTAAGTATACAACCAGACAGAGATAAAGAGTATTAGTTGGGCGAGTAAGAGAAAAAGATGTCCCACTTCGGTATCCTGTCCCCTCTAGCCCACATGCCCTGGCCTTGCCTTTGCTTACTTTGTAGGCAAACCCTCAGCACGCTGGGGAAACGCGGGGGTGTTTTACCTGCGAGCCCTGAGTTGAAAACCACGGTGGGAGAGGCTGTCCCGGGCAGGGGGGGAGCTGACGGCGGGGGCGGCGGGGGCAGCGGAGCTGCAGGAGCGGTCTCCAAAGCTGGACCTGGGAGAGGAGGTGGTGGTGGTGGAGGAGGTGGTGGAGGCGGGGGTGGAGGCGGCATTGGCACCGTCATAGGGCCGTTTTGCACTACGGAAAGAAGGAGAGAAGAGAACAGAAATCAGAATGTCACAAGCCATCGCAGAACAACTCACAACTGGGCCCACCACCCTCCTTGTCCCCCCCATAGCTCTCCTCTCCACCCCTACACGGGCTGGGTATTTGCTGGACCCTTCACCACGCTACTTATGACCACGGGAGGTGACCACCCTAATTAAAGAAGCTAGTGTTGTTTTTTTCCTGCCAACTGAAGAGCTCAGAAATGGATCAAACAAACCTGACCTGCAAGCTCATTACAACTGATGGCATTTTTTTGGTGTGAAGCGACCACACTTGACCCCAACACAACAAATCCCCAGCCCTCAGGCTCCCGGCCAGCCCGTGTTTCGGGGACGTGACGCTTCTTACCTGCCTCAGATGCTGCTGCTAAGGCTGGTAATGGTGGTGGAGGTGGTGGCAAGGGGACAGAAGTTGCGGCTCCAGCAACCGGTGTGACACAAGCGCCAGCCACAGCCTCTGAGCCTGCCGGCACCATCCCAGAGGCCAGAGCCACAGGAAGAATAGAGATGTCACCATCGCCTTTCTTCTGGATCTTAATGGTCCCCTGCTTCTCCAGTTCATGGATCTTTTTCTCCAGCGTTGACTGTCGCTGGATGGCTTCCTCTTTTTCTTTCACCATTTTTCTCAAGGTGTGAACCTGGGTATTTGCGTCTTTGTAGATTTCCTGTGAATGCCACAGAAACAAGTCATTCGCACTTGTGCTCAAAAACAGCACACCAACGCCAGCAACAGAAGGCAGCCTGACACTACTGTGGGCTGCACCAGGCATTATCTAACGACATTTTGACACAAGCCATACATCTTCACTGGGGAGGAAGGCCTCCTTTTTGTTTTTCCCAAACTAGAGGTAAGGCTGTGTGCAGTACTGAGACCTATGCGCAGCAGATGTACTCTACCTCGATTTTGATTTTAACCTGGAGTATCTGACTGCTGGTTGCTCTGCCTACAAGCAGATGTTGACCCGTAAGGGGAAGTATGAACAGTGCTCCTGATCAGGAGGGGATTGTACCTGCAAGCACTCACGGCAGACACTCAGAAGGAACCCTAGAAGCAGCCATGCTTTGGGACACATTTAGGCTGAAGTTAGTTAACAATTTTTGTTGCTAAAATAGTACACCAAGAAAAAAAGTCTGGGTTGTGCAGAGAAAGCAGGCGGTGCTTGATGCTTTGCTACCTGAGTCTGAAAGACTCCAGTTCTACCCTGAACTCCCTTCCACAGCCAACCACACGTGCAAAACTCAACCAGCAACACTACAGACCTGAGCAATAGGATGTACTTGTCTAGTTCAACGATTTGCTGGCACACTCAAAGAGTTAAATGTCTATCTTTGAGAGCAGACAAATAAATCCACTCGAAATCTGTTCTAGGTTCAAAATTAGAAAGCTAACGGAAATTACTCAACCGATTAAAACAGTCATTAGCTCCCAGACATGAAATGCACAGCAGATCCCTCCACTGAAATGTGGCATCAGCCCGAGTTTTCCTATCACGCTTACCCGAATCACATCCAGTTCTTTGTTTCTTTGCATAAGCTGTTTTTCCAGTTCCACAATCTTTGCCATCGCTTCATTCTCCGTATCTTGGAGTTTTTCAGATAACTATTGTACAACAGAGAAATGAATTATATAAATAATAGTAGTTTTCTCAAACAAAATGTCAGCAACACTTGTTGGAAAGACCTTCAGCTCTGACTAGGAGGCAGCCTGGCTGGAATACAGTCACGAGCCTGTCCAGTTAGAGAGCCTACTCTACAATAAAGAACTCAAAATGCAATTATTTTGTATACGCACCAAGTTTGATCTGAAACCCAAAAAACCCCACAATCCCACAATGGTGCTGTTGTAAAGCCAACAGATGCCAAAGTGGTGGGACCTGTACATATCTCCTCTCACTACTGAGCTGATTTAAGTTTGAGCTGGGGGCTGTGTCAGACAGGACAGTAAATAAGGCATTTTCTCATCAGGTCAATGAACAGCTTATAAACAAATCTTTGAAGCAAGTGCACTACAATATGCAGCATGTGAGGTTCAAAATACATCATGGAAGCACCCAGGAAGTTTACCTGCCTGAGATGTCCAGAATTCCTTCATTTGCCAAGTATCTTATCATCCCCCATAAAGAAAGCACAGTAGTCCACAGACTTCCTTTAAAGTAACACTCCTCACCCCAAAGGTTCTCACCCCCGCTATGTTTTTATGTCCACCTCCTGACAGACAGGGGAAATACCAAGGCCCCTGTGCACAGCAGGCTCTGCACCACTCCAAAAAATGACTTCAGTTTTGTACTAACATGGGAAATATTTTCTTCCAGTTCTTCAACTCTTTCCAGGGCTGCATTCTTGGTTTCAGCGTCCTCCAGTAATGCTCCCACGTCAAAAACGTTATCCAGGTAAGCTTGAATTTGCACCTGCAGTTTGTCGCTCTCTGTGTGTTTCAATTTCTGTAAACCCAAAAATAAAAAGCTGTCACTCAGCACAGGCAGCAATTTGAAGCAACATAATTGCACACAGTGAAAAGGGGAGGGAGAACAGTGGGAGCTCGGCCACTTCCAACATTCAGGAATTTTAATTTTAACATTTTAACAACACTCTGCATTTTAACTGGGGTCAAAATTGAGAAAAAGTCATTTTTGAAGACCAAACATCCAGAACTTTCAAACAAAAATGAGCACTGTCTTATCTTCTGTTACTACAGAGGGTACCCCTGAGCAGGGATTTTTTCAAATGGGTGACAGACAGGGCCCAGCAGCATGAGGCAGTACGCGTCCATACCATCTCCACCCAGCAAGTGACTCCAGGCATGGTGCTCGCAGCCCGAGGCTGAAGGTCAGCACGCGGCCTGCACCATGCTGGGCCATGCCACTGCCACAGAGAATGGCTGTGGTTCATCCTCCCCTTGTTATCAGACGAAGCTACCAATTTAGCTCCCGGTCTGTAATTCCATCTCGCAGCACTGGGTTTTTCTCCTCTCATAGTGGTGTGGCTCCACCGAAGCACGGCGGTGTCAGCAGAGGCTGTGGGGCTGCCCTGTGCTGCCCTCCTGAAAGCTGTCGGGGGCAGCACGTTTGGGGCAGCAGGAGGCTTGGCCTCCTCGTACTGCCTGCCTGCTGCCTCCCCAGCCTCACTCGTGTCCCTACTTCCCTTAGGGAAGAGGCAGGACCAGCCCGGCTCTCCGAGCAAGGCCCACACGTGCCGACAGCCCCACGCTGCAAATCAGCTCACCCATCTGGCGAGCGCCAGGAACCTGGCCATACTCACGTCCAAGTACTCGTCCAGGCCCAGTTTTGTAAATTCATACTGCAGGTGGACTCGGAAGTTCATGTCCTCCACCGAGTGGACAACGATGTTGATGAACTGCATGCAGGCCACCTGCAAGAGGAACCACAGGTCAGCACGGCAGGGCACGCAGCGCTAGTGACCGCACTTTGGTATGGCTGCTGCCAAGGGAAACTGTGACTTGCTGTTGTGCAGCTTTTTTTTTTTCCCGTCAGCGCTGGATTCAGGCTTACAGGGTGTTTGTCTGTTGTGATAAAGGGAAACACGGACTCCAGAAATTAAGTCATGTCTGTGGAGCCTACCTTTATTGCACACGGGTTGGCTTTCCGTGCCAGCTCGCACTGTGAGACATCACACAAGCACACAAGTGCTTAAGAAAACAATCCCATGTTCCAAAACTGCCTTTAAAAGTGAGATTAATTTTGCAACTTAGGTTGGAAAAGGGGGACTTTACAAAAGGTGCTTTGTTATTTGCAGAAAGTGTGTTTGAAAATCTGCGGTTTGGTAACTGAGCAAGGGACCGGACCATAGGAGCTGGCACACCACCCTGTCCAAGCGCGGCGCAGACAAGACAAAGGCCCTCGAGCGAAGGGGGCCGTGAGCCCTAGGAGCAGCAGGGCAAGCTGCCTGCAGAAGGGCAGGAACTGGGCCAGGAACCCCACAAAGGTTTGCTTTTTATGGGAACACAAGGCACAGCCAAATCCCACTCTGCACATCCCCAACTCTTTCAGCTCTCGGGTGACCACCTCTGAGCTCCCTGAGCTGCTCTCAGAGGGTTCACCTCGTCCTTGACGTGTCCCTCAAGGGCATGAGCCAGTCCTGCTGGAGACACTGTGACAGGAGTAATGCCACATTCCCAGCATTTACTGAGATAGCTCCTAGGTTTCTAGAATGAACACAAGCCTCCAGGCGACTCCGTGTCTCTGGGCTGCGTTGTGGGAAGACAGAGCTGAAGGCCGCCCTCTGGATTTCCAGTTTGCTACTGGAAACTGGCCAGCTCTCTGTTTCAAGGCGCAAAGAATAAACCAGTGGGCAAGTGTCTGTAGTACGGTGGCCTTTGACTGTGGTTTGGGGCCGGGATGCCCATTCTCCCAACCTGATCTAGCATTAGGAGCCATCAGGAACCACAGGGCCACAAGCTCCTGGGGTGTCCCATCCCTGCCACTCAACGTGCACCCATTTCTTACCCAAACAACCCTGCTCGTGCAGTTGGTTTTGACTCCCTGCATGGCAGAAGACTCCTTCCAGGTTCTGTGGTGAACTCTGGTTCCTCCTAGGGCCGGTGCCGGCCTTGGCCAGCTGAACGCTGCTGTCCTGTCAAATCACGCGGAGCCAAATTTCCTTATTTCAAAAGCGCTTTTGTTATACTTGCCTTGGCTCTTACCACTTTAGGGCCAAATTCTCATTTCCTTTCTCAGATCCTTACATACACAACTGAGGAATTTATCAAGTCAAAGAAAATTAATCTAAGAAAGTTGCTTTTAAAATGAAGTAAGTCAATGTCAACAACGGGAACCTTCTCTAAAATACTTTTGCCTTTTTGTTGTTCTTTCCTCCCATTAGATCCACGCAATTAACTGCAGCCCCTTTCAGCTCCCGCTTCCCAGACAGCTCTTGTCTTCTCCATCTAGGGCAGCCCGAAAGCCAGGTCCTGCAGGAATAGCTCTCTGTTTATCTTCACTCCTTACAACTACTTGAATTACTCAAGCTTTACATTACATCCTGGAGCCATTTCATCCCATCCTGCAGAAACAAACGACTTCTGCCTTCTTAGCGCTCCCGGTCCCCGCAGCACGGCAGGAGCCCCCTGCACAGCTCCACATCTCGGCTCCGCACCTTGGTTCCTCGGCTCCGCACCCCTCTCGCAGCCCCGCGCCCCCTCCTCGCCCCCAGGCGCGTTCCTCAGCTCTTGCTGGCAGCAGCATGTGCAGCGCGTTAGGGCCAGCTGGTGACAAGAAGGAGCAGATCTGCCAAATCGTTCGTCACGAGCTCTCTCCTCTGGCTCTAGGCTTGTCATATATTCAAGCCCTCAGTCAATGGAAGCAACCCAAAGACGCAGGGTTTATTAGTAGTGGGGCAGGTTCTGAAAAAACTCTATTTGTCCTTTTTCAAGCAAATTTCACCACTACATTCAACCTGAGAGGTCCAGGGAACGTTCTTACAGATGCAACAGGCTGCCCGGTTGGATGCTGAATATTCACAGCTCACCAGGCTTGTACAGACATGCTGACAGGTACATTCCCTGTTCCAACCTCGCAACACACCATTTCTTATCTTACATAAAGATGAGGGATGGTTGTTTCTAATACAGGGGACAAACCTGTAGCTCACAGCAAGGTGGCAGGCTGCAGGCTGGTGCCGCTGCCTTGCCTGCAGACCACGCTGCGCCGCTCTCCTGCTCCCCAGATACGATCACCCTTCCCTGGGAGCACAGCTGAAACATCCAAGAGTTGGGTGCTGGGGCCTGACAAATCTTTCTGTTAAATTACAGGCCGAACTGCAGGCACATCTGAGAGTGCTTAATGTATACTGTGAGCAGCAACATGTCCTTACCGGGACTGCAATAATAAGGAGCAAACCCAACTGCAACATGTCACAGAGTTCCTGAGAGCAGCTTGCTAACTTTAGTAAAATGGCAGGGATCACTACAACACTTTTTTTTCTTTTTTAACTATGAGAAAAAGGTCGTCCTATCTTGCTCACACTGCCTCCTTTTGATTCTGCCACCACCTCGTGGGTGCAAACCTGGCCCTGTTGGCTGCAAGTCACTGACACCGGGGTCTTCAAAGCCAGTAGGAAGCACCCCACCAGCTGGTTTAATGCCTAATTCCCAGCAGAAAGAGGTCTTTAACACAAAGCTCTGCACTAGCACGGTATAAAGTGTCACACATGCTTCACAGTGACCTTACAGAACGGCCAACGTGACCAGGTGGGAAACACTCCTGCTCTTCTCTCACCTACAAACGGGATCATGTCATATTCGAGGCTGTGGGTAGTTCAAGGCAGACTGCACCAACCATACCTGAACTGCATTTGTTTTGTAATTAAAAATAGAACTTTCAACCAAAATGACCACCCACTTGCCACAGGCTTTACTGAAATAGATACGGAAGTATTTTTTATATCAAATACGCAACCAGCCCGTTCATCCTTGTCACGTCCCTCTGTCTTTCACGTGTTTCCAACGTGCAAGTTGGCGTTGGCATCTGTGGGTGCCAGTAAGATCTTCCTCTCTTGCTGTTTTCTGCTGTGCTCCAGGGGAAGTGGATTTGGTGAATAATCATACACATGCACATTGAGGAACCAAAGTGGTGAAAACTGCTATTTTTATCTACAGATAAGGACAGACAGCAGCTGCAGCGAGTCTCTCCCACACTTCCCTGTCTGTGATTTTGAGGATGTTGGCACATGGACAGAATATGCATCTTGATATTGCAGATGCTGCTACCCGGCCAGATACAAACAGTACACGCAACCAAAGGCTACGTTCCTACTGCCTTTGCCATGGTAGAAGACATTTCTTGAAGTCAACTGAAACTAAAAAAAATACGAGAGTTATACTGTGCAGTCCAGAATATTAAAAAATTGCATTGTGGTAATTTTAGGCCAAGGATCAGAAGTCATACACGTCGCAGTGCTGCGTGTGACAGCAGGAACAGATGCAGTAAGAAGAGAAACCCAAGTCTGCTGACAATAACGAGTGCTCACCATGAAGTCTATATTGTTGTCTTCATTTCGGAAGTGCTCCATCAGCTTCTCGAAGCGCTGTTTCTCTCCACACACCTAGGAAAGAATCACCACCTGTATGTTAAACTGCAATTGGCAAGAGAGAGTATTAAAAACATTTAAAAAGCAGCTTCTGTGCTTGCTCAAAACCTCGCTGTCCATGTTCCCTCTCTTGTTCTTCATGAAAATCCAGCTGAGGATTCACAGGTCAACCAACGCCTGTGCTCCAATTATAACGTAACTCTTCATAGCTCTTTTCCCCCTAAAAATTTAGGGATACCCACCGCGTGTACAAGTGTTACAACAGAGTTACACTAGGCTATGCCACAGGAAGACTTGGCCTCTCTTACAGTTCAGAATTGGTTTTCCACTGTAACATAATGTAATTAGGAAGAAGACCAAATTACAGAGAGGAAAAATCACAGGCTAAATGAGGAGCGAAGTGCATCAGCGCAACGATCAGCTGCTCAGAATTACAGAGCCGTAATACGGGGCTGCTGGCAGGAAACACGTCCAACTTGAGGGAGAAATAAGATCTAAGATAAAGTAGGTCTCAGTATATTGTTTAAATCTTATTACTTCCCCACAGCTTCTCCGGTCGAGTCCTAGCTTTCTCGGCAGACAAGTGATCTGAGTGATTCCCAACAAACTCACAAAATACTAAGCACACTGCAAAGAGAAAGGGGACGTGGAGCGGGCACTGCTGCCCTCCTTTTGTTTGAAGAACAAAACCCTTGGTGAGCCCAAGAGGCTTCTTCCTTTCTTAACCAGACTTCAGGCAAACATCTGGGGAGTGCTGGATGCCGCTGTGAGGCGGACACAGATGAATCAGGGTGATTACGAGCCCAGGAGCCAGCCACTTCACACAGCGGTAACTCCGGCAGCTACCTCCGCAGCTCCAGATCTGAGAACATCAGCTGTTGCTTCCCTCAAGAGCCAGCTCATCACGCAGCATTTATGTGAAATTAGCCAATGAGCGGTAATTAGGATTGGTGGGAGCACTGGGTGCTTCTTTGGGAACTAAGCCCTCTGGGGCAAGGATTGGTTTCTCTGGAGGTTTTTCTGCAGTGCCTCCGCAGCAGGACCACGTCCCTGATCCAGGTTTCCTCCTACTCCCCCAAAGCAAATTCCTTCCAAAGTATGCATTGCTAGTACTAATCCCCCTTAGCTCTCTCTTTTTAGCTGTCTCTGCCTGGCAGTATTTATCTCCACCAAGAAGGCACCGAGCAGACCTCGCTGAAGTCAGCGGGAGGTTTTGCAGAGTAACGGGACCTGAACGAAGCTGAGCGTCGGATTTGCAAAGCGCCGCCCGTGGTGGACTGCTGGGTGCTCCTTCCTCTGCTTTGTGCTGTCTGTTAGGACTGAATGAAATCTATTTGCAGTGCATCTTCTGTCATTGCCATGCAAAACTGTCATACCAGGGCTATTATTCATAGATCTGTGGTCGGCACCTGGCAGAGCTGAGACAGACCGACTGGGATGCAGCAAGTCTTGCTGTGCAGTGGGAGAAGGGTGCACGACCTGTCTCTGCCTAGCAGAGGAGGGCCCCGGGACACGGGAAGGACGGGTGAGTTTGGAGAGACACCAGTCATTCAGCTTCAGGCTGTAAATCTTCTGTCTAACCCCAAGGTTTTCTTCATGGTGATCTTCACGAAGCCTTCCAGGAATCATCTTTTGGTGGGAGATCAGAACTGGCTGCACCAGTGTGCATTTAAAAGCAAGAGCTCAGCTGAGCGCTCTCCGGCAGGGACCAGAGCATCTCTGTATCACTCCCTGCCTGCAGAACCAGGAATGGTTTCTGTGCCACGAAGCTCGGCTTCGGTGAACGTGCAGCAACGTGACCTACCTCAGGGACTTCCTGCGAGCAGCCTGCTGAGCACCCTCTTACCGAGGGCCATCAGACGCGCTCCTTGCTGCCTGGGAAGGGGCCGGGCGCTGCTGCCTCGTGCACGCCTCCCTGGGCCACGTATGCTCCCAGGCAGAAGCAGCACGGCCTTCAGGAGGAGAAGGGATGAGTCGGTGAGAAGAGACTGACTTCCCCCAGGAAGAGCCAAAACCGGGACCTGGCAGGGCTTCAGGGACCCATTGCACTGTAAAGATCAAAGGCAGCAGCTGCCCGCCAGTGTAATTTGATTTCAGAGGCATACACTGGGTCTGATCCAATTCCCTCTCAAACCAAACCCGAAGAAGCCTCTCCTTGATTTGCGCCACAGGCTGCCTAGCTGTGCTCTTCCCTGCATTATCATCCAAGCCATTTGTTTCCTGCTATAGTAACTGGCATGGTGTTTCAATTCAACCAACAGCAAGTCCTTCCTATGCTCTCCGTACTCTCCCTTTCCCACAAAACTGTTGGAGTCAACACAACAGAAGAAAAAGCAGGTTCATCTCAAGTTTGAGCTCTTTAAAAATTACACCTCTCCCGTAGCCACTTCAGACAGAACGGGAGGACTTAAACAGGATCATGTACCGTGGAAATACGACAGTGGCACATAGGATCACCCGACAACACAAGCCAGAAGGACTGATTTCTGGGAAATCTGATGTAAACCGCTCCACATGGGTGAGGAAAGCTGACACCACCAACCACCAGCCATTTAGGGTTGACTAATTAAATCAGGGAGCAACTTGACGTGACAGAAGCCCTGCAGACAATTGCCAGTCACGGGAATCCAGCAGCCCCGGCCGGCTGGGTTCGGCAGCTGATAGCAATAGGAAGAGCACCAACAAGCCGTGGCTTTCAGCGGCCGCTTGCAGATCCTTCCCACTGCCATCAGATGAGTCAGTGCTGGGAACATGTGGGCTTCAGGAGACAGGGAGCTGACTTTCCTGAAATGATATAATTTAGCCTGCAAGATTAAAGAGAGCGAAACTGTGGATGAAGCCTGCAGCCTGAAGATTGGCCCAAATCCAAGGCGAACGCTGAAATCAAATCCCACCGCATAAAACCATATGTTGCCATTTATATTTGAATGCGTTTCCAAGGTCTGTCATTTGCATTGGAAGTACGGCTGGGACTAAGGAAGACTGATCTTTCTTTTATTAGCATTATTCTATGTACGAAGAAGGATTAAATGGGTTACCGCAGCTATAATAAGCCTCTGTCTCTACTTAGGTTGCGAAAAAATCCTTCTAGGTTGCATTAAGCCCACGTCATTCTGGAAGAACAATGCGGCTTTATGGAGAGCCACCCACGAAGGGCCCTTCCTCTGCAAGGGCTCTGGGTGCCAACGAGGTGAGCCCCTCGCGGATGCGTTACAAAGGCACAACGCGGCGCTGTAAGGAAGCAGAAGGATCTGTTATGAAAAATGTCGTGCCAATTGCGTCCCTATCCACCTGGCAGTGCTGTCAGGTCGCGCAGTTCACATCTAGACCACCCAGGAGCCAAGTTGCTCCCGCTCGCGTGGCCTTTGGAGAAAGGCAGCCGGGGCAGGCAGCGCATGGCGACGGGGCTGGTTTGAAAAAAAGGGCCGTGTTTTCATGACAAAGTGAAAACCCAGGCTGACTGAAGCACACCATCCTCCTGCCCCAGGAAATTATCTAATGACACAAAGCATCACCTGGGGAACCGAGCTTGTGCCCAGACCTCACCACCAGCAACCAGCCAGCTCCGTACGGAGACGACAGCGAAGGCACGCCGTATTTTCAGGCTTTGGAGTTGCAGCTTTGTTGGCCAGCGGTGCAAATCGCACGCTACGAGCCACAGCTGCCAGACCTCCACCTCCTGCACATCTGGAGGACCGATGCTCGCACGCCTGAGCCACGGAGCCCATGCAGCCCAGGAACTGCCTGCTGCAGCCGCCCCGGTGCGAGTCACTGCTTACTAAAGGGCTGAATTTGAAACAGGTAAATCTTTGAAATACAGCACTATTATCTGTCAGTGCCAACGTTAAAGCGACCGCCTAACCACGTGGTGCCCAAAGGTTATTTTAAGCTGCTCCCTGCTCCCTCCACAACCCTCCGAGTGCAGTGAGCGCGACCAATCTCACGCGAGGAGCACCGTCTCGGGGCACACGTGCACTGTGCCCATGAACGCAGCCCATACCGGGTGCGGTGTCACGAACAGCCCGATGTATATGCAACCCAAAAATTCATGCGACCCTTTGTAAACCTTTCCTCCCGTCTGTGCTCCTTTGTCCCGGCGGCACAATGCTTGCTTTCTCTCCCCCACAACAGCCCACTGTGGTCAGCAGATCCCACCACGGGCAGGCAGCGCTCAACAGGAACACTTTGTTTTGACTGACCATGCTGACATTTCTGCAGCGGGCTGAAGAACAAAAAATCAATTTTCTCGTAAGTTACTGGTTAAGTAAACAGTTACTTAATACTTACTAGGTTAAAATACCTCTCACTTCTCTACCAGCAGGGTTAAGGCACTCCGAAAATACTGCTGCGGTAGAAAAGACAACAAATGTGCTTACATTTTCCAGCGCTTGCAAACTGTTTCTTCCAGCACTGAGTTATTAGAATGGGCTGTAAGAATAACCCAGCTCTGCTGTTTTCAGTGCTGTCACTCATTATTCAAATAGCGAAATCTGACTCTGAATCCAGCATTGTGAAAAGTTAGGGCTGAACAATATTGTCTCACTCCGCTGGAGTGAGAACTGACGGAGGTAAACAAAGAGGTTCATTTGCCATGCCTCGGCTTTCCGGCTGGCTGCACAGCAATCCAAATGAACCCTGCCATTATGAGCCCGGCAGCGCCGTGGTGAGTCGGCGATGTGCGGTGGGACTGCAGTTCTGCTCACCTGTCAGATAGGGCACAGCAGCGAACAGATAAGTCAATTACACGGGCGTTAAGCGAGAGGGAGCGCCAGCGTCCCGGACCCCGCTCCTTCCTCACCCCCTGGCCTTCAAGGAGTTACGCCGGCTCTTCTTGGATGAGTTCAGACGCTGGGACAACCACAAAATGAGGAGCTTCCCAAAAGTTTCCTGGATTATCTGAATTCCAAGTGTATTGTCGGCATTTCCTCCTGTCTCAGAGCAAAACGAGGTGGTCTTCTGAGAAATACGGCTCATCTTAGAAAAAGCACCTCTGTTCTTGTTTTATTTTACAACTAAAATTATGGAGAAGCACACAAGCATACACTCACCTCACTGAATCCAATTATTTTGGTATATGCTTATATAATAAGCAATTTAACTGCTTTGCTGGGTTAGAGCCAAAGCCAGGAAGTGTTTCCTGCAGAGAGCCAGGATTATTTCTGGCTGGCTTTCTGTCTCGCAACAGATCGCAGTCAATTCTCCTGCCTCCTCGGTTTGGTTTAAAACTACAATTATGCTTATTAAAATAATAAAAAAAAAAGAGCCCTCTGGTCTTTTCTAAGAAATCCTTCGCTGGTATTTAAGCAAAGTCTATGTTCAAAATGGAGATCAACAAAAAGCTGAACAGGGATCTAAGATTTTGCTCCTTAAAATGTTAGTTCAGAACGCTGCGAAGTATATTCAAAAACTGCCATTTGCAGATCTTCACGAAAGCTGAAGAAATTCGTATTTAAAAAAAAAAGTCTTTGTAACTGTTCTCACTGTGCAATACATTAGAGCTGTTGGGTCGGGACTTCCTTCAACAAGTTTACTGAAGCTGTTCATTCATTGGCTACTACGCTTCTGGTAAATAAAAAGCTTATGAAGAATGCAAATTAAACAGCTACTTAGAAATGCTGCAAAAAATAAAAATAAAAAAAGAAGCAAGGCCGAGATGAGCTGGAAAACTGCTTTTTGCATTCATAGCCTCAACGAGTGTTTATTTAGTTCTGTTGAGCGAGAGCTTTTTTGTTGGATCTATTTCTGGCCAGTCTCACCAGATTTCTCCACCAGCCTGCTCTGCCAGCACTAAGTCCTTCCACCTAGCCCAAGAGATGTGTGTAGCTTTATATATGCAATATATGCGTGTGTATGTATATAAATATGGATGTGTAACAGGCAAAGCGTTATGGGACTTCTGCTGGGAGCACACAACTGCACGGTGGAGCAGCAGTAGCCCACACCCCGCTCAGAACTGGCCCCGAGGATCCCGAGCTGTGGGCGCCATCCAGAAACCACCACGTACAGCTGCAGCGAGCCCAGCAAAAGCACGGTGCCCACGCCAGCAGCACCCTCCCGCAGGGCTGCAGCTGCCCGTGGTGAGCCCCTGAGCCTGCCTGTCTTCCCAGCAGAGGGGCTGCCCGTTGGCGATGCCCCCTCGGCTCCCCATCCGTCCGTACCAGGTTCCCATCGTGCTCGCTTTGTGCCCCCCGCGAGCGGCGGGTGGCCGCCGGGGCACAGCAGCAGAGCCTCCGAGTCCGTGCGAAGCGAGTGTGGGTGCGTGAGCAGCAGCACACGAGCACCGTGTGGGCTCCCACGGCCCCTGACGGCCACGTGCAGACTCACCAGGACAACCAGGCGCCCGAATCCACCGCGCCGCCGCCTCTGTGAACCCAAAAGCAGCACGCCTGCTTCTAGAAGCACCGTGCCATGGAGTAATAGGAAAACAAAGGGTTTACTGTTGGCAGTCAAAGACGGCAGCTTAATTCGCTGTGTATCCACACGTACAATCACACTATTAAAATGAATTAACTACTCTGAAGAAGCATTGGGAAAATATATCTTGCTTTCCAATGGTGCACTCCGCCTGCCTCGATGTAAATGGGGCACAGGCTCCCAGCATCTGGTCTGTGACCCCCGCGGCTCCTACAGGGCTGTCTTGAGGCTAACTTTACTCCCATTTTCTCCCCCTGGCATTCTGCTAAAGTGCATTTGCTCATCCTGTAACACAAATCCCAGGCAACTCGGATAAAACCCGGTAGCCAGTTCTCACAAATCCATGGAAACAAGCACAAAGGACCTGGGAATATCGCTAAGGAAGCCCGGTTGCAAGGGGGTAAATGCAGGGGTCGTGGCAGCGCTGAATAGCTCGTCCAGCCAGAGCTGCCATTACCCCTTTCAAGCAGCATTTTCCTTCAGCACGAGGTGCTGGGAATAAGAACAGAACCGGCAACGGGCCAGGAACTATCAGACAGATAAGGAGACAGCAACCGCCCCTGGCTATCCACGTGGGCTTCGTGTGGCACAGAACTGCCTGTTATTTCCCCCAAGTGCAGCAGAATTCAGCCAAGTGTCCTACAGAAGAAGGAAGCTTTGCACACCCGGTGCCACTTTCTGTACGTAAAGACAAAGCTTGTTTTAACTTTCTTTCCCGTTTGTCCTGACTGAGACCTGAAAAAGGATGAGCTACATTTGGCTGGGAAACTGGGAACGGTTCTCCCAGCACCTGCACTGGCCTGGCAGGAGGGACGGAAGGCAGGAGGTGCCCTCAGGGGGTGGAGGTGGCTGTCCTGCCGCTGGGAACAGTTCCCAAAGCGCGGAGCAGGCTGCAGGAAGCACCACGAGACCGGCCTTCCCCATCCCCTGCTTATCCTCAGCGTGCAAGCTCCTGTCAACACTGCAGAACACGAAGGGGAAGCACAAAGACAGATGAGAAACGAACACCGACGTCTCCCTGAAAACAACTGATTTGTTCCGTGCCATACGGACGAGGACTGCTCCGTAACTGCTTCCTGCCTTCTGGCAGAACAAGGAGAAGGTACTCAACAGCTCTGTCCCTCGCTGCACTGAGGCAGGGGCTCGCCCTTCCCAAAACCAGTGTGGTTGTGTGATGCCTGGCTTCCTCACCTCGCACAAAAACCTGCCTCTCCGTCCTGCCACGCTGCCCCTTCCCTCGCTGCTCTCCGTTTCCTGGCGGTAACAGCAGCTCTGGGTTTTTCCCCGTTGAATTCTGCTATATTCGGTTCCTTCTCCGGCTCCGAGGTTGCCACACGCTCTTGGTGGCCTCAGGACATCCACATGTTTCCATCTGCAGAAGTGACCCGCTCAACATCACCCTAATTACTTGCTGAAAAGGCAGCACGGGGCTGCGGCTGCAACGCGCAGTGCTGAGCCCGCTGCGGGGGGAGCAGCCTGTGCACGGGCACCGAGGGCTGCGGGTGAAGGAAGCGAGCAAGAAGCATTTTCAAGAGACACCTTGAGAAAACAAACTGCCCATTTGAAAATCCCGACCTCAGCCAGCAAAAGCTGGCCTGTAAAATCGTTTTCCAGAGAAAAGCCGTTTTCGAAAAGAATTCTTGACAAGATTCAGATCAGCTGTGGTTTTCTAGCTCAGGCAAACCCTGAGAGCCAAATCCTGTTCTCATTTACATCAGAGCAAAGCTCAAAGCCTAATGAAATATTTGATGTTCGCCCCGATGCAAATGAGAGCAGAATTTGGTCCGAAATATCCTGTTTTCTCTACTGACTTTATTACAGGGAGAGCATTAGACAGGAGTTCAGGTTTCTTTTGAAGTTACTTCATGGCAGGGAGATAGGGTGGCAGAGATCTCGTTCAACAAGTCTAATCTGTCCTAAATATGTATGCCGTGTCTGATGAAAGAACCACAGGGAAGCTGAGGCAGCCCTGCGATGCATGCTTAGAGAAGCCACACAAATATTACTGAGCCTCCAGTAATTTCAAGTGGAAGTATCCTGCTAGAAACTTAACCCCGGACGCTTTACATGTCGGTGACTCCGAGGTTTCTCATACACCAGTGGGATGAATTATAAACAGGCTTGAAA
Source organism: Nettapus auritus (assembly GCA_011076525.1). Taxonomy (NCBI): domain Eukaryota; kingdom Metazoa; phylum Chordata; class Aves; order Anseriformes; family Anatidae; genus Nettapus; species Nettapus auritus. The sequence goes on along the minus strand of CM021771.1, from coordinate 37,840,714 downwards.
CCATTACCGAAAGTTGCCCAGGAGGAAAGTGGAAAACAGTACGGAGCAAGAATAAGCAGGATCACTGGATAAGCAGAACGGCTGAAGGCAGAAGGTGGGTCAAGGTCCTCTCCTCGCACACCCACCCCACCTGCAACATCCAGCAGGACAAACGGCTCCTTCAGGCACAAACAGCAGAGGAATCAATACGTCGTGGAAGACAAACCGACTGGGCTACGTAACGATTTCTGAGTGTCAGCAGGAGGAGAAAGACGAGTGTACGTGGAAGGAAAGGAAGGAGCAGAAGCTTGACCGTGGATAGAGGAAGGAGAGGGAGCAGAAGGGACTTTGCCCAACCCTCCCTGTGACAGGCACGAGGGCCTGCTTGGGGAGCCCCACAGAGACGTGGCACTTCTGCTCGTTGTTCGCCAGGCTTATCTGGGATCCCTCACGCTGTCCTCCCCAGCAAGTCAGGTTTCTTCTCCACCAGGGCAGTAACCAGCCACGGAGAATTTAAGCCTGGAGTATTAACGCTGCGCTTTCACGCATTCGGTGCTGCTCCTATGTAAAGCACTTCCCAGGTATTACAGAAGTGTTCTCACAACAACCTCACTTGCATCCGCCTCCACCATTCCTTCGCCTCACAAAGCCACGCTGACCACCCCTTTTGCTGGTGTAACCCAAAAGTAAAGCTTTCTCCACCGTCACAAAATCATCTCGGCCTGAATTTAACTTCACCCCAGGTGAAGCCTCGCCAGTGGCCGTGCCATTCCCAGCAGCTCTGTTCTTATGAGATACACACCAAGGCTCACGTTCCGGACAGGCCTGGTCTTGCACGCCCAAGGTTTCCACAAGAGGAGCACGCTGGAGATGACTTCAGTCCTTTTGCTCTGGCTCTGTATACGGGCAGGAACCTCAGCACTACAGCATGGTAGAGCTCCACGACATGCAAATGTTTACAGCGGATGTAAATCAGAGATCGGTATCTCTCTACCAGAAATAATTCCCAAAACACAAAAAGTAAAAAAAACAACAACTTGGCTCGCTGATCATCTGCATTAACCCACTCACGGCAACAGCGGCATTAAGCTAAAACCTGCTACGTGTTTATACACAGTCCAGCTGGGACTCATCGAGTTTAACGATTTTTGAGCTGGTAAGACCAGATTCACTTTTTCTTTGATAATACATCCACACGTATACCCAATATTCAAAATAAACCAGAACGGCAGCTTTCTTGCGCTTGATTCCCACAGCGGTAATTCTGAACGTTCACACAAAGTTCTCAAGCCCCATTAACCACCGTATGCAAACGAGCTACGCTGCAACGAACACACATAGGAATGACAGTTTTGCCCCAGTTGAGCAAACCAGAATACTCGTATGAATTTCAGCAGAGTCAGGGTTTTATCACAGAGGCTTGGTTTTGTAATTCCTTCACAACTAAAATTCTCGCTGATAGTAAAACCAGGGGTTTTGCATTTCAAAGGCTTGTGTAAATGGCTCTGAAAACGGGAGCTGTAATCCACAATTCCTGGTTATTTCATCTAAGAGCGTACAAAAGCTTTCAGAAACAGAGGAACCGGAGTTAAGCCCTCCAAATCTCCATCAGCCCTCGCTCTCAGGGGCACAGCTCAACTGACCAAAAGGTAAAGGGAGCAATTCGCAGACCGGACTCACCTTGTTGGGATCACAGCTCTTTTACACGAAAGCGCACGAAACAATGGCACGACCACTGCTGTCTATGCAGTTCAAAGTGATTTTTGGAAAATCTACCGTTAATGGAAAATCTTCAGTCTAAGAAATTCAGCTGAGTGAGAAAGCTAACACACAGAGAGCTACAGATATGCACATCAAACCCTGACAAAGCAGAAAAACGTACCTCCTTGAAGTTATCAAACGCAGACAAGATGATTTCATGCCCTCCTCTGACGAGGCAAACAGCGGCTAAGAGTTCTAAGACGAGGGCCTTTGTCCTGCGAAGAAACGAAGCGGTGGCAATCAATGACAAGCATGTGCTGAGCACCTTCTACCTGTTTGCCAAATGATGTGCAGACGCTGGGAGAAGTAGTTTGCATCCAGTAGTTTGCATTCAGTCTCTTGAAAGGAGTAAACCTGCAGGATGCATAATGCTGAGCATCGTCTGATCCAGGGGGCTCGGAGTCTCCGGGATCATGCAGCTCTCCCCCAGTTTAATGCTTCTCAAAACATGCAAAAATTTAAACCACAAACTGCACTTGTGGAAATCCAAGCAAACCCACGGCAGAACATCAATCCGGGAAAGGCAGAGCAGGTCAGCCTTCCATGGCTGGCCCTCCCAGCAGCTCGCCTGCACAAACGGGGCGAGGAGGCAGTTTGGGGCACCGCACGCCGGCCAGGAGCCAGCTGCCTGCACCGCTCCCCCCGAGTCCACTTCTGGGTGAAGGTGCTTTTAACTCACATCTGTATTTGCCCATACAGATCTGAATTATTCTCCGTGACAAGTTGAGTTATTCGTAGCCCCCCCCCAGAAGTAAGCTGTGGCACACTGAAGGGAGCAGAGGATGCCTCAGCGCATCTCTCCCCTCTTGAATCAGAAATCTGGGCAACTGATCGACAGCAGTGCCAACACAGGCACGGTAACGAGGGGGAGAAGACATCCGATTACTGAAAGAAAAGCATGCAACAGACTCACTGCAGCTCCAGTAGAAAAAAGCCCCAGTGCTTTCTTACAGGGTTCACATAAGGCAAAAGCACCAACCGGACTTTATGGCCAGATGAGCAGATATTAAAATCATGCAGACACATATGAAATTAGTCTCATGCTTAAGCACTGACTCAAACCAGATGTTACAGAAAAAGAAATACCTTTTGGCTTTCAAAGTGTCAAGGTTATCTTTGGAAACCAGATAAAATGTTCACTTTCCCAGGAAATTTTACATGGATCCCTTTCAATCCTTACTCATCAATATTTTTTCCTGCCACAAGAAGAAAACCCAAGCTCTTTCAGACGGACAGGCTCAAGTTCTCAGTATGGCTCATCAGTAATATCCTCTGCAAGGGCAGGCCGTGAGCTGTGTGTGCAGGGAAAGGGCACGGAGATGAGTGTGCACAGCGCGGCCAGGAGGGCGCCCAGGTCTCCAAGGCACCCGGAGCCCTCACCCGCCTGCTGCCTGCACATCTGCAACTGGCCTGGGGACGGGGAGAAGACGGTTCCACCGTGTTGGCATCTCTCGTTTGGGCACACACAGAAGAGATGGAGCCTGTGACTGCTCCCTGCATTCATCCTGCCCCTGGCCTGCCTGCTCTGGTGGCACTTAGCTCCGCGGTGCGGCTGGGCTCAACGCTGCAGCGCGTCTCAGAGCTGCCGCTTCCCCCTGCGCACATCTCAGCCAACCCTAAGCACTCAGAACTCAGGTTTCTTCCAAAATCATGATGGGGCTAAAGCAAAAAGTAATTAGGTTTTGAACAGCATAACGTTGAATTGTCTTCCTAGTGTTTTAGCCATACTTAAATGCATTTTTTAAAAATAATCAGTAATCTAAACAACCCACCCCTTTCAAAAACAAAAGCCTAAGTTGTCTCTTCATCACCTGATTTCCAGACTCAAGACAAAAAATGACAAAAACGATGAACTTCCCATATCCTTCCCATTTACTCTGTGCCCAGGCTTGCTGACTTCAGCCTGAAGAGGAGTGAGGAAGGCAGCACCTACTTCCATCAGGACAAAATGTCAAGCAGAGCACTGCAAGGCAAGCGGGCAGCCTCAGCGAAGGCGCTCTCTCCATACGGTGCTGTTCAGTTCTCTCACATCCCCTGGTTTTACCTCTCCTTGCAAGCATCAGTACGTCAGATCTGGTTTCACTAGACATGCAGGGGGTCTGCAGCTCCAGGCCTTGCTGGAAGCAGCTACCAGGGCCACCAAGGTGTGCGGGGAGGAGAGGGGACACGGCCCTGCAGCAATCAGTTCCGCTGTGCGATTACAAAACTGGGGCTGTGGTTGAAGAGACACCCGACGCTGAGTCAGGTGCTGTGAGAGGCAGGACAAGAACAAAACCCTCTCTCGAAGACGCTCAAACCTGAGGACCCCTCCCATAAAGTTTATTGAAGAAAACTTAAGTTTCTTCAGGAAAATCCCGTGTGAAGCTGCCCACGATCAGCAGGGTCTTCTTTGCACTGCAGCTTGGTTGGAGAGCTCAGGCAGCAGAGACACAGCTGAAGGGCCAGCAGCTTCTGAAACCAACGGAACTACTGCCGATGGCAATTGCTCACCTATTCCCACCGTAACACCGACTGAACGTGATTCAGAGAGAAGTCTGATTTTCGCTACAGGTTTGCGCATAAACATATCCATGAAAACCCCTTTCCACTTTTTTACTTACCTACTTCTTAAATTCCCTGACAGCAAGCACAGCCTACCTGGGGTTCTTGTTGTTCAAACTTAGTGCAATTTCATTGACAGCATGCGGATGCGACATGACCATATTGAATCCGTACTGAAAAGAGAAGGGGAAAATATCATCTCAGCTTCGAAACTGAAATTATTGTTTTTAAAACCCAACAAATTACGTATCTCTGACCAGATCTGGCAGTCCTTCACGACGCTGTAAGCCAAATAAAACACCGCTGGGTTTTGTCAGGTCAGTCAGCACATTTCCATCTCGCACCGTGACTAACGACGGCTGTCACCACACGTCGGAGGTACTCGGTTTGGCCACGGCAGCCAACAAAAAGGGCTCCAGGAGCTGCTCCTGCAGCGCTGACAGCCCAGCTTTGGTCCGGTTCATTCTCTGACTTGCAGTCACTCCAACAGCCTTACACGTGACAGTTTTACCTTCATCATTCACCACCAGCCTTTCCCTCCCAACAACGGAAAGTGATGTGGTCCAAAAGAACGAACAGGGAAGTACCTGGTAGTTCATGATGGCGCGTAAACACATGATGCAGACGTGAACGTCGTCTTTTTTGCTCACTAATCTGGAATTTTTTAGCGTTCTTCGGCTTGGCAAGGTATTGTACCTGCAAACAAAAACAGCTTTCATCAGTCACAAGACCCCTGTAGGGGGTCAAAAGAAAGGAAGGGAAACATTCCTCCACTCGCTGGAAACGCACACGTTTTTCAGCTCGGCAGAGCACACAGCCACCTGACAGCACGCATGCAAATACAGCAGAGAAGAGGCCGGGGGCCGTTCATTTAGCAGCACAGGAAGCCCAGACACAAGGCTAACGGGCCCCGAAGGATCTGAGCAGCGCCAGGTACCGACGGGAGCAGAGGGAGCGGGACCTGCAGGCTCTCATCCACACAGCAGGGAAGGGCGGCTGGACCACAGCAGAAATACCCCGTATTTTTTCCGTGTATGCTCTGCCGGTGCAGACGCAGACTTTTAATGAAAGTGGCATCGGCAAACATATTAATTTCGGTTGCATTTCCTTTAAGAATGGTGCCTCTCTTCTACTCCGCAGCTGAGCTTTCTGAAAGCCCTCCAAACTACCCGAGGAAAATGCGGCCTTCAGGAACTTGCCGCAGCACAGAGGCATTAATTATTTTAATTGTAACCCCTAACTGGTAAATCAACCTTGAGTTCTATTAAATAAGTGCAGGGGATAAACACAAAGGGAAGCCTTTCAATCTGTCATTTCTAGGGCACGGTAAATGAAAGCCACGTTTCAGCTCTTCCTGAGATACGCTTATTTTCTTTAAGGCAAAACAAGCTGTGGGAGCCGAGCATCAGAGCAGGCTGCAGGAGTGCCGGGAAGGAGGGAAGGAGCCCTCGCTATTTCCTGTAACACGGGAGCTGTGTGCCATCAGACACGGCCAGCAGGAGACGGGCTGAAAGCTCCGAGAACCAGAGCTCGTCAGCATCCCTGCTCCAGAAGCACTCACAAAGGCAAAACCCATCGAGGACCATTAAGCCCGGGATGGGATGATGGATAACCATCCTTGTGTTAGGGTGATTAAATCCGGACCGCTGGAGGTAATCTAGATTACAGGAGGCACATCCCGGGGTGTCTGGTACGCCCTGCACGAAGCACTGCTCCCGGCCAGCACCAGGAGGACCAGACGTGGCTTCACAGAGCTCACCGAGCTGCTTTCCTCTCACCTTCGTTCCTCGCCACGATTTGGGTGCACGTGGGAGGCTGCCCTCCTCACCGCAACCCTACTGTGTACCCACTTGTCTAACTCATGCTACTCGTTTTGGTTAAGAAGAGGTGTGGCTTTTAAAATCGGTGATTAACCTTGTTATTAATAACTGCAAAGAATACTCACAAACGCATGAACAAGTAGGAACAGACTACGGGAGAGGAGCTGCGGCGCGCGGCCGCTGTGCTGGCTGCAGCAGTGCCTGCGCTCGTTTCATTTCCCAGGAGCGCCGAGATGAAAGAAACCCCAAAATTCAAAGCAGAATTCAGTCAAACGGCTTTTTTTTTTTTCTTCCCATACATATGAATGCATAAATCAGCTGACGGGCACTCCGGAACGATCTCAGGTCTGCAGAAACCTGACCCAGTTCTGCCGAGCCACGGGGAGCGTTCGGGGCGCTCGCAGCGAGTTTCGGGGAGCGGACCCCGACAGGGAGCGCAGGGGAGGCAGAAAGCTAAGAATACGGGACGAGCACAGGCAAGACGTGGGCAGCTTCGCATTTGGTAAGCAAAACTCCACCGGCTCCAGTTTTAACCTGCTGTTCATTCCCTCCTCTGTCAGGCAAGGCACTGACGCCGCCCGGCTCACCGCAAGCTGCCAGCAGGATGCTCATGGATGCTCATTGCGCTCTGCACCTCGCCCTGGGTGCCTGGGCACCTTGTGTGCTGCTCGTCGTGGCCCCACGGCTGGGCAAGGAGCCCCAGCTGGGTGCTGCAGGGCTCTGCGGCCGTACCAGCGGTCCCACCGACAGCTCCTGTGCTCGCACACCTCCCGGCCCTTCCCTCCGGACACCCCCGGCAACAAAACGCTTTCCCAGAACCGAGGGGGAAAAACCTAGGGCACCTCTTTTCCCTCTAAAGTGATGGGGTATTGCCTTCAACCCACACACAAAGTACGTGCAGAAGTGATGCAGATGGAATTACACCTCTCCTCCTGGGAGCCTGGCACGGGCAGAGCCCAGCACCCAGGTTCGGGTGGCAATCCCTGACTTGCCTGGCAAACGGCAGACGTAAACACGCAGCTTCTTCTGTGCTTACCTAGCCCTGAACAGTAGGGAAAGGGGCGCATCCCTTCCTGCGACAAAAGCAAGACCACGTTTAATGTGGAGTCAGAACTGGGAGGTGTGAAAACGCTCGCGGGAGAGCATGGAAACACGCCGTGCCGGCGCATCTCCGTACGCATCTCAGTAAGCATGAAGAGCACTGCAATGAAAAGATGTAAAAGCCACTTCTAGTCATACACTGATCTTTCCTACCATCACTTATCTCGGCTCTGAACTCCTGAAGACTGCATACATTATTTCCATTTAAATTTTAATAAGCAGAGCAATTAGATCTGTATCACGCCGCTGAGAGAAGAAAAAAGCTTCCTCGGTGTCTGCTGCATCGACTCCTCCGATTTCGGAACGCCTTTACGCATCTGTAGAGTTCTGTCAGCTCTAACAAACGGGGGCGAGGCTCCTAAAACTCCTAAAGGATGAAGACCTCGCACAGCCCCCGTCGGCGACAAGATGGGCGACGTGAGGAGCGCGCACCCTGCGCCTCTCGGCTCTGCCCACGGCGTTCTGCGGCGAGGCTGAGAAACCGGTACAGAAAATGCACTCGAGAGCTGCAGTGCAGGGAAAAGATCCCCAGCACAGATGGGATTCTGCCCTAGATTTAGAGAGGTTCCCTTCAACAGATGCAAATTGCTTCGTGCAGACGTGAATGCCAGGAACCGATGAGGATTTTTGGTACGGAAACTCTCCTACAGCGACTCTGCAGACTGCAAGTAAGGCTCGAGATGCCTTCTGTGCATTAGTGGTAATTGCACCAGCCCCAGTGCTGTTTGCTTGCTTCCTGAAGGCAGTGGCGGTAGCTCCGACACCTCCCTTTACCCGACGTGAGCCAAACCAGGGTGGACGATCTTCTTTTGCCTTGATGTCATTCCTTGTTACTAACCATTAGGCTGATGCGAGCATCTGGGCGAACGGTTGGTTTTGATTTCCTGTCTGCTGCGGGTCACAGATCGTGTCACCGAGCGTGTATTTATACTGGTAATTCAATTCAGATGGCTCCTCTTTTATTTCCTTTGCCCCTCCTTCAAAGACGAACCATAAAACCTTACTCCTGAAAAAAAGAAGAAACAGAAAACCCGGCCACGTGCAGGGCCCGCAGCGCTCTCCTCCTGCCCTACCACGTGGCGACACCAGCACCACCCAACCCTGTGCTCAGACGTACAGTTCAGGGCTCTTTCCTGCCTAGGTCTCAGGGAAGTACCCGTCTGTTGAGGAATAATTCGGTCATCGTTTTCATGAAAGGGCAGCGTGTAAGAGTCCTTAGATACCACAGACCCACAGATAGCTAATTAAAACGCCTAGCAATGAGCTGGGGAGCTCAAAGTAAGGAAAAGCCCTTTCCACCATGGTAACCGTGCACAGAACTCAAAGCAAACTCCCACCAGCTTCGAGGGAGGACTTCCACGTCCTCAGAACGAGGATGTGTGCCCGACCCAGAGGTGCAGGCTTCCGACGCACAGCATTAATAGCAAACCCAAGTTAGAGCTGCTTTCTCTTGCCACTTTTATCCTATTAGCTGCTGAAGGGAATTCGCCCTCGTGTGTCCCACCGGCTCCCTCCCGGTGGGAGCAGAGGACGGCCCCGGGTGGCTCCCGGCAGCTCTCCCAGCTCTGCATGCGCTGGGACTGCTGGTTCCCACTGGGATTTTGGTGGCTTGGAGGAGGTGGTGTTTGCATTACAAACACTGCTCTAATGGCAGAAAAGGGCTTTGAAGGGGGAGGACATTTCCTACCAACTCTGCATTTCTCCACGGGGCCCTGGAACCTGCAGCCTCCGCAGGGGAAGGAACAAGGATGGGAACAAGGGAGGTGCAATGGGCTCCTCTGCCCATGCAAGGGCAAAAACCTCCACCTGGGAGAGACAGAGCGGGTGGCCCCAGCGTCCCACGTTTGTTTTCTGGCATTTCAAACAAGGGCAACGAAGCTGGTTTTGAGCTGCACGTGTAAAGAGAATAAATCGCTTTGCGCCTCTAGTTTGGGCCTCTACCTGACTTCGAGCACGGGAACAAGCCCGGAGACCTCCAGGCCCCTCGGTCAAGAAAGCAGACGGTCCCAGGAGGGGCAGCCGACTGCTCTGAGAACACGCTCAGCTAAGTCAGCGAGCGCCTGATGGGACGCGTGATGACCAAGTCAGCGGCTCCCTGAAGGGTGGAAGTGCAAGCGGCAAGGTCCGCGTTGAAGCACGAGAAGCAGTGCCAGAGCGGAGTCTGACTTGTGAAGGCATATAAACCCCGTTTACGGATTACCGTACGTCTGTCTGGATCGCTGTCTCACTACGAACTCCGCAGATTCTGGAAACAAAAATAAGTTTCCGAGCTCAATCCACGTGAAAAACTGAAGTATTGGGCTCAGAAGAAAGGCAATTTCTAATGGCCTGGGACACTACGAAGTCATTATGAATATTTATCTGAAAGGAGGGTCTGACTCTCATGTCTCTTTTCAAAAATTAAAAATAAAAAAAGAGCAGCAATAAAATCCCCAAAGATCCATCCCTGTTTTTATCCTTCTACCCTCATTTTGGTGTTTGCCTCCCAAACCCCCGTGCCTCTTCTTAAAAAAAATCTCAGTTGCCAAGGAAACAGCTCCGAGCGGGGAATTGGCAAGGCCTAGCACTGCTAAAAAGAGCTCCGGGAAGTCGAGTAAAGTTACAGCGTGCAAACGGAGAGCCTCGGCCACGCAAAGGGAAGCGCAGAAAGCCTCCGTGCCCGCGGCACCGGCCGGGAAGGCTGCGCAGGGGGGCACCCAGTCCTGGCCGTGTGCGAGGAGCTGCTCGCTGCCACGGGGCTGCATCGTCTGCAAATGTGAGGGCATCGTCCTGCCAGGGCTACGCTGTGCTCATCTCCTCGCCCTGCTGCTGCAATTCAACGCGTACTGTGCACATCAGCTGCAGGGACCTAAGGTGGCAGCGCTGATCCCCGAGGATGAGCTGGCGAGCCGGCAGCGTGACGCTGCCAGCCAGGCACCAAAAACGGGGAAACCACGTGTGAAAGCTGGCAGGAAGCCCTCGCCGGCCTGAAAAAAACATCAGGATTTAACTGGGGGAGGTGTTGCACACAGAAATGAAACCAAGAGCGCTCAAAGATGCAAAGGGTGGGGAAAGAGGAAAGGGAGAAAGCAGATGCCTCCAGTGTGACAGGCACCACAAGGCCACCAGCCCCGCTCTGCCCCGTCCGTGCTCCTGCCTCCGCACTTCTGTACGCATGCGAGACTGCAGATGAGACTGCAGGTAAGAGGAAAGCTCAGCACTTGACCTGCAGTTAAGTTAGTTTGGGAGAAATCTCCCCAGATCTTGTTTAATAAAAGGGAATCCAGGCCAAGCACGTTCTCGTTTTTCATAGTGGCGTGGCAGGGATGAGTCTAGTTCCTGAATTTTACATTACCCTGTTGTGTTTGTCAGACTCTTCCCTTTTCATCCCTTCCTCCTCTCTCCCTGTACATGGGCTGTCCAACAAGGACAGGAGAGAAGAACCTGGGAGCTGGCTCTCCACGCCTCAGCACGCTGCCCACCCAGCTCGGGGCAGAGCCTTGCTGACTTCGACTAACGCAGTCCTGCTCATCCTCCTGGGGAGACCCTACTTTGTTCTCAGGAGAAGATTCCATTTCAGTTGACCAATATTTATTAATTAATTGAAAATGAATCAAAAAACAAGTCTGAAAACTTCCCATCTACTTTTACCTTGCACTGTTCTCAATACACACCGTCCCCAGCTACAGAAAAAATGCTCGCTCCAGGACACGTCAAAGATGCTGATCCTGCCCCACAGCTCCTGCCCGAGGGCCCTGGTCCGGTGGGGGAGCACGTGGCACACACGCTGTGCCAGGTGACATTGCTGCAACCATCTGGGACATGAGTACAGGCAACCGAACTCAGCAGCCTTCGCTCACATCAAGCTTGCTTCAGCTCTAAGAGCAAACCAACACTCCAGCAATATTTCTACTTAAGAGGTTAATCGACATGGATAACGATTAAGGCTTGGTGTCTTAGGTGTGAAACTGATCATGCTTTTCGCAGTATGAGGAAGGAAACTAATGCCTTGTATCAAAGCACAACGCATTTCAGCCTTCTCTAGAAAATCCCACTCTACGGAAGCCAGCTACGCTTTGGAGTTATAATGCTTTACCCACACATTTTGGAGGCCGAAATCTCCCCGCGGGGCTCAGGTGGTGGCTGACCAAGATGTGTGGTTCTCGGATTATAGGGCATGGGAGCGGTTCCCGTGCGCGGCACAGCCCGTGCTGCGTGCGCCCTCGCTCCTGGCACTTACGAGGTTTTCCGGCTCGAAGCCTCATCAGCAGAGCGCAAAGAGAAGCCGCTCCAGAGGCAGGAGGGTGAAAAGCAGCTCTGGCGGCGTTTGAACTGAAGTTGCTCGGGCAGAGAAACCGATCTGATGGCACATGAAGGGTCGGGGAGGGCAGAGGAGGGAAGGATGCGGAAGAGGGAATCGGGGGAGAACGTTTGAAGGAGGCAGGGAAAAGGTGGATGTGGGGAAGGGGACATTGAAATGGAAAATGAAAAGATGAGAGGGGGATATAAAAAAAAAGGAAGGAAGGAAATGAAGAGAAAAAAAAAATTAAGAGACATGTAATGTATACCTGACCTAACGCGTTTCTGGAATAGCTGATCGCAAACATGCCTCCCACAGAGAGCAGGATCAGACATCCTCCTCCAAACATAAGACCCTGCCTTCTCTGTTGAAGGAGGCAGGAATCGAAGCACACACCACAAACACTGAAATCACCTTTGCAACATCACAAAAAAAAAACTAGTCGAGTGATTTTGCTGCACTCCACAGCCTGTATCTCTTTGCCAGAGCTGTGCGTCTGCCTCCTCCTCTCCCTGATGTCTTTGATAGATTCCAGATCTCACACCCGCCACCACTCAGGCTGGAGGTGGATGGCAGCCACCGAACAGGAACTAAAAGGCCAACATTAGCATTGAGTGACAAACCAGAACTGAACCTCGACTGGAAGACACAGAAGAAATCTGCAGGTCCTCGCTGCTTCCATCTCTGTAGGACTCCTTTATGCTCACAGCACCACGTAACAAAGCTCTACAAAGCCCAGAAGACTCCAAACGTGCATAGAGTCAATCCCCTTCAGCGCTCCGAGCTGTGCCCCTGAGTTACTGTACTGCTAGCCTGAGGATGCTCTTCGGTATGTTTGGTAATAGGGAAGGATCGCAGGAGTGCAAGGTCCTGTGACAGAGCTGACTGACATGCAGCCTTGGGAAGGGATCCTGCCTTTCCCACAAACTAAAAAAAACAACCACTATTTGGAAAGAGAGGCTTCATAGTAAAGCCTGGGGTGGTGCTCAAATTAACATCAGGTTTGAAGCATGGAAGTGGCCTTGAAAAAATAAATCTTGTTCGTAGCAGGATGGATGGGATGTGCTGCTGCAAGAGACCTTTTTGGATGAGACACCACACCACAGCTCCAGCCTGGCCGGGCCCGTGGAAATCCTGAGATACTCTTTGGAGAAGAGTAATTGCTTCCTCTGTGCAAGTCATATTGTACCTGACGGAAACATATCACGCACCCTTAGATCGTTCTGCTGTTGGAAACAGAGGCAGTCTTATTCATTTCATTTCCTCAATTGCTGTGAGACGCTGCCCCGTGTTATTAGCTTAGCACTTCTTTCCACCTCAAAACCATCGGTACAACGACATGCTTCCTACGTACGTCGAGCCTGTACCGTGACACGAGGGAAGATGTAAAACAGTCTAATTGGAAAACCATCCTGACTCTTCTCACTCGGGCACTCGCTGCCTGTAGGTCACCTACTGCCTGCTTCGGTGCCTTACCGTAAGGTCGAGTGCCTGCCAGAGCGGGAGATGTTATTGCCAACCGGTGAGGGCAAATTGCTGCCTCTGTGCAGGTCTTCGATAGATCGGCTCCAAGGTTTGGACTTGTCCATCGAGTTTTCCACATTGTTCTCCAAACTCTCAAAGTCAAAACTGGAAGGAAACAGAAATTCCAAAGCTGGGTTAGACAGCAAAGATGCACATCGCCTTTTCCTTCCTGTTAAACATCTGCAGACTTCGCAGGTCCCAAAAGATTACAAAAAGAAAGGAAGAAAGCACCGCAAACTAATTTCCCTCCAGCTGCAATTCAGAGCGAGCTTCAAATACATAGTGCTGCAAATCTGGACCTTAAAGGGAGAAGCCAACCACACGAGCGCTCGGGTTCAGAGGGATCAAACAGCTATGTATTATTCCACCTCAATGTCAAATAAATACAGCGTTGGCCACTTAGCAGATGAACAGCATTACCTCGAAGGAAAGAGGGAGAACGCTTAAAGCTGTCTCCATTTTAATGCAATAAATCAATAGGCTGTGCAAGTACTAATTCAGTTTCCTCCATCAATATGTGACTGAGCATTTACACCGCCTCGTTGGCCCTCACTAATCTGCTAGCATATGTAATACATTACCATAATAACTATAGATTGTCTCTGATTTCTGATTCGCTGCCTGTTGCACGGCTCTTTCAAGCAAAAATTGCTTGTTCCCCTTACAGTTTTTGAGGTTATTACTCATGTTCACCACGTTAGAGAGGGAAAAAGCCCAGCAGGCTAACTTGCGCACGATTGTATAATTTTAGGAACAAAGTCTTCATACAAATACGTCTTTTTGCTGTGCACAGTTTTTTCCAGTGTTAGCAACATTTTCAAACATGTAATTTTCCTTCATTGATCCAGCTGCAACTCCACCAGAAATCTTGCTCTGTGCAATGGCAATATATACATCTGATGGCATCTTATTTAAAAATAAAACATAGCTCCACTCAGCCCGAGTTCCCAGCTACAACAGTGTCTGTAACCCACCACTCAGTTTCATACAATTTTATACAAAAATCTATTGCCACAATACAGTGAACGGAAAGCCCGTGGACACACAAGAACAAAGGTGGCTTTGCCCGCCAGGAGCTGTGAGCAGTGGTTAATGAGGGGATGGTGCTCTGAACACGGCAGGCACTATTACCCTCCTTGGGGCTGGGCGCTAATCACAAACTAATCACCTATTTCTAAGAGAGTCTGCAAGTTTCAATACATTCCTTGAGTTGCTTTTGCACTGTACCCTAAGACAGTCAGAGGCTACCAAGGCTAAAAAACATCAGTATAGCCTTAAAGATAAATAATCACAAAGATTAAAGGCTGTTTTTCCTCCGTAGGATGCTATAATTCAATAGTTTAGGACTAGCATTACCATTTTCCCTGCTTCTGCTCTGCAGCAGGTACACAGTATTGGCACGGAGCATGGCAGCCCTGCTACAGAAGCCAGGCACCTTATCAAGCATCTAATTGAGCATCCCATCAGCATTTCCCCCTCCTGGGGGTTTTGCTTAGCCCTGCAAGCCCAGCGAGTAGGAGGCCAGTCTTACTTACGTGACTGCGTACTGTGCGAACGACAAGTACTCCACCAGAACGTCCAGGCCTTTGTTTTCTTCATTCAAGAACTCCCTGACCCATCTGTTGGAAAAATCACCAGACATTGTCAGAGCATTTCACTGGTTTTGTGCAGTTACCGGAATTCTTTTCACAGAAACTGAAGACGCATCCATTGCAGGCAAGAGGGACTGAGTAAAACCTTTCTCACTGAGGAAAGGAGGACTTTGAAAAAACAGAAGTCTTTTGTTTATTTAGAGGGCTTTACAAATGTACTGAAACGAGCCTTTTTGCAGCGCCAGGACAAGAAAAACCCTGCACCTCAACGCATAAAACCTGCGCACCCTGCACTGCTTAGAAATTAGACATTCGGCCTAATAAACACCAGGGGCCATGGGTGTCCCGCAGAGCTCGGCTGCAGCACGGCCACCCAACTCTGCTTCCACGCTCCGTGGTGCCCAGGCAGGGGCTACGTCTGTCCTCTCATCTGTCCTCCAGCATATCTCCTGTTTATTTTCCACACCCTGGCCTCTGGCAGTCTTTCAGGTGCATACAGACAGCACCCGCGGAAGAGTAACAGCAGCAAGGGTCGGCTCTGACAGCCCAGGTGCGCACTGAACAGTCACTTTTGCCTTCTGCTATTTAAGAAGCGTTAACCTATTGCCGTGAATTTCAGTCTGACCATTACGCACAGCCTTTTTGGTCGACGCACTGAGGCTTCCTGTGCCGAGGCCTCGAGCAGACAGACGAAACGCGCAGAAATGAGACGGCCTGTTCAATAAAAACCTGCAGTCCTGGCGATGCTTTTACTTGTGCTATTTGAGAAGAATTTTCTGCTTTGCGAAAGCAAAATACTGGCAAGGTTACTTACAGGCAGGCTTCGTGAACTGTATCATGTTAAAGCTATAAACCAGCATGTTTTAATATACATATTTTTATAGCTGCAGGGCTATTACTATTCTAGACCCAATTATTCTCACTTTTGCCTTGACTTACTCAGGGTGAGCAGCAATCTATCGACGGCCTTCACAGAGATGTGGATTAACCCTATCATGAAAGGATTAAGGCTGAATTTTCGGAGGCGCCCAGCCATCCCTTACCTGAGCCCTTCAGGCTTTAACAATCAAGATAAGTGGCACCATTGCCTAGCATGCAGAGATGTTTTCTGGAAGACATCCGTCAGTAGATGCAAATCTAGTAAGACCAGAGGTCATCAAAAAGCCTTACCCGATGTGATTTGTTCTCAAGGAAATTTCCAGTTCTCGGAGTACTTGAGTAGACTCTTGGACTCGTCTTCTGAATTTCTGTCATGGGGTGAGAAGGCAAAAACAACACTTAGACTTCCGTGATGCCATTAAAAAAGCCAGCGTCTCACACAGCACAGACTGAACCCACAAAATACTCAGGCAAACTGAGAACCTCTCTCAGATCCCGAGGAATGCAACAACAACAGTCAGGCAGTCAACAAAAACAAACTCAGAAAAGTAACTTCTGCTCCCGTGGATATTTTGAGACTCCGGGATTAAGAAAATGAAAGGCCTGTAGATAAATACCCATTTCTTTACAATACAAGCTTTGTTTTAGCAACAGCCTCTCCACCGAGAACCAGTGTTTGGACGTCACTCTGAGCCATATGTTTTAATCTCACTTGTGACCTTACACCCACACCAAAAAACCGCCGTAATTTCTATCTAATTACCAAATTTGTGGACACGGCACTATTAATTTCTCCTTTCAAACAGCTCGTTGAGATCAGACATACTGTTACTCTGGTCCTCCATTAATTAGCTCAGAGTACAAAAACCCAACGCCTCATCTCCGGAGAGAGCCGATACAAGCTAACTGCCAGCAATAAAAGCCCACGTCTCGGGAAGCGAAGGCAAAATACTGATGTAGCAGGAGGCAAAGACGAGAGCCTGGGGCAGGGGGGCAGCACAGAAATAGGCAGCCTGCTCCCAGGCCACCACGGCAGACAGCAATAAAGCAGCTCAGTGCTTTACGGGCCCTTAGAAGCCACCAAACGGCGATTTCTTTAAAAATGTCTCATTTCCACGCTTTTAATTTTCCTGTTTCAAAGCTCAGCTCGGCTGAAAAGTCGCTGTTTCCCTGCGAAGAGCCGTCACAGTCCCAGTTACAAGCCCAAACGCACATCTTAGAGCCCCCTTCTCTTGGCCACGCGGGGTATCATCAGCGAAAACGCTGACCCAGCCTCGGCCACAGGCCTCGCTCCGGTAACCCGAGCTCTCCCCACAACATCGAGCATCCGTCCCGGAGCCCATTGGTAAATCTTTCCGACACGCAGCCCAGGCTGAGGAAAGGCTGCTGGTGATAGAGAATAATGCGACAAAAGAGAGGAACTCAATGGAGCTATTTTTAGGCTCCTTCGGTTTTGTCGTTTGCCATGGGACTCTTATAGTAGTATCAGGATAAGAAAGGCTCCAATGTGTGCCCAGGGACTCACCACAGCGCAAAGCCAAACGCTCGACGAATTTCAAAACCCCGCAGGAGGAAAACACAAAGACCCCTGTTCAGATGTTTTTAAATAAATAAATAAAGCAAACAACAGAAACCTACAATCAGCTACGGGCAAATCTTAAAGGTTTCCTCCTAAATGGCTTCCTATTCCTCGCCGCAGCCTCCGCCAAGAGAAGCCCTGTCGGAAGACATTACCGCGGCCCCGCAGACGAGGGCTCGGCGCGCCTGCAGGAGCAGCACCTCGAGCTGGCCCTGGCTGGAAGCACCGTGTCAGGATATGTATTTTACTGCGGGGCACCCGTCTCAGCTAATTGCAGGGCGGCACAAAGCAGCGACTGTGGAGGACAAGAGGAGCAGTCAATGGCAGGAACTGCTACGCTCTGCTCTGATTTTTTTTTAGGCTATGGGAACTATCAGCACAGGATATGAGCTGATGCCCACAGTGGTTAAATACCAAAGGTTGAGGGATGGTCCTCTGAATGGGATGTAAATTTTCACTCCTCAGATCCCTGGCAGCTATTTCTAAGAGCGGTGCAGGCACAGCACCACCTCCAGCCAACGCCGCGGGTGCAAGGAGGACCCCTCCGCACCTACACCCGTGTTTGGCTCCAGCAGCTCTCCTGTCATCGGGTGTCCACCTCAACTGACAAAGGCATCTTTGAAAGGCCAGGTGGAGTGCCTGAGTCTTCTGTGAGTCATTAGCAGACAATTCTGGATGAATATTAGGCAGAAGAATGCGTGAGGCTCTCTGATGGGACCGCAAGCAAGAGGTGAACGCGTGCCAGCTGAACCAATCCCTTCACGTGAATGCCGAGAACAACTCGGAGCTGCAGTTTACCTGCCACCAGCACTGCCCACATGGAAAGGCAGACCTAGAGCGTGGCTCAGTGACAATTTGTCAGACTATTTATTGAAGCTAAAGTTATTAAACCGATTTGTTTCGTGTGTCAGATGGTCCCTTTCTTTGCAACATCTGTTCCTCTTCCTAAGCTGCAAAAACCGCAGTGTCTTTCCAGTTTCTCTTTGTCTCTGCGTTTTGTTACATCTCCAAGACTTAGCTCAGCTACTTTCACAGAGCCTTTCACACAAAGGCAGGAAGGAACTGGGACCCCAGGACCATCCTCGTGGAGGAACGAGGACGAGAGGAAACAGGACGCTCCTCACCTTCCTGGTCACTGCCGGGTCCAGATAGCCCTTCAGCTTCTGGATGTACGTGTGCGGAGGGTTCTTCACTTGAAATCTTTCCTGCAAAGGACGTAAGAATAAACATCAGCCATTTTATAACATTTTTGTACCTACTTGTTATGTGTATGAAACACACACACCTACATATTTAAACATTTTATACATAATACGAATGTATATGTGCATACCCTATATTCACAAACACTCCATCTATGCACAGACAATATGCATGCAAATACCTTATTTACATGTGCCTTGATTTTCTGAAATTTGATATTTATACGGGAGGCGTAAAAGCCTAACATATTCAATGACCATTTTGGTTACACATATCAACAAACACATCTGAAAACAAAGGGCTTCTTCTTTTTATTCTATCCGCCTCCCCAAAACACAGCCATCGGTCCCTCCAACCCACCGTCGAATTCCAGCTGCAGCACCGTGGAGGGACAGGAACCGCAGGCACACCGTGACCCGCAGCCCCGGAGGCACAGCCCAGCCAAAAAACACCGAGCAGTGCCCGGCGGCACCAGCCCGGCAGCAACCCCGACCGGAGAGGGGCATCGGAGCTGGGCCAGGCCGGCACGCCACGTGCTGTCACCTGCGCTCCTCTCGAGGGCACACCGACCGCTGTGAAAGCCTCCCATCATGCTGAAAACCTTCCAAACATCCGTATTTCGAGTCCCTCCTGGTTTTTGCTTGCTTTTGCACGGCCAGGCTGACATTTGTTCTATAAAGCTGCTGTGAAGCACAAGTCAGGCTGCAAGGAGCGCGCTGCGTCCAAACCTGTTAAGAGCATTACCCAAAGTCCTGATACTATTTGTATCTTGGAAGAATTTTAAACTATTCTGCCCTCTCCCTCGAGGAAAGATCTCATAACAATTTCCTCCTGATGTTACAGCTTCGCATTTTATAACTGATACTTGAAACCTCCACTTATTAGGTCAGGATGCAATTTTGACTACATTATCTGGAAGTTATTTCATAACGAAGAGCGCGCTGCTGCCCAGTGTCCAGAACGTACTGTCTGAGCACCAAAACTTGTTCCTGTTATTATCTTGCTGCTTGCTGTAAAAAAAGCAATTTGTCATGGTCAGAAAGAAAAAATGGGCCAACAAATCTACCCTGCGGTCCACCAGCCCCGGGCTAGAGCTCTGAAAGACAAGAAGCAGACATTTCTTTCCTCTTTTTTAACGATTTTTCTTCCGCGCACCTTCACACAGATGTACGGGCCAAACTGCGACTCCTGGAATTCGGCATTTCCTTTTTATCTCAAAAACAGCTCCAGAAAGACAGAGCTTTTGGCAGGCAGCTCCCTGGCTGAAGGGGAGCCAAGGGTCCCTGTCACCCCTGTGCCACCCCACGCCGTGTCCCCCACCTCGCACCGCTCAGGGCCCTTTGTGCCCCCCTGCACTTCGAAAATAGCCACGAAAGGAGGTGATGGAGGGGAAGGAGGAAAGCAGGAACACCCACAGACGTTGGCAGACGTACACAGAGGAAATTAAAAGCACATCAAGTAAATCATGTAAAAGATTAAGATGTCACTACTCCAAGTACCTGAGTTGCTAGCTTAACTCGTGCACTTGGTGCAGAGCAGCTGGGACAGCTCCTCATTTACACTTACAGCCCTCACAGGGCAGTGTCAGCCAAGGCTTTACAGCGGGAGAAATACAAGTTATTTACAAGTAATTCCACCCATTAACTCATTTTAAAACTTCTTTTCTCTGCCAGACGGACAAAAACGGCACTTTGCTGCGAATGAGAGCGTGGGCCATGGCAGAGCAGCAGCTACCAGAGGTATCCGAACCTCGAAGACCACCACTTCTCTCTCCCCCACGGCAGGTGCCATGTCCAAACGCCACCGTTGGCACCTGCCAGGGAAGGAGTGGAGCACTGGGGCTGTCAGCGAGGAGCAGCGATGACACAGGAGCGCAGGGAGCAGCTCGTTAGTGTACAGCAGAATTATTTGGGTTGAGGGACTTTGAAGAAGTTATCCGTGAGTGGCAACGCTCTCCTCTTACTAGTAAGAAGCACGTGTGGCAAACATCTGCCAGTCCTGGAAACATTCTGGCTTTCTCGAGGGCATTTACTCCATCGGAGAGGCAAACACACACCCTGGCTGCCACCGAGGCACTGCTGTCCATGCCTAATTCACCTTCCGTAAGGACCATAAATAATGAGCTAAAAACTTGCTTTTTCCCGTCTTCTCCTCCTCTCCTCTTCTGGCAATCCGTAATTGCTCATCGGCCAAATCTGCTTTCAGAATAAAAATTTAATGGCCAGCAGTTTCACGCTCGTTGAACTGGGAGGGAAGGGATCCTTACCACACGCATCGAAAGCTTAAAATCTATATTCAGCTCTCCCAGTTTCACGGAGCCAGTCGGTGACACCAGGCCTCGGACGGCCCCGGTTCCCCCGGTGGTCACACAGAGCTGTGCCCACCAGCCACAACAAAGACAACAAATCCCAAGAGAATTCCATCTCCACGGCGTGACTCACGAGCGCTAGCTCTACCGACAGCCCCGAAACGAGAAAGGCACGGGCCGACAACGACCCTACCCTGCCTCTGTCCGCCACCTAGCATGTGAATTAATTTTGCACGAATAAAGGGCCCTTTCTTCCTCGACAACTTGCTGAGGAGCGGTGCTCCGTGCGGGGGAACCTCGGAGCTGAGAAGGACGAGCGCTGCCAGAGATGAGCCTGCCCCAGAGCGTCCCTTTGGAGCAATAAATGACGGGAATTCAGGGAAAGGCTTGAAGTGGGGGAGCACAACGCTGCTCCTGTGTCTCTTTCTCCAGCAGCCTCCAGCATTAGCACTTTCTTTTCCTGATGGATAAAAAAAAAAGAAGGGGGGGGGGGGGGGGAGGGCTTGATTTCAGCAGCAGAGAGGAACTGCTGGATTTCTGCGTTTCCCCTTCGATGCGATCCTAAGAACTCGATACATCCCTTGTTCACCCAAAGCTGGGAAACGTATTTATTCCGAAACCAGGAAACTGTGGCTTTTTCCAGAGATCTTCTGCTTCCAGAAACATTCAGGGCATTTTCTGCCTGAGTAACTATGCTAGTTCGTTTCGTTCTTCACATTCGTGCAGCAGGTAAGCTGGCAGGGTGTCACATTTTACCCACACTGGGTTCTTTAAGCACAAAACAAGCAGGGGGAGAGATTCACTGGTGTACAAAGCAAGTATTTTCCACGCAAAGGAGCCGTAAATAGCTGCTGTGGCACGTGCAAAGCGGCGAGAAACAGCCGGCTGTCAAAAGAAGCAGAGCTCCTGTGCAAGGTGGTAACAGCCCCACGTGGTGACATACAGCCGGAGACGTCACCTCTCCATCATCGTCCCTTCACACCATCCCCATGGGAGGTTTGGGGCCTACCTGAGGTATCTGTCCCCACATCCCAACCAGCCACACCAGAACCCCCCAGACCCACGGGCACCCACGGGAGAGCCGCCTGCAGCCCGCCCCGAAGGCACCTCCACCTTTTTCTCTCATTAAATCCGACAACCACAGTCAAAGCTTGTTTAATCTGAGTGTCGATGAGCACGAGTCCCTCTGCTTTCAGACGCTGTCCTTCCCCAGGCCACCGCGAACGCGGCTTGGTTTGGACAGGACCATCCCAAGGCACCACATCTCTGCGCTTGGGCTCTCCCCCGGGGGCTGCTGGAGGCCTCCACGTCCCAAAGGCCGCTTCCCGCCTCCTCTGGAGCCTCGCCACAGAAGGCCGAGAGGTCTGGAAACAACACGTGGAGGTATTTTGGGTGTCTGTCACCCCGGGTCCCTCCATTCCCCACACAGCTCCATCCAGCAGAGGCCCCGGTCTCTGCCCCTGCCCCGGTTTGCCATTAGAGGGCAATGAAGAACTTCCTACGATGCTCCCATCCTCGTCCTCCACGTCCATGTCTCGGGGCATGTCATCCTCTTCCCTGCTTGGATCCGTCCCAGCTCTGCTCCTCTCCCCACAGGACCTGCCACCGGGGCCTCCATGCCGGAGAGCGGCACTCAGCCGCAGGGAACTAATTGTCCTTTAACGTCCTTCTGTCCGTCCTGCTTGGATTTTTAGCTCCCCCCGGGACCGAGGTCACCTCACTGCCCACCCCACCTCGGTGACACACCGCCAGGATCATTGCGAACGTGTGAGTGGCGACAGGAATACCGGTTTTGTTCCTCTCCTCCTCCTTGAATTTACTCCTTGGTCACTGAGCCAGAGAGGCAGGGCGGCAAGCTTCCAGGAAAGCCACAGCAAAGCGCAAATGACTTCGAAGTTTTGCAGACAAAGGCACAGAAAATGCCACCCGGGATGAGTCCCCACAGCCAGCACAGCAAGCCTGTGACTCACAGGAAAGGGCACAAACCTAATCAAGGCAGATCTGAAATTATTATTATTATTATTATTATTATTATTATTATTATTAGGCATGAGACCAGTAGCTCCCCGCGTTTTTTAATCTCACTTTTTTAAAAATAAGAGTTACTTTTCTGGGCCGAATTCTCTCCTTCAGTAGTCTCGAAATGTTTCACAGCCCAACGCCCAGGGCCTGCCTCGCAGACCACTCAGCAAATTCCCCGTAAGAGCAACTTCTGGGTCTTTTCCCTTTCCGACAAGCTGAACGCCAGCACAGGAAGGTAAGAAATAAGCCTGCAAACTGCTATGCTGACTGACATCCTCTGTCCTTCAGTAGCCAAAATAGAGGTGTGATGGCTGGTACCAACAGAAAATAGCCGAAATTTGCTTCCACATTAAAGCCTACACGTCCCACACAAAATCCTGGAAGTGTTTTCGGCTACGTACGGAGCTGACACGGGCTGACATAAATATTTCAGGCACCATCTGCTGTATCAGTGCTGCTACAGACACCTGCTTCACGCTGCTCCGCTTTCGAGCGGCCGGCAAACACCCACCGGGGACGTCGGGGCAGATGCGACCCAGCACGGGTACGCAGCCCCTCGCTGCCCGAGCTCGTCCCCGGCTCGGTGGGACCCCGGGACGCGTGGCACACGGCATCCCCCTTCCCTTGGGACCTCCCAGCGAGGCTCCTGCTGTGTGCTGCGTCCCCTTCTCAGAGCAACGAGGAGCGGACTCTGACCGCGGGGAGGGCCGGGGGTGTTGTGAAAGGAGCTGTTAGCCACGCAGTCACGGCCGCTGCAAACTTCCTCCGCTGTGCTCCCACCCGCCCGTCCCTCCCGGCTCGCTGCCGGGCTCGGGAGTGAATCAGCAGCAGCTGTGCTGCGGAGGGTGGGTCTGCTCTGCGGTGGGAGCGCGCACACCACGGTGTCCTGGCTCTGGCTGGGATGCTCACTTTTCAAGGAAACGTCCCACTCCGTCAGTCCCAGATCAATGATTTTAATCAGCCGTCACACACACAGCCGCCCTTACCTGGTCGCAGATGAGCTCCCACTTCTTCTCGTTGTCGTACTGCCGCAGCAGCCGGGCTTTGTCGGGCGGCAAGTTCATCGCGTTCTGCGGGGAGAGAGAAAGCGAACGTGAGGGACCACAGCGGGGGAGTCAGACACGAGCAAACCGAGGCGACATGGCTGCGGTTGCTCTGATTGTTTTATGTGAATTCCCGTTGACAGAGTTACGCAGAAGCCTTCCCTCTCAGCGTTGTCCTTGGCCCCAGAAGCAGCACCGAGCTACGCGGCAGGGCCTGGCAGCGGCAGGAGGCAGTGAGCGGGGCGCTGCCGCCCACCACGGCCCCTCTGCCCCCTCTCTGCCCCTGCCTGAGCACGTCGATAAGGGAAGCGCCCAACTCGGCACGCCGAGCGCTGCAGAAGGCCACTTTTCTCCAGAAAAAGTCCTGAAATGCCATTTCATTTCAACAGCCCAGGGCCAGGTCCCAAAAGCAGGGCACGGTTTGAGGAGAGCCCTGCACACACGGCGTCTGGAGAGCCTCCCTCTCGGCCGAGCGCCGCGCAGGAAGGCCAAGTGCCTGAAGCACCTCTCCGTCTGCAGCTCACGTTCTCCTCGGCACACTCGGCTGGCCACGGAGTCACCCGAATTCACCCCCCAGGGACGAATTAGGCATGTCTAGGTACCAAGACACTGTGCTCTAGCAGGACGCACCTCCACAGCACATGGGTCAGTAGGCTTTGTCAAACCCAGCCTGTCCTGGGGGTGCAGGGTCACACTGCGACCGCAACAGCACCGGGACACAAGTGGCACACGGCAAGTGCTGGGCACATGACGGAGCGGTAACGGAGGAATTTCGACGCGGATGTCGAGTGGTTACACAGTAGGCGTTGGTATTTGGTTGGCACTGCACTTCATCAGAAGAGCTGAGCCACGACAGGACAGGCGGGTACCGTGGGGGCACTCACCGTGCCACTGCGAGGCTGCGCGGCGCTGCCAGCACCAGCAGGCGTGGAACAAAGCGGGTTAAAGCCGAGAGCTGACCTGGCAGTGGCTGCTGATCTCACACCGACACCCCCGCACCGCATCCCGGCACTCGGGGGGAGCACAGTCATTCCTGTCCCCAGCGCCGATTTCTTTTGAAATCCTTGGCGTGGCTGCAAACGTCTCTTCCTGCCGGGAATGCTCCGACACCCGGGGCCCCCCGGGCGCACCCTGACCTCCCGGTCTCCGCAGGATCCCCGAGCAAGGCAAGCAGGTCTCCAGCCCATCTGGCCTCCTGCGTCTCGCAGATGCGCTTGCTGCTCTCCCACAGGACCCCATCTACCTCCACCCCAGCGGATGAGCGTCACCTGCAGCTGCAAGGACTGCTCTTCCCAAGGCTTATTTTCTATCAGATAACAAACGCTCTTCTTTTTGCTCATCCATGCTGTCACGTTGACGGTACTTATAGGCTGCGATCCTATCTGCCCTTGATTCCTCTCTCGGCCTCTTAGCATACACCTTATCAGCTCTACTTATCATTCCAGCGCACTCCTTGGTATTTTTCCTGGGGCTTTTTCAAGTGCCATTCCTTCCCTCTGAGGACGCAAACATTTCAGAGCCCCACTACGGCTCAGCCGCAGGAAAAGCCCCGCCGTTTAGCTGCAATGAACGCCTTACTGAATTGCGACTGTAGCTGATAGCTCACCGAACCCAGCTGCCCGGAAACCTCAGCAGAATCCAGCCACGGCAAGAGCCTGAACCAGGGAGAACAAGAGCGAGGTCGGTGTGATCTCATTTCGAGATGAGTTCAACCTGACCTCACCCCACCAGGCGAACTCCTTCACTCCGCATCTTTGTGCTGCACACGACCACCTCGTGTACTCCAATCACAATTACAGCCCCCCCGCTCGTTACATCTCCTGCTTTGAAGGCTTTCGATGGCTCTGCCGCCCTGCTCCTCCACCCTGCTCCTCCACCGGCACCTTCACCACCTCCCCCAAGCAACTCCCCGCCGTGCTGCTGTCTGCAGCGGCCGCTTTCCAGCCCCAGTCTGGCTCCCCACGCACATAACTTCTCCTTTTCCCCGCAAATTCCTAAGTTATTCACGTCTGCTGCTGCGTGCCAAGTAATATAGGTAAGGTTTCCATTCCGCTTGCTCCAGACTGGCACTATAAAGCTAGAACTTGAATTAATCACAGTAGCAGATGGAAAACCGGGGGAAATACTAGCAGGCCTACCAAATATTAAATTGCTGGAGAGTTAAAAATAAAACCAGCAGCACATCAAGGAAATATATATTTTTAACCTATTGAACAAAACTGGGCTCTGTCCAACTTGGCACCCCCAGCGGCGGCTCCGAAGCCCGTGCCAGACGCTTCGGCAACGCGCTGCGTACCCAGACTTGTCCAGAGCCGGCCTCGTTCCACCCAAACACACCTCGCACACGGCTGCCTTCCTTTGACCATTTCCTGACGATTTTATCTGTGACAACGAGAGTTAAGTGACCCAGGGCAGGTCCCCGCACTGCCACCACCGCCACCCAAACCCAAGCCTTTCCCCAAGGAGCGAGCACACCCCCAAAAGGCAGGGAATAAAATCTCCCGTCTTAAGGCCCCCCCTAAACCAGCTTTGTCACCGAGAGCTGGACTCGCCTGCCTGTCTTCCTCCCCCAGGAAAAGCAGAAAAGGGCATCACAGCCCAAACTGGGTTTTGAGGTGCCAAAGCACCTGCATTTACCGGGAGGACAGCGCAGCTTGTGGGTCTTGGCACTGAAGCCCTGCTCAGGGCACAAAACGCGGTTCCCCTGCTGGGGACATCCCCCGGCTGTGCGGCCCAAGGCTGGCTGGCTCGCTTGCATCTCTCCGGACCAACAAGTGACAAGAAAAAAGGGAAGCCCTTCCAAGCAGAGCTCCTTCAGGAGCACGGGGGCACACGGTCAGGGGTACGCAGCGAAAGCGCTCCAGCAGCACGCCGGGCGCCACCCAGGGCCAAAGCGCCCCAGGGAGGTGGGAATTTGGGAACAGAAATACCTGCAGAGGAGGGGCCGAACCAGCCCTGTCACCAAAATGTCACAACGCCTGCGGTGACTTCTGGAGGGCCGGCATGTGGCCTGCAGGCTGCTGGGGCCAAGCCTGCTTTTTGTGACCTGTTCCTCGCTTTAGAGAAGGAAAAGGCTTGCTGCTTTGGAAGACAAACGCAGCAGCAGTTTGAGTGACTCAAAGACATAAGCACCGCTAATTAACGGCGTTAAGCTGGTGCTCTTTCTTATTAATCTTATCATCTTTAAGTCCAAATCCCTTTTATTTATGAATCCTGACATTGATGTGCTAGCCTCGAACGCGGCCGAGTCCTCCTAATCCATCCGCTCACACGGAAGGCCCGGCGTGCTTTAGTAAGCCCGTTAGGGCACAGCTACTCAAACACGAGACGTTTCCTCCAGCCTCCAAGAGACAAAAAAGCATTTGCTGTTCCCTGGAGCTTCCCGGGGTGCCCAGGAGCCGGGGGGGCACGGCCGCATCCTGCAGGGCTCAGCCTCTGCGGGGAGGTGCACGGCGCCGGCTCCCAGCCTTTGAACTCCGCATCACCGCACCTTGTGCTGTTGCTTGGGGCCTGCCTTAGAACTTGGGATGCGGTGGTGACATTGAATTTCAGTTCGGTGAACGTTTCCTCCCGCCGAGGAAACGTGACGGGAAGCCGCGGTGCCCGTGGTGGCAGGGCAGGGCGCAGGGCCGAGACGCGACAGAGCAGCTTACGTTCCTGAGGCCTAATTCCCCGCGCACTTTCTCCTTCTGCCTTTGCTCCGACTGGGATCATTTCTGATTTGCACGAGCACTCAGAGAGAAAAGCAAACCTTTGCAGTTTTTGGCTCCGCGGTAGTATTGACGGAGCAGCTCAGGGCTTTAACACACATAAAGCAATATTCTCGGCCTTTGTAAATCAGATTCAGATCTACGTACCGGCATCAACCTTTTGCTCGTTACCCCAGCGACTGCAGCCTTCGAGGACCCCCTGTCCCCACCTGGATTTCCCTAACCGGAGGTTATTCCCCAGCTCCTCTGCTGAACTCCCCAGTCCCTCGCAGCCTGCAGCCAGCCTCGTCCCGCCGCGTTTCATCTCCGGCTCTCCTGGTTTCATCTCCGCCGTCTCCTCCGTGATGAGCTGCAGCCCTCATTTTTTCTGCATTATGGTCAGGACTGTTTTAAGGCACAGCCTGAATTATGTTAAGCTTTTATTAATGTCTGGTGAGTCCTTACAGAATAAATCCAAAATTGGTCCATAAGTCAAATCCGTACCTCCCGACTTCATCAAGCTGAAGGAAAGCAGGCGCCTTTCCTGGCTGGGGAGAGCCTGGGAAGAAAATCTGGGCTCTTCAGCAGACCCAGGCTCGCTTCTTGGCACTGCCAGGTGCCCAGGTCTCTCCAGAAACCAGAATCAGAAAGGAACCAATATTCTTGTACGATACGAAAACTGAGCTTTTGGAAAGCTTCACCTTCCAGCCCCGCTCTGCCGTGTTTATTTAGGAAAGCTAGAAGCAAGTGAAGCAATCCTGGGTGTGTTGACTTTCTGAGGAATCCATGCTAAAATTAAATGTACTCATTGTTCTAATCCTCCTTCTCCCCTTTTTTTTTTTCTTATTAAACTGTTATTTGATCTAAAAATGCGGATGCTCTCGCTGATGAGCCCTTTCTGCCGCTAAGGGCAGAAACTTCAGTGCCAGGCGAGTTGCTGACATCCACACACCAGGCTCAGGAGTGTTTCAGACACTGCGTCCAGCCACAAACAGCTATGTATGTGTTGTTTTTTCTTTCTCCATAAAGCTTCAAACCTCATTTACGAGCTCCCCTAAGAAGCAGCGGCAATGAGGACGCGCTCCCTCTCAAGAAACAGGACCGGAATAAAATAAGACCAAGTGGTTAATCCTGCCCAGCGATTTCACACACACCCTGTGCCCCTGCCAGCAGCAGCCACACGTGTTCCTGGGAGTCCGGCTCGGTCCAGCAGAAGCACACGCCAACGCCGGTCCTGCTGGAAGTCACGACGCCTCTGACACCCGCTGCTGAAACTTCATCCCAGAAGCACCTCGAACGATGTGGTGGCCAACGACGGCTGCTCCCACCACAGGGCTGTTTGCGCCGTTCGGAAGCTCCGACCCAGCCTAATACTTCACAGGCCTTGGAAAAGCTGAAACCTCATTAATTCACCGCTGGGACATCGCTTCGTGCTGCGGCAGCTCCGTGGCCCGGCTGACTCACCCGTCCCGGCAGATGGCTGCGAGCACACCCAGCGCTTCCCTCGCTCGTCCGAGCGCTCTCGCTGCTGGTAAGGCAAACTGCATCCTTCACAGGAGTCAGCCCCGACGTACCTGCAGCCGGATCCCGGCAGGAGGATCCTGTCCGTGCCCTCTGGGGACACCTCCAACACCGCCTCCGAGCTCCTCGCTGCTAGCTTTCCCAGCTCGCCCTCTCCGCAGACAACCTGCGAGGTCAGCCTCAACGGGGAAAAGCTGCAAGCTCTCAACAAAGCTGTAAAAAAAGAGGTTAGAGAAACTTCCTCTGGCTGGAATCCTGAAAGCAGCTGAGGATCCCATCGTGCTGCAAGCATGATAGGAAGAGGCCTTCTCCCACCCCAAGTGCGCAGGTGGCGTGGGGTCGATGTTAGCGGATGCTCTCTCCCCTTACCCTCCTGTCATCGCTGTGCTGGACTGTAACAGGTCACGGGACGGTGAAAGGGTGCCTATAAAACATCCAGCTGGCTTCATTGTTCACGCTGGTGTTCATAAGACACAACAAAGAAAGCGCTCCCTTCCTCAACCCAGCATTTCAAGGATGAATATCACACAGAAACTTAGAGTTGCACAGCCACATTTGGCTGGTAGCACAGAAATGCCCCTGAACACGCAAACTAAAAACCTGAATTCACTGGAAACCTGGATGGTTTGCATTTATCTGATTGCACCTCTTCCCCTCCGTGCACGTACATACGCATACGAACACGTTCTGTTGAGTTTTTTAAGGTAATACATACGGACATTGAACCGATCTACTTGAACGAGTCCAGAAAAATTAAAAAATAAAAAGCCAGGACCAAACGTGAACACCAACGCCCCACAAACACGCGTAAAAGCCCCCAGACAGCAGAACAGAAGGCGGTGAGACTTACGGCGGGCACAGACCGAAGGAGGGGAAGTTCCACCTCAAACCTAAGACCAGACACTGCTCCACTCTGCCCAGAGGGGTGAGGTTCGTACACAACCACAACGCAACGAACAAAAGCTAACAGGCCATGAAAACCCCACGGCCGCCTCGTGCCAGTCGCAGGACGCAGGGGAAACCCCAGAGCTCAAGAGGCCGAGGCTCTCCACGAGGTGCACTGGATGCCCTCAGACTGAGCAAGCAAGAAGCAGCTTCAGACCCAGGGGAACTGTTACAGGAGAGCTGGAAACCTGGGCTTGTGCTGGAAATATTTACAGGTCGAACCGCTGCAGGAACCCAGCAGAAGAGGCGCACGCGAGACAAAGCAAACCCCAAACGTGTGACTTGTAGCCGTAACGAGAAGTTCTTCGTGCAGCAGGACCACTCTGTGCTTTGTAACTGACCCCCAAGGCCCTTCCTGCCTTATTTTACATCAGCCTGGGCTGACAATGAGGTAGTAAAAACGCGTGGCACACAAGCACACACACCCCATCATACGAATAATCCTAAAAATGACGTGCCTTCAAACTACCGGCCCCGGTATTTGGTGCCACCAATTTGGCGTCACCTTTTCCCGTATCTCAAGTATTTTTTTTCTGTTGCCTTTCAGCGCCGAGGTGTCGGGCCCCAAGCATTTAGCAACTGCTTAAAGGGAAGCACCAGGATCTGCCTGGGCAGTCGGCTGAGCAGATCCTTTGGTCAAGGGCAGAGCCGCGGCGTGGCCGCGAGGGCCGAGAGCACCGCGAGGGAACACAACCAGGACGGGCTCGGTGCTGACAAGCAACAAGCAGGCAGAGCAAAGCACCGAAAAGCACTAAGAGACATCAGAAGCCCTGGGGCCCGCGCGGCAAAGCCCCCGGGACGCCATCCCCAGGATGCAAAGTTCGCAGCCGTTTTACTGGGGGCTTTGGCGAGGCTGCCTGAGAATGGGACTGCATCCACAAAGCCCCGCCGACACCTCCCCTCGGGAAGCACACCGCCTCCGAGCGGCTCACGGCCCCGGTTACTCCTTAAACGCTTTGACTGCGGCCTTCCCAGCACGGCTCCCCAGGTTCGGGGCTAGGCCAAGAAACGCTCGCGCCTTCCCGTTAAAGTTTCTGCTAGGTTAAGTTTTTCCAAATAAAGCCCTAACCACATTTTCTGGGCTTCTGCTTCTGCTCAGCGCGCTGAAGCTTCCAGCGCGCGCCGGAGTCGCTCGCGCTTCGCGGATTTCATCTCTCCCCAGCCTAGAAAGCTGCACTGCTTCTAGCCCACTGCCACCGAGTCACCGCGGGGCGCCCGGCCGAACGTCACGCTCACGCAGGAACCCCAAACGAGGTGTTAGAGGCAGAGGCCTGCACGTGGAAGGTACTTGCTCAACGGCTGGAAAACGGTGGGGCCGTTCTGGAGGTTTTGACCTCTGTGAGACCATCAGCGAACTTTCGGAGACGTCCCGCTGGCAGCACACGTGCGTGGACACCTAGGGACAAAGCACGGGCGCCGTCCCTATCGCTCTTACACCCAGTGCAATGAATTTGTTTTTGTTTTTCCATTCTCAGCTTCGTTCCTTACCAGCAGGACACGAGGAGAGGAGTCACACCGCGGGGCTCGCCGCAGCCTGCCAGCTGAGGGCTCCTCTCCAGCCCCAGCCCAACCTCGGGGTCGCCGTTACTCCCACCGCTCCTCTCACCTGACGGCAACGCGCTACAAGGGCCTTTGTTTATCCACAAACACCTTTCTAATTTAATCTTGTCATCTCGGAGACAGTTCACCTGCTAACCCCCCAGATACCAGCCTGGTGACTTGCAGAGCGAGGAGTGTAAACAGAAGGCGCTCAGACTTCATCCAAAACCCTTGGATGGGCGCTGATGAACTGCAACCAGCAACATGACGGGGCACTGCCCTGCACCGCCGCACCTCCTGCCGCAGCCCAGCACGGCCCTGAGCTGTTCGGGGCGGGACTCAGAGGCTCCTGCAGAGTCCGGAGGATGATCCCGAGGCACCTGCAGCACCCGGGGCACGAAGCAGACTCACCGGGCGCTCCTGGAGCAGGCACTGCAAGGCAAGCAGGGCGCCCACGGTGCTTAGAGAGACGCCAGACGGCCCCGTTCCGGTGACGGCACTTCCAAAACCTCCTAACATCCCTGCCAAAGAGGTGTTAACAAAACTGAGGTCATGTTTACATTCGATGCACATACACACTTTTTATTGCTGTCTAGCTTACGGTGTGAAAGCTGCCTGCTACCTGGCCGTAAATCTCCCTCCCTGAGCTAAATCCCGGCGCTTTCCATTCGGCTGCTGGGCAGGAACAAAACCCCTTTTTTACCCTTTTTTACCCCGGGGCTGCTCCCAGCTAGGCTGGAGCTGCGGGTGAGCTTTGCCGGGGCTCCTCGCAGCACGTGGAAGCCGCGTCCAGCGCCTGGCAAAGCTCCGTCCCCGCGAGGTCCCAGCACGCACAGCCCTGCTGCGAGCTGTAAATCCCCCCCTTGTGCTTCGTCATGGTGCTGAGAAATGGAAGCGGCTATCAGAGGGCGGTGGGGCTGTTGCACAACCGTCCCGACAGGACAGGGAGGATGAGAGCAGCTTTCCCGGGAAGAGCTGTCCCGAGTGCCTCCGCTCCTTCCCCCTGAGGGAAGCTCGGAGCTCACGGCCCTCCCGTGCCCCTCCTGCAGTTCCCTCCTTATGACCTTGGCGCTGTAAAGATCAACAAAAGAAGGGGAAGAAAAAGGAGGCTAAGCCACCTAATGCCTTTCCAGAAGGCTCTGCCGCTCTCTAAGAGCCCCAAATTAACCGGTAATGCTCTTTTCATTAACCCCCATTAAGGAGCACGCCGCTCGCAGCACTGCTTGCTCCGACCCAAGCCCTCCAGGCTCGCTCCCAGACCCGTTCCTCCGCCGCCCTTGGTCGCCGACCACCAAGGCTCATTAATTAGGCAGCGTTAGAGAGGAACACGGCTGCGAGGAGGAAGCTGGGCTGGGTGCTTCACAAAGCCCTGCCGCAGGAACCACGCACCTCCACCTGCAGATCCCGGAACGAGCCGGCCGCCTGCCGTAAGCATCAGGACGGAGCACACCCGAGCTCAGCACCACCGAAAGAAACACAGACCTGAAAACAGCACCACTGAGCACCCATGAAATTCCCTGTTTTAACACCCAAGTCACTCGGGCACACACGACAGCCCGAGCTCCAGCTAATTAGTCTGCCTTTTCCGCCCCGCTAACGAGGCTGGGGAAGGAGCCCTGCGGAGGGGAAACGGGGCTGAGCCCAGGGAGCTGCCCCGTCCCCATCTCCGTGGGGAGCAGTGGAGGCAGAGGCAGGGCTCGGCCCCGAGGCCCTTCTCCAAAGCGGGTAGCTCAGGGAAGGAGCCACTTCGGGACGGAGAAATGCGGTCGTTGGGTCGAGTTTTGCACAACAAAATCCCCTTGCCCCACTCTGGGGCCAGCTCCTGCACAGCACTAAACACCCAGCACCAGGTAAACGTCCACCAACTTCTGCTCGGACAGCAGGGGAAGGAGAAAGGCGGCTGGGACAGCGGCGGCAGGGAGATGCACGGGAGCTGCAGCTGCAGAGGTCCCTGCCCGGATTTCTCTTTCGTGGCACGCACCTGCACAGGCTGCGGAGCACGTAAAAATAGCTGTAAAACCCCAAATACCCCGTCCAGCCCGGAGCCTGCCTGTAATTTGGGATCACGCCGTTCCCTCCGCCCTGCTCCTCCTGCTTTTGGCTGCGAGGAGGGGACAGCGCCGTGCCAGCCACCTCCCCGCGCCTTCCCCTCGCTCATCTCCCAGTGGAGCTGGTGCCACCGGGTGTGCACTCCCCATCCGAAAGCAGGTCGGTGGTACCAGCACCGGGTACCGGCCAGCTGAACGGGAATACAGCCCATCCCCTGCGAACCAGCGACACCTCCACCACGTCTTCCCCCCGAGGGGCATTGATTTCACTGCTTTTGCTTATCCCAGCTAGCATGAAATGTCCCCAGGCAAGCCCTGAGCATCGCTTTCTCCCCAGATACTCATCAGCCAGGTTGTTAGAAAACGGGAAAGGAGCTTTTGGAGGTAAGTGTCATTACTTCACAGCCAGCGTTCCCCATTAACTGCGATTCACGCCATTAAAATGGGTGGTTTTACTGGTCGGTTACACAGCTAATGCCAGCTGAAATTATGCGCTGTTGGTGTAAAATGAGCCAGAAAGAGAGCGTTGTAAGGCCGGCGTGAAGCTCCCCGAACACCACATCCATCTGAGTTCCTCTCTGCAGGAGCCGGTGCAGACCTGGCGGGTGATGCCCACCCTAACGCCCTGCCGAGGGGAACACAGAGCAACCAGGCACTTTGCAGCACCACGGGATTACAAAAGATGATCAATTCCCGAATCGCCCAGCTCGAAAAGTCGCAATTCATGCTTCTTTGCTCCCAGGACATCGGGTCTCGTAGTTAACAGCCAGCAGCCTGCAGGGCTCCTGCGCCGGGGAACCTCGAGCTCTGCCAGCACGGCACGGCCGTGGATCGGTGCTGGCAAGCTCCTCCTGCCAGCGCAGTGGAGCAGCAAAGCGGAGCAGGTAGGTCGAGAAATAGCCGCTTCCAATCCTTCACCTGCAAGTCCGAGAGCCGTGCTCACAGCTGAAGGACGTCTGCACGCGAGAGAAGAGCCTGCGCTCCCTGCAATGCAACAAAAACGCAGAAGGCGCACAGGATCAGACACATAAGGTCACGCTGGACAACAAAAATAACCATCTGTTGAAGGGGGGACAGCACAACGCTGTTCTTTAACGGATTTCTTGCATCTCCCCCCGTGTGTCTGTCTGCAGGGCTGTGGCGGCAGCACCTCTCTCGGTGTTTCACATTTTTAGCACCCTGCGTTTCCAGCTAAAAGGCAGTTCTTTGCATCGATACCAGCAATAAATCACCTCCAGGAGCACAACGCGAGGCCTCTCCTTCAGGCAGCCACTCGGTTTGGGGGCAGGACGGGGCCGGGAGGTGCTGGCCCCGGTGGCCACCGGCCCGGGGACGTCCCGCTGCTGGCAGCGAGCGCTGCGCTTGTGCAATCCGCTCCTCCGGCCATCCCCAGCAGCAGGCATCTTCTTCCAAAAGCAGTCGTCAGAAGAAAAACAGAACCACCCAAAATTGAACATCACTCAACCGCTTGAGAAAGAATAAACGATCTTCATTTCCAGCCCTCCCGGAGACAGAGTTCATCCGCACCCCGGCCAGAGCCAAAGCCCGGCGCGACGGCAGCCGGGGCTGCGGCAGCGGCGGAGCAGGACGTGCCCCACGGCCCGTGCCGGATCGCTCCGTGCCCACCAAAACGTGAGCAGCCCGCACAGGGTGGCCTGAGCAGGCAGAAGGTGCCGTGCCCGTGGCTGTCCTCCTCCCTGCTGGAGCACCGGCTGCAGAGGAGGCAGGCGTCCTTATCAGCAGGAGCTGGAGGTGCCTGAAAACTAGTGAATGCAATTGTACACGGATCTAAATCACAGCAGCCACCTGGCAAGATGCTCCCTGCACCAGCCAAGCAGGACCAGGTGGAGAGGAGATCACCGGGGTGCCGGAGGGGTGCTGGCACCCGTGGCCAGTCCCAGCACCACCAGCAAGGATTTTGAGGTGTGAGGGAGACCCAGCGAGCTGTCACACACAGCCCACGGGCCAGCCAGGCTGCGGCACGCAGGCAGGACCCCCCCGCCACGTCCTCCCCGCAGATACACCCAGCAAACCTCGCTCCAGACCTCTGGGCGTAGCTCCGAGGGGATTTCTCAGTTCCTGCACCTCCTCTCTTCCCTGACAAACAGCGTCTCGACGGCCAGCCAAGCATGAGGGCAGAGGGTTATTTTAATAGAACATGTTTTACCAATTAGGATCTTGAGATATCCACCAAAACATCTAACGCAACGCAGGAAAGCCGTCAATAAAGCTCCGCACGCGCACCGGGGTCTTCCAGGCACCATCTGAAGCTGCAGGTGCTTTGTTCTACTGCTCGCAAGGCCATCACCAGAACCCCTTGAGATCCATCTCAAATGGGTTTAATTAATGACAGCTCCTCATCTCCTGGCCCGTGCCGTTCCCCTTCTCTTCCACCACAGCTCCTCGTGCACAAGCTGCCTGTGGTTAGCGCCTGCTCCATGACAATGGGCTGCTGGGGCAGGACATCAGGGAGCTACAAATAACACTGGTATCAGCGCTGACCAAGGCCTGTTATGATTTAATTTAACAGTTAAGGACCATTAAAATTAGGACCATCCTGCCCACTACAAAGAACAGCTCCTGCCCACCCCGTGCCATTCACATGAGCACAAGGGATCGTTTATGGGTGCTTTGGTGGAAAAACTACTGCGCTGGGGTTAGTAATGTAAAATGTAATAAATGAGGTTAGGACGCAGCAGGACCCTGATTTCTTCCAGTCAGAGCAACCTCCTAATGACATTACCAAGCAGATTTTTAAGCTAATTCCCAGCCCTTACCGTCACCTGGTTTCCACACAGCTCAGGGAGATGTCTTTACCAGCGTTTCTAAGGGAGATATCTTTATTCAGCTTAGTTCTGTTCTTGCTGAAGTCTGCCCCGTGCTGAACTCTTAGCCCCGCTGTTTGTGTAGATGGGACAGCCACCCGTCCCACCTCAAACCCAAAGTGCTTGAAGAATGGGAAACCTTTTTAACACACTCCTCTTCTGATTTCCTGACGCAAGCCACACCAGCCCTGGAGGACTGATTTATCAGCCGAATTTCTGTCCCCAGGACACAGCAGACATTCCTCGCACCACTGGGAAACCCCATGCCAGCCCCAGGACCCGGCGGGACTGGTTTTGTGAGGAGTTAATAATAAGCACAGGGAGCCCAAGGCGGGGAGGTGAGGAACGGCGCGAGGGCAGCCGGGCCCCGCTGCGCACCCGTACGCGGCGCTGAGGCGATCGGGGACAGCTCTGCAGCCATCAAAAAAGGATGGGGGCCACAACAAGGAGACTGGCCCCCGACATCCTGAGGACACCTGGTGTGACTTCTGTGATCCCCATGACCGCGAAAAGGCAGAGCCCTTCACCTTCGATATCCCTGTCAGGCCAGCAGGCCCTGCAGCACGCTCGGCACACACCTCCGCGCAGCGCCCTTCCTGACTAGAAATTCGTTCCTGACTAGAAATTCGTGCCTCCCCCTGTGCTAAGCCATGACTTCATTACTCACTGCTCGTGCAGAACGTGGCTCTGGCTTGGAAAGGCGTTATATTGATTTCCTGGCACACGACATCTGTTGAAATGGGCGTTGGTACTAGTTTCCTGTCTGAGTTGTTTTAAGCCAAAGTACAAAGCCTGATATTTATGCTGATGTTTATGTTGCTCATATGTAGACATAGCTTTGACTTTTTTGTTTAAATCAATAGAATGATTTTATTATACGTCTTGTGAGCAAGAGCTATCTTACAAGCAGGCCAAGCCAAAAACTCCCGCTGAACTCAGCAGCACGCCTTTGCCATCCTCGCTATTTTCACCATCAACACCCCAGACGAGCACAACCCTCTATCCCTACTTTTTACAAAATTAATCACAGTGGATCAAATTGTTAACCTACAGGCACATACACTGGAAAATGTGTCCCTTAAGACATTCTGGATAACCCCTTTGGGAGATCTGCGCAGCTCCAGGCCAAATCCTGGCCCATGGCTCTGGGTACAAGGACCTGCCAGCCCCGAGAGCTGCGGCCCCAGGGGAGGCAGGGAACCCCCAGAACCCCAGCCACAGGAGGTGGGACACCAGGATTCACTCAGGGGAATTTTGTGAATCAATTCCAGGTGCTCCAGAGACTGCAAGGGCAGGCAGGACTGCCGCCGAGGAGGTCTGAACTCCGCTCCCAGAGCTGGGCGCTGACCAGATCTGTGCGCAGACACCGCCTTTGGAAGGGGATACAGCTGTTTCGGGGATTAGGTATTGATTCAGGAACCTTCAGATCCCAGCAAGTTTTCTTAACTGCTGACGAAGAGGCAGCCAAATTGTTAACGTGACTACAGGAACAACCCACGGAAATACAGCAGCACCAGAAGACCTTTCTGACAGACCTCCCCAGCTCCACGCCTCGCCGGGAGGCTGTGCCCTTGGGCAATCACTCCCATCCCAATTCCTTCCTGCTCAGGTTTCTCCCATCCCTGAAGCCCTGAAACGCCATGGACCAGGGCAGGGGAGCCCACAGAACTCTAACACATACAAAATGCAGACTTAAAACATCTTCCTCCAAGTCGTATTTTAAATATTTATCACTTTGTTGGCCTAATCTCCGAGTTACTCTCTGCCCCACAAAACGTCTGCAGAAGAAACAACAGCAAAACAAACCCTGAAGTTTACATCGCTAGCAATTTATTTTTATTTTTTTTTGCCTCTTGAGAAAGCACTGAAGTGTAAAACCACAAATAGGCACTGTGATGAGGTAGGTTACTGATTAAAATATTAGCAGGAAGAAAAAAAAAAAAAAAAAATCTTTAATTAGATTTGTTTACAATAGCAATAGTATCATTCTGGAGATATTCTGGGCTGCCTCCTGCCAGGAGTGATTTACCTTCCTCAATAGCAAAGGTCAGGCAGGGTGCAGATTTAGCACTTTCAGGGACATCTGCTGATGCATCCGGAAAACAAAGGAGGAGGCAGGAAAGGCTGGAGTCAGCCAAACCCTGCAAAATATGTTATTGTGCAAACAATTTTTTTTTGTGTATCCCAAGAACAATAAAGTAAACTTGGCTGGGTGTGTTTTAGCGCTTATTAAAACTGGCAGCTCTCTCTCCAAATTCTGCTTTTCATTATTGCGAAATCAGACCGGGACTGAAGGGTGATGTCAAGCTTTAACATGCTCACAGAGCCCGGGCGAGCAGACAGTGTGGGTGTAGGGAGCGGTGCAGCCCGGGCAGACGCTGTGTGAACAAGGAAAAACCATCCCCAGCACCGCCAGCGTACCAAGAATACAAATTAATTACAGCAAAACAGGGGAGTACCTGCACGTAAAGGGTGCTTGTCGCTTGAAACCGTTCACATCTGGCACACGTCTTTCGTTCTTGGATCAAAGCTGTTCGTAAGCCCCAGTCAATGAAGCTGAACCAAGGCGGTGTGAATCATGCTCTAGTTTATTCATATTTCTGCAGCAGAGCTTTCTGCCTGACTTGGTGTGAGTGGATACGTGCTAATATCTCTTCTAGAGATGATGTTTCAGGACTATGGAAGGCTCTGTAGGATCTTTCAAGAAGCCCAACGCTGGAGACTACAAAAACACAGCCTGCTGCCCCGAACCACCCCGAGGAAGGTACATTTCTCTCAATTTCTTTCCCACAGTTAGACTCTGCCCTTAATTCTAGTTGCATAAATAATTACCACACAAGCTTCCAAGTTTAATAATCCTGCGGGCTCTGAGCAGAGCTCCGTAAGCCGGCGCATCGGCACTGCGAGCTGCAGGGCAGCCCCGAGCGGGGAGCTCCACGGGGACGCCGCTGATGGTCACCGCTAACACTGGGCTGGAATCGAAAGAAGGGCACTGGAAAACCTACCCGCAGCCCCAAGAACCTCTGCTGATAAATAAACGGAAACCGTATGGACCTCGGGAAAGAGCACTGTAAAAATATACTCTGTGTTCTTGTGTGGTCTGTGAGAAATGCGATCAGTCAAGGGGACCGGTGCTTCTTGGCTCCTACGGCGCACGCAGAGCTGGGCTCAGGATCCAGGTACCTGGGGAACGTGCCCGGTTCTCACCCACACCGGGGGAACCGAGGTGTGCTGAGGAGCCTGCAAACACCAGCGTGCCAGCCCAGAGCACGCCAAGCCCAACCCACGCTGCACCCACTGCCAGCTCGCACGGCCCCGGTCATTGTCCCCACCAGGTTAGAGAGAAAGAACAGGACTTCAGCTTCAGCTGCTGCTTCCTACGTGCTGTGTGTGGACCACGGCTCGCATCCCGTGTCGGCAGCTCCGTTAGACAAACCCTGTAGTTTGTGACCTCCTCGCTGCCATCCCGGCTGCTCGGGCACGGTTTTGGCACCTGGACCGCAGAGGAGGCACAGGGGGATGTGTGCGTACTGACAGCGAACTGCACAGCTGTTATTCCGCTCCATTTTTCAACAAAATATCAGAAAAAACGCTAACAAACCTACTTTAAAGCGTGAACACCAAATGTTTAGCTGGCTCACCACACGCCAACACAAAGATTTCTATATGTTCGCACACAGACCCCTCTTCAGAGGGACTCGGTGCTGGGAGAGGCCCCGAGCCGGCTGCAACAGAAGACAAAGGAATTATTTTGCAGTTACACCCGTTTCAACAAAAGCAGAATCTGGCCGCAAATAATTCCAGCCAGCTGCCGGTGCCATGTGTATACATTTGCGACGGTAAAATAAACAACGCTTTTTTGGACAGAAATCACAATAACAACTTCAAGTTAGGCTTTTGGCCTTCACGGAGCAAAAACACAGATCTGTGGTTAGAAAATTTACGGTGGAAATGAAAACCGAGTGAGACTGGAAAAAAAGGCAAGGAGAGCTCTCCTAAGTAAACACGTTCTGGCAGCGTGCAGAGTGTCGCAGGACAGCACCGGGCCCTACCTACCGCACACTCGCGCACGAGGACTCTGCCACGGGTGTGCCCGAACGCACCGAGCGCTCACAGCCGGCAGCTTTGCAGCTGACCTTCTGCAGAAGCCTCAGCACAAAATATTGCCCCCGACCCAAGGACACCGCCATCAAGAAGAGACAAGGCAGCAGAGGGCAGGGAGACCTCTCACGAGGATGAAGTCGAGGCAGGGCCCTGCATCCAAACCCACGAGCCACTCACATGGTAAACACATGCAATATGCGAAAGCCTATTTAGCCAGCTCGTGGCTCAGCTGCACGGTGACTCAGAAGAGATTTACATAAAAAACACCTTCCTTCTGGGGTCGCAGGCCCCGCGGGGGGCTGCCCACCCTGCTCCCCGCGGACCGCCCGGCACGGGGCAGGAACGGCTCGGCCAAGTGGTGCCGCGCGTTCTGCCAGAAGGGAAGTCACCGCGGAGCTTCCAACCAAGCCTGGAAATCTGTAGAAAATCCAAGCAGCATGTTGAGATCCTGGTCCTTGAGAACGAAACGGCAATAAGTCCCTCCTAGCTTCTATCAGGCTGAGATTTCACTGTGCGGAGCTCTTATCTTCCTGCTTCTTAGCAGGGGGATGGAAGGGAGGAGGACTCTCAGCAAACACGCAGGGTCTGGAACTCCTGAACTGCAGCTTCGGATGCAGAAGAAACAGCTCCTTGGCACTTTTACCCGTGAGGCACCCCGTCCGTCCGCAGGCAGAGCCCACACCCGGCCCCGGCTGTGCCAGGGAAATGCATCCCTGGGCAGGAGGCCTAAAGCCGAAGGGCTCCTTCAGGACAGCTCTGCACCGAGCAGCCAATTCTGCCCCGGCAGCCGGACCCACGCTCCCCATCCACACGGGGAGCTGCTGCAGGGAGAGCAGGAAAAGGGGGAAAAAATAACTCCTGTTTAAAAAAGCAGAGGAAAAAAGGAGGGAAAGCAGTGAGGAGTAATTCAGGTGGGTTTTTTTCCTTGCCCTTAAGGCCGGTCAGATTCAGGTCGCGGCCGCAGAGCTTCAAGCTGGCGCTGACCGACAGCAGCGCTTTGTGAACAGGAGCCAGGAGAAATGCCACTCTCCAAACATTTCCCTCTCGCTTGGCTTGGTCAGCGCATTTCCTAGCAAAATCCCCAAGCCTTTACTCCTCAGCCCCGTGTCTGTTTGCTCCTTGGTCGAAAACTAAGGGCTGCGGTGCAGCGCTGCACAGCTAGGCCACCGCGTCCCGCCAGCGAGAGCAGGAGCCGTGCAGCTGAAGCATCCTCATTTTCCAGGTTCCTCACACGTGTGCGAGCACGGAGCGCCGCACGAGGTCCCACCAAGGTGTGCTGGAAGCACATTTCCTATTCCCCCTCCAGGGAAGCGCTTTCGGGAGCAGCAGCCACACGCAGGCAGCGATGAGCCGCGCGGACACTGCCCCACGCCGCACACGGCGGTGCAGGCTGCCCCGTGGGACTGAAATTCTTGGAGTTACGCAGGATTCCTCCGCGGTACGCTTTCACCTCTACGTCTCATGACTTAGCAGGTAGGCACCGAGCTGCGCCACGGCCTGAGTCACTTCCCGTGGCCTTCCCAAGAAGAAAGACCGAAGGATCGCAGCCGGCGGCTCGCCCCCAGCACCCATTTCTCCCTCGGGCAGCGAGCACGGAGCCGCAGGGCACAGCCCCGGAGCCACCCTCCCTTTCCTCTCTTTTTCTATGAACTGCTCTGGCTCTTACAGAAGAAAGAGGACAACAAGGACTAATTAATTGGACAGGCGCTGGAGACTCACAGAAGAAAAAAAGAACAGAGCTCTCTGAAAGGCTCTCTGAAAGGCACTGAAGCTGTGCGGCTGCTGACATCTGCGCCACGGCCGGCAAGCCAGGATCGCGCCTTGTGATTTGAGAGAAGGCCGGGGAGGGGACGCAGCAACTTCCGCGGGCACCTTTCATGTGCTCTTTAATAGCAAAAAGGCCGCGCTGCTCGCTGCCGGAGCTGCTGGGACCCAGCTGAGCGCAGCCACATCAAGCCAGGAAGGCGGCAGCTGTCCAGAGACCCGGAGCAGCCTTTCAGGCACACGCAGCACGGTTCTAGGCACCTCAACAAGAAAATACCTTTTCTTTAACTCGCTACACGTTTTTCTTCTAGAATGTCAGGGCACAACGCACACCCCGTGCCGCCTGCCTTCCTCGGGCAGCTCTGCCACGCCGGGGTCTCCATTCCAAGAAACGACCTGAGAAGAAATGCTGTCGTGATGCCTCGGGTTACTTTCTAGTCTTCGTGTTCTGTATGTTCAATGAAAACAATCTGCCATAACATTTACAGACTATTTCAGGTCCTTTTACATTTCACGGAATTCAAAGGCTCGAATTCCCCACGCCACCGGGGGTGGTTCGGATGGCAACACCTCCACAGCCATCCGGGGAGGAGAGGAACGCCCTCCTCCTCCCGGGGGGCAGTTCCCACCGGCGATCACAGCGTCCGGCGCGGTGGGGTGCTTTGAACACCCGGCCCTTCATTTGCTGCTTCAATGGGGCTGAGCTCTTTTGAAACTCCAGTCCTGACTAGCCGCCGCGCTGCCTTAGAAAACTGGTCCTTAATCTCTGCGCATCTCGGTTTCCTCACCTTTAATTAAAGGGAATTGAAGGCATTAAACTCCTCCACCGGGCTCTGCGAGGCGAAGCGCGCTCCGTTCCCCTTCCTGGAAAGGATTGTGCAAGCGCCACTTTCGGGGATACGCG
Organism: Nettapus auritus; assembly: GCA_011076525.1. Classification (NCBI taxonomy): domain Eukaryota; kingdom Metazoa; phylum Chordata; class Aves; order Anseriformes; family Anatidae; genus Nettapus; species Nettapus auritus. The sequence goes on along the minus strand of CM021771.1, from coordinate 37,797,744 downwards.
CAGCAGCATTACTCAGAAGATTTCTGATCCCCGAGAAGAAAGCCCAGGAGCACATCCCACCTGTAATTACACCCACGGGGCTGCACTGCCTCGTGGCCATCGCACAAGCAGGACACAGGCCCCGTGTGCCTCCGCCAGCCTGTGTCCCCATCCTTCGCGACCCATTTGTTCCCTCGCGGCGTGAGTCAGGAAAGCGAACGGCTTTATTGGAGTTTTCCACAGAAAACTCTGCTCACTCGCTGATCCCACCGCTTGCTCCTCCCGCCATGACTCTGGTCGCGCGGAGGGTGCCGAGCGCCTTCCTTCCTCCCCTGCGGGGACCGCCGCATCAATGCTGCTTTTGTCATCTCCTCGGCCGACTTCATTCCCAACGCACATCCGAATGGAAGAAATGAAGTCAGACGACGAAGCCATGACATTTCACATCTGACGAACGCCAGGGAGAAGCACGCTCGATGCGATGCGTTGGGTCCCGCCGCTGCCAAGCGTGTATCTTCAGGAAACCGACAGTTACCCTGCCAAAGGGTGGGGGGAGACCACGTTCCCTTCCTGTCTATAAATATTTTTCCGCAGCTCAGAGCTCTTCCAGATTCGGGCTGCTTGGGGTCCAGAGGGAGAGAGAAACTCCTGCTCGCCGACACCTTCCTCTCCTGCTCCAAACAGGCTCGCCGAGCGTGAGCAGCAACACAAAATCCAAGCGCCTCCATCCACCTGCCGCGCACCACGTCGGCACGGAGCAGGGGAGAGGAGCCCGGCGAGAGCTCCAACACCTCACCCCAAGGGAGGTCTCCGAGTGGTATTTTTAGCGAGCCAGCAAAGGAACTGCTGCGCAAACACCGCAGCTCCTACCTTCAATCTGCTCACCAGATGTGAACTTCAAAAAGTCCAAGTGCGATCTAGCCGGAGAAAACAGCTCCGGCAGTCCCGCGCCGCGTGCATCTGACCTACATCCCAGCCTCGTTCTGTGCTTCTCCGGCAGAACGACTTCTTTTTGCACTTGACCTCTGATTGTTTCCCCTTTTATCCCAAAGGCTTAAAAGCCCTCAGAAAGCGCATCGCCGGCAGTTTCCAGGCGGGGAGGAGAGGCGTGCAGCTCAACCGAAAACCCTTCATTTTTCCGTGATCCCCTCGAGGGCCAAGCGTTTCGCAGGCAGCCATCTAGAAGCCCTCTACAAACAAACCTGAAAGGGCTGCTCGGGCACGGGAGGCAGCAGAACAACGGCCGCGCTCGCTCCGCGGAAGCGCAAGGCTCCGATGCTCTCTCCAGGTCCTCGGAGCACGCTTCCTTCCCTGCCCCGAGACCCGAGGACATCCAGCCTGGAAAATCGTGGCACGATGCCACGCGGCGCGGCCAAAACAACCCTGTAGCCCTGCAGGAGGGTGCCGGCTGCCAGCCGAGGACAGGGACGTGCTGCTGACCCAGTGACACGGTGACTGCGGGCAGCCCCGCGCCGAGCTGGAAGGAGCAGCGCCGCACAGGCAGCTTGGGAGGGGAAGCAGAAGGTGCTCCCGGGGTGAAGCTGGAAGGCGGATGGATGGAGGCTGAGCCGGCGGCCGGCCAAAGCCTTGTTTGGATTCCCTCCTCGACACCATCAAACAGGCAGCAGAAGGGCCGTGTTCTTCTCGCTGGGCGATGTCCTGGGGCCTGGTTTCAGCCCCGGCTGCGTGCAGGAGGCCCCGAGGCTCCTCGGGTCCCACCGAGGCCGGGAGCTCTGCAGCCACGTAACGCGCAGCAGGAGCCAAGCACCAGGCCCCGCAGCGCCGCACGTCACTACCAGCGGCACGACACGGCCGTGTTCGCTCACCTCTGGGGCTTAAACCGCTCCGGGCTGACGGAGGAGGTGGAGCAGGGTCCCACCCGGGCAGCCCCATCCCAAACACGATTTCTGTGCTGCGGTCGTCACTGAATATTCACCTGCGCAGGAGGGAAGAGAGTCTGGGGACTCTGTCTTCATCAGACATGTCACAGCCACAGAGGGGCTGGGGCTGGAGGACCCCAAACCCCCCTGCCACGGGCCGGGACCTCCCCAGCCCAGCTGCCCAAACCCCCCAGCCTGGCCTTGGCAGGCAGGGCCCAGCAGACATCTCGCTCTGTTTGTTGGTACCCTCTAAAAGAGGAGACTTCTTCAAAAGAACACAACAGACAGCAACAGAAGTGTACCCTGAGTACTACCCCTCCTCCCTCATTTTCTCCGTGTGCCACAAGCACAGAAGGACGCTTTGTCGTTGCTGTTTCTCGCACTTTATGGTGAGGAGCTCCGGGAGCAAATTTTCCACACGGGGCCTTTCACCGCAACCCCTGCAGGCTGGCCGGAGGGCTTTCTTTGTTGGGATTTCTCTGGGATCTCACGGATGCAGACGCTTGGCTCTTAGGGACCAGGTGAGCCTCCGTGCCCGGCTCTCGGCTGCTGCTGGAAGCCCAACCAGGAGCCAGAAAGGAGCGGGCGGACGCTGGAAGCGCCGACAAACTCTGCCCGGCCCGTCATCACACGAACCACAACAAAAGCGCCTGTTCGCCGGGGGAGTTTTTTTCATGAAAGAGCCCTTTCAACTCCCAGAGGTACGACAAGGAAGTAAACACGCACGTGGGCGTAAGAAAATAAAGGCTTTTCATCGAAGCCACGCTTAGCATGACGGCTAAGACAACAAGAAAATCCAGGCCTCCCGCACCTGAGCGGTTCCACGCCGGGGGAAGGAACCGAGGCCAGCCGGGTATCGGACCCCACAAAGGCACTTCTGACCAGCAGAGCTCCCGGGGGCTGGGGAAGCGATTCGTGAAAGGCATTGCCCCCCTGGTACCAATATCTTATTTTTTTTGGTCATTCTTCTTCTGCTGATCCTTAACTTTTAGTCAGGACTCTACTTAAGCAGTAAATATGTCCGTGAATGGCTCGCAATCCCGGACGTTTCAGAACAAAGCATTTTAATCACCCTCTTCTCCTGTCTCAAGGTTACCGGCTTACCGGGTTTTCATTTCATTTCCAAGCACGGCAAACTCACTTCATTAAACTCAACGAGCCTTCAGCGGGGAGCTTCTGTAGCAGCATCTATAAATCACCCCGCAACAAAGAGGGGAAGGGAAGGAGCCGCAGCCAGCTCCCACCCGTGCTCTCGGGGCTGCCCGAGAAGGCTGCTGCTTTCCCCCAGACCCCCATTTTCCTGCTAACAGGTGCTTAAGAGTATGCAAAGTATTATTTTAGAAAAGAGAAAAGTTGCAAAAGGTGATGTTTTGGGGTTTTTTTTTGGATGGCTGTGCTCAGCAGGGCTCAGCAGGAGCTCCCGTCACGCCAACCAGAGCTGCTCCATCACGGCCTGCCTCGCACGGTGCGGGTCCCCCCCGGGAGCACCGAAGGCCCGCTCCCAGCCTGCACACACGTGCGGAGCCAGCAGGGTGAGAGCCCGCACACCTCGAGCACAACTGGAGCGTGAAGAGCGAGGTCCCACTCCTCCCGACCCGAACACACAGCGCCTGCGGGGCACGGGGGCTCACCGCGCGTTGGGAAGGAGGCATCAAAGACGCAGGGCAGCATCCAGGCTGAAAGGCGCAGCTCCTGATGCGTCCACAGCTAAAATCAGGGGACACGACGCACGCAGCTCACGCTTTTACAGCTTCCCAGCCGAAAACGTCCGGCCCCGAAGCCGCTGTCACCGACAGGACACCGACACACGGTCACGTCGACGGCGACTGCTCCGCGGCTCCGTCCCGGCCGCGGCAGTGCCAAGGGAAGATGTGCAAAGAGCAGGGTGAGAAACTGCTAGTGCTGGGAGACTGCGGAACTTCAACACCCAGCCCTGCTGGAGTCCTTGCTCTCCTGACCTCCCACTTCACACGCACTGCAACAATAACGGGGCAGGAACACTAACCAGATCCGCGTGGGACGGGAATAAATTTGGGTCCGAAATGAGGGGCATCTGTTCTTTGTAACGACAGACACCAGAGATCTGCATCCGCGAGCCAAGACGAAAGCAATAAATGCAGAAAATCATGGAGAGCCACGCTGCTCCGTGCCTCCAGCCCCTCTTGACGTCAGTGAAGCTGTCTGTAAGTTAACTGAAAGCAGCATTTGACCGCGGATACGTACGGCGCTGGATGTGAATGACATGTGAATTGAACCCTTCTAAGGAGGCTGCGTTCTGCTAAAAAAGACGACACAGGAAATACGAAGCATGAAACCGATTACTCACGAGAAGCTACCACAGGGACAAAATTTCCATCCCGCCTGAAAATAAACCACGAGTTGTACATACACGAAGAGCACACGCAGCTTTTGTTAGACAGACAGAAAATAGGAAGCTTCAACGTGTGTCCCCGCACTTCATGTGGATTTGTTATACGATGTACGGTGATATTGTGGACAAAAAGCACCTCACCACGCCACGATCCATCGCCTCGGGAAGAACGCGCCAGCGCGCTGCAAAGGCCTGGGCAAAGGGGGTCTGACCTCAAAGCACCGCTGAGAGGCAAGAAAAAAGGAAATCAGCCTGCGTGGGTCACCTGGGCAACGTTAAATCACACGACTGAGTCCCAAACAAGATGTGGGACCAAAGCCCTGCTCATGCCGTCATGGAAGTATTCTCAGATAAAGGACCCCCAGAACCGGGCTGCCGTGTTTAATAGTAACAGTAAACGCCTCGCCTCCGCTCTCCGGCTGCATGTTACCAAAATGCAAAGTCACCAGGAGCCCAAAATGGCCTAATTAACTCATTTTTGGAGACAACTCCGTTAGGCTAACGCCTGCATTACCTGCCGACCACAGGCTGCACCGCCACCCCTCCAGCTTGGCGACACCTCATTCTGTTGCGATTCCGAGGAGCCTTGCTTATGCTCCGGGACTGCAAAACAACAGAAATTCAGCTCCAAGCCCCTCTCCTCCGCATTCCCCTGCAGGAGGACCGCCTGTGTGTGTGGCTGACAGCCACAGCCGCGGCCGCAAGCGGGAGCAGGCGGTTGTACAAGCTGGTGCCCAGCACCCCGCTCACCAGCAGGACAGCCTGGCTGTCACTCCACTGGTCCTTCTGCCCAAGGTGAGTGCCGAGAGGCTCGGGGCTGGCACGGTGACTGGTGCGAGCTGTGCCCAGACGGGGACAGAGAGGGATGCTCAGGCGTGCTGCCAGGACAGCCTTCTGGTCCCGGCCCAGCGGGAAGCCGTGCCGCAGCACCGCAGCACGCTCTGCGCGGCTTTTCCCTCAGCTGAAGCAGTGTTATGCAGAACAAACCCCACACGTGGCAGAATTGCTCTGTGAGGGTTTTGGCTACCTGGCGGATCTGTATGCCCTCTCTTGGCTCCTCCCGAGGCGCCGGGGTGGCACCAGGACGGCTCTCCAATGGCACACTGCAGAATCCAGGAGTCGACGATTCCGAGGCGCTAAAGCTAGCAGCACTCAGACGACAAACGGAAGCACACAGCTAAAAAATGATCTTACTATTAAATACTTCTCAAGTCCCCTGAGGCCAGAGGACTGCAGGCACACACGGATCTCGTGCTCCTGTTGGACTGGAAGCGTTGTGAGCCCCGCTCAGGCTCGGCGCTCGCGGCGTCCTCCGCGTGTGGGGGTCCCCAGGGCGGGCTGAGCACCCGGCAGCGCCCGGCTCAGGGCTGTCACATCAGCACGGAGCAGGAAGGCGAAACCTGCCCGGATCTGTAGCTTCCCTTTGCTAAGCAATGAGAGCAAAGGGATTTCCCCCCGCGCCCAGGGAAAGCTGATCAGCCAGACTAATCTCCGACACACGCAGCGCCTGCAAAAAATATTGCGGTCGACGTGGTAAAAGCACGCGTTGAGGAGAGTCAGATGAGGGTTTTGGACAGAGAAGGAGTTTAAATGCGGGGGGAAGGAGAGAAAAGAACCCTGGCGTTTCACAAAAAGAAACGCAGCCAGAGAGACACGCAGTCTGAGGCTGAGAAAAAGCCCATTGTCTGCAATAGCTGTTTGTTAACTCGCTGTCATGGGCGTCTTTTGGGCCTTTTCTTGCCCAGATAGACTCACGTATTAAGTCCATCCAAAATCTCGGCAGTACAGGCTACTCACGGGTCCAGGGTAGGAAGACTCGGCGCTGCCTTGTTTTGCTTCACAAAAGCAGCCCAGAGCCAGCCGGGACCTCGGCGGCCGGAGGAGGGTTTGCAGCGGAGGAAGATTTAGAGAGGGCTCAGAGAACAGATGGCCAGCTGAGAAATAAGGCCTAATTAGGGTGAGATGCTCGTCCCAAAGCGTTAATGGCTGAAGCACAGCAAAATAAGCACCAGGCCACAGAAACTCTTTGAACTGCGGTCCTCTCAGGGTAACTACCACTCATCCGCTGCCCGCCACAAAGGGACGTCTTTCTGTGCCGTTCCCTAGCTGAGGAAAATTACTCTGATTATTCCCTCTTAGCGCAGAAAATGTGAACTGCAATTAAATTAATTTCCTCTAGGAGGACGCCCCTCTTTCCTGATGAACGCCTTCCGTGTCCAACGACGAGCATCCTCCCGTGAAACCTCCCCTGCGGTGCTCCGCTCCGTCAGCTCCCCGCGCGGTTTCTACAAACGGGCCCAAACCTTCGCACCAGGGAAAGCCTGGGTGGTATTTAAAACGATGCCTCCTCGTTTCACTGCCTCTTGTCCATCTTCACTCAGTAATTTCTCTTCAGTTGCCCTCGACCACTTGCTGCTTGGAGGAACAAGGCTGCTTGGAGGAACAAGGCTGTGCTGCTCCGCTCCGCCGCGCGGCTGCGCGTAGCCACGACTGCCAAGAACTACGAACCAAGATTTCTTGCGGCGCGGAGCCCATGGACAGCTCTCGGCCAGGCCCATTTCGCACTGACGAGCCTAGACTTGGGTTTGCCGCAGAGAAAGCTTCAGAAATTGAAACGTCAAAACGAACGCGGCGCGTGGGGACATATTTTAACCTAGTACAAAAGCATTTGCTACAAAGATTTCCGCAAGAAGGCGCGTTGAGTCGTACTGGCTGTGCAGTTTTTGTTCCCGTTGTTGGGGTGCCCGGAGGTGTCAGGTGTGCCTCAGCACCACCAGAACCTGACCCACGAGCAGCTGCCGGCAGCTGGTGCCCGCACGGCCCCGTGCCAAGGAGGGGAACTCCGCTCGCAGCAAATTCCTCTGCCCTGTGCGGGTACGCGCCGAGCTGCCACCCCTACCAGGAGCCTCACCGATGCTATAATAAAAGAATTAGTCAATCAGCTCTTAATTACACTCTTGCGTATATTCCGACATCATTCTGGTCCGTCGGAGCAGCCTACCCGAAAGGCCAGGTGCTGTCAGAAGCCAGCACCGGGCTGGCGGAGCCCAGGCACATCCTGGCTTCTCGGACTCCTAAGCTTCTCCAGTCCACGTCCTCAATTAATGACCAGAAAGATGATTATTGCTGCTTTGGAGCTGGCACGTCATGAATGCTGCTGCCTTCAAAGAAATTTGCGGAGGTTTATCGTAAGAAACCTGGCAGGGAAGAGCGTCGCTGGGCTTGTTACGCCGCTTAGCCGAACTCCTCCTTGCTCACTCCTTTAGGTTTCGATCTTTAAGAACCGGGGGAGAGAAGCCCGCTCAGAAAGCGCAGAGAAACACAAAGCTCTGTTCATCTGTTCGTGATTCAGTCACATCATCTGGCCGGACGGGCGAGCTGCATATTGCCTCCCAATCGTACCGCTCGCAGACACAGCTGTTTGGTGCTACAGCATTCATCACCAAGCATCCATGGCATGGGCTCAACAGCGCGGCCTCCCAGGCAATAAAAAGCCCGTTTTTATTTTCCATAGCCCAGGAGTTAACCCCAGCTGAGACGCACAGACAGGCAGCGTGATTCGTTTCCAACATCTGCGGGCCAGAGCCACGCTCCCTTCCATGGCGCCGTGTTGGGGTTGGTTTCGGACCAGCTCTCCTGGTACAAGGGGAACGACGGCCGGCCCTGCTCTGCGGCGCGACGAGGCCAGGCATCGGCCCTCTGCAACGCCCTGCTCCACCCCGGGCTGAGTGTGCTGTAAATAACCTCGTGCTGAGGTGCTGAATGACGGGGTCTTAACTGGGTAGCCCGGGAAATTACGAGGGAATTGTCCTCGGTTTTATGCGTAAGACGTTTAAGGAGCGCACAAGGAGACCTGCAGACGCAATGGAGGGAAAATCAGGAGGTGGCATCACCTGCAAGCAAAGGAGCTGCGCCGAGTTAGCCAGGATTAAGGTACGGAAAAGTAGGTTGTGTGCTCAGCCCCAACAGGAGGAACCAGGCGGGACACCAGAGCCTGCGGAAGGAAGGAGCGTTTCCAGGAACCACGCCAGGCTCGCCAACGACCTGGGATCGGAGGAGACCACGAGTTGGAAAAATAACCCCCCAGATCTTCAGAGTAAGGCTCAAGTACAGTAAAAAGGACCAGAACAAGTCTGGGAACTGTCGGGATGCAGACGAAGTGACTAGCGCACAGCCAAGCTCCTTCAGCACCAGTAAGGACCGCACACCTCTGCCACAACGCGCAGCGCAGAGTCCTGCCCTTTCCAAAGGTCTGCATCCTCCCGGCAGAGGAGCTTTGAGGCAGGGACTGACTTTCCCTCATGGGAAAAAGGGAAGAGAGACTCTTCCACAGGCACTGGCAACATGGGAAGAAAGAGGAGGTTATCCAAGACAAATATATCCGAGAAGCTCAACAAAAGGAACAGACAATAGCAAATCTTTGCCTTGTCTTCCCAAACGTTGCAATAAACCACTAAATTTGCTGCTGCAAGTGAGAAACACGACGGGTGTTCAATAATTCAGAGCAGCTCCACGCATTCGCAGGTTATTTACTGCTTGGAAATAATTGGGTTTTTGTTTGTTTGCTTGTTTTACAGACCGTTAGCACATCCCGAGCAGCAGCTCAGCAGGAAAAACAATTCTCCCAGTGCTGCGCACCCGGACTGGGAATGCTGATCCGCCAGGATCCGTTCCTCCACGCCTGCATCTCGCTGCTCTGCTTCTCCCGGGGGTGTCCGTTTCCCTGGATTTCCTGAGGAAACACGGATGGCAGAACTCTGCCCTAAATACTGGCATTTAATACACGGCCTGTCCGCTTAATACCCGGCGCTTTTTTCCAAGCATCTGTCCCTCATGAGCCCAAAGGACCGGCTGTAACTTTGGTGGATTTGTAGCTCTGATATTCTTAAGTTAAAATGACAATAGCGCTCTAATTGTGGTGCTGGAAGTCAGGCTCTCCATCCTGCACCCTCACAGAGAAAGTCTCATTCGGTCTGGCGAGGGGTGACTGACTTGGGCAGGTCTCTTCTCCTGCCACGTTACCAAACCCTGCACAGCTCTCGCATGTTGTGAGCGTTCTGGTGCTCTATCTGAACTCTCCTCAGGATTTCTCCCCAAAGTGATAATTAAACTTGACCTGAGAGAATGCGAGACTGCCTCCTTTTGTCTTTACTTGGAAGCAGTTAATTGATTAGCTGTCAATTAGCATCAAAGGATCGTTTCCATTGTACTCGACCCTCCCAGTGCATTTGCAGGACAAAGAAGAAAGGGAATGCATGAACAAAGCTCTGTGTTTTTTCTGTTATGCATAAACACTGGTAACAGAGCCTATTAAACCTCACTTGAGGTTTTACCGGCTTCTTGATTCATAAATTAATAAAAATTACTTGACGTTAAAAAGAAACAGCTTTTGAGGATTCTGCATATGAAGTCTGGTAACTCCGTACCTGTGGCCGCAGGGCAGCTCCAAGGGAAGGTGAGGTTCAAATACAAGGTGATGAAGAACCTACGTGCAGCGTGTCTGATCAGCTCACTGCCGGCCCACACCAGTTTGCACCGAACTCGGGTATGACGAACACACCAGTCGATGGGCTCGAACAGGACGGCTAGAAATTGTGGCTGCATTATTTAAACATTCCTATATAAAGGAATGCTCTAACCCCAAACCTCTCTGTTAACTGCTCCTGAGTATTAAATGCCTTTGGGCCTGCTGGATCGCCCTCCAGCAGAACTCTCTGTGGCATTTTTCACCACCAAACGACACCAGGTGAGTGAGCACCACGCACAGCATCTCCCTGGCACCCGCTACGGAGCAGCAGTGGACTTGGAGCTGCAGCTGCCCATTGGCTTTTAGCAGCAAAAACCTTTCTGTTAAAGGCCTTGGGTTTTGCTTTCAGAATTACAGCAGTGTATTTGGATTAGAAGCCAAATGCTAAGTCTGCCACGGCCACCCGGTCACTGCGGGCACCTGCTCAGGGGAAGCAAGCAATGACATTTACACTGTGTCATTTTTCTTTACATCAGAAGGGAAGCATGGGCAGTAGCTTCTGCTGTCTGCTTCATGGTTACAGTATTCATTTAGAAAGGAAAGAGAAAAACCCGTGCTATGGGCTTTCTCTTTGCGCTATTCCAGCACCGGTCCAGAAAGGAAGCTTGGAGCCGCCGCAGCAGTCTGAGAGCTCACCAGGTGAAGGAAATTTCTCATCACCAGGAACCTGTGCACCAGGTTTTGACCATCACGAAGCCGACCTTTCTGTGCCCTGTGCTGACCGAAGACGCTCTGCTGCAGCGGGATGTCATTTCCGAGCGCTCTGTACAGCGCACCAAAGAACACTTTGGCTTTTAGACTGCTTTAACATTAGAAACAAAACATAAGACATAAAAACTTAAATATGTTTTCCAGATGATTTAACGAGTAAGTAAAAAAGCAGTAAAAACCCCTACAGATCCTACATTGCGTACGACTGAGATGACAAGCAGAACGGTTATGCATGTAGCATGCCCTCGGTGCAACGTGGAGCTGCCACAGGCCAGAGGCTCTGGGAGCCCTTCGGAAGAGATATTGCATGTGAATGTGAAAGTTTTATACCCTCGTGTAGTCCGAGGGTTGAGCATGTACCAGAAAGTAAGGAAGGAATCCAATTGTAAAATGCTATCCAAAGATCTCTACTCTGGGAGGTTTTTAAGGATGGTTGTTGCTTTCCCTAAGGCACAATAAACCATCTTTTCATTTTACAGGAGCTCATATACAATATGCTGTATTCAGAAATAAACATACCCTTTAAGGAGATAATACCATAAACAGAAAGGAGCTGGTTTTGCTTCTAAATCTGCAATCAAATCTGTACTTACAATGCCATGAAAGTCACTACTACTAGGCTGACAACACCAGTTATTATTCTGTCCCTCTTGTCAGGCTGTCTACAGATGCTCATAACTGTGACAAGCATCGACCATGTCAGTGAAGTCCACATTTAGGGTCTGTCTGAGGCTGAACATTAAACCCAAGACTTTCAATTTCTTACCGCAAAGAGCCAGGCTAAGAAAACTCAGTAGTTTTACCCACGTTCAAAGTGCTCTGGGGTTAGCAAAAGGCACAGCCCTGCTGGGTGGGCAGAGAGGACATCTGCCTTCCACTGCGCTGCCCAGCAGCTCGCCATCTGTAAGAAAAGAGGCTTGGTTGCAAGCTTAACGGTTCAAACCTGGCTTTTTTTTGGTATATAATTTATGTAGAAAATGCAGAGCTTCAGTGTATTTCAAAGCGTTGACTGTGTGCATTTCTAGGATGAATCTTCTCTAATTTAAGAACGCAGCGTGTTGTAGATTAAAACTAACAAAAGGCAGACCAAATTCTGCCCTCAACTGCCTCAGCAAAGTTCTTTGAGAGAACAACGGGTATTAATTTCATTTTATGCATCCAGACAAGTGAACAAAACCCATTTGTCCACTCCCATAACTCAAAGAACTACCACGCTTACAGGGAATACCGTATTTTTGACCGAGAAGAAGGAGCAGAGATCACCTCTGGAGTGCATCAACTCCTCATAAATTTGTCAGGTTAGGACAAGAGATTAGATTTGCACCTACACACTCATAATCACCAGCAGTCCTTGTCGACCTAGGAAAGACTTTTTACAAGGTAGTGCCTCTTGCTGCTGTTTTCCCGGCCCCCAGCACGGCCAGGCAGCACAGTCTGAAACAAAGTGTGAGCCCAATTCCTATCCCCCCCAAGATGCCTTTGTATCGCTCTCGGAGTGGGAGAGCCTTTAATGTCACTGAAATCAGGCCCCACGAACGTAATGAAAAGCATCTTTCAGAAACATCAGCGGCATTCAAATTAAAAGCAATAACCACCAGATGTTATAACCCAGCCATACATCTCACGCGGCAAAAACCGTCGGAGCAGGGGAGCAACGTGCGCTCCAAGGGATCTCCTTGTTTACACACGGAGTGCTGGCATACACACAGCCTCCGGGCGATCCCAACAAAAAAATCCAAACCAAAGCTCATTCGTGTGTCAGGGCACCTGTACAGCACGGAGATGTCGGTGAGCAGAAGACAAAGCCACAGCTTTTGTGAGGAGCGCAGGCATGGTGTGCCCAGGGCCGGGCAAGCTGTGGGGCACAGGGCTCTATGTCCCAGCTCCCGATGCTCTGTGCTAAATGGCACCGTCTTCTGCCAAATCCTCTGCTTTTTGCAGATGGGTTGATACGGGGAAACCCTCAAAAAAAAAAAAAAAAAAACCCAAGGTTTTAACCCCGGTGGTGCAGGCCCAGCAAGAACGGAAGGAGAGATGTGGGGGCTGAGCATCTCGTGCCTCACCATCCTGTGCAGATGACCACATCCCATACCTGCAAGCAGAGGGCATTCCTCTGACTCACAGGACACGTGTGCTGGCTCACAGCAGCCCTACAAGGCTTTACCTCGTCCTCCTGCCCCCAGCCAGCACCCACTGCGCCACCGAGCACGGGAGGACACGGGTGTCCCGAGGCGTCGGGCCAAGGCCGTCCCCTCGCCTTGCAGCTATCTCCAGCCGCCCGGCGCGACGCAGCCGATAACCGGCCTCCGCGTCCTGCCCTCTGTTCCCAGCAGGGCCAGGAGGAGACACAGGGCTTGGCTTTAAGACAAATAAATACCCTTCAGCATTAGCCCATGACCATTTGTCTGGGCACTGCCGGGAAACCTGAAGGACTGCAAGGATCTGACAAGCCTGCGGGACATGGAGCCCGCAGCCCTCTGAGTGACCTCCTCCTCCCTGGCGAGGGAGCAGGTCAAATCGTAAAAAGGAACGGTTTCTCTTTCATTTCTTACGAGCTGCAGCACTTGGTGACATTTTCCAGAGACCAGAATGCAACATAAAAAAAAAACGGCATCGCAATTACCTGAGATTTGCAAGACTTTATACTGTGCAAAGAGGAGCTATGAGGTGGGTGGGCGAGCACCGCTGGGCGCTGGTGACAGAGAAAGCAGGGACTTTTACGGCTGGTTTGTAAGTCACAGACCGCCCTGATTAAAAATCAGGAGCACAAAGAGTGCATAATTAACGATAACGTGATATAACACAGGGTAACAGATGACACCCCTCACAGGACATGCGCCTTCAGGTGACCGATGCGATAACCGTGGCAGAAGGCTGCTGTGCCACACTGCTTCCCTGACCATGGCGAGCACACTGCTTCCCACAGCACTGCCAGCTTCAGTTGTGAGGGGCACTGGAGCAAGGTCCTGAGGCACAGCAGGCACAGAATGGTGAAGCACGGCCTGGGAACACCCTAAAGCTTGTGTTGCACAGGACGCGGCCTGGGCCCGGCATGGCCGCCACCAGCCCCGCCACTCCCAGGCTCTGTGTGCCGCGCAGGCCGGCACGCTCCCAAAAGCCCACCCACCGCCCCTTTTTTCAATTTTTACCATCACATTCGCGTTAAATGTTGTCAAATTGCTCCCCTGCTGCTCAGCGGCCCAGTAGGGAGGATCCCTGCCCCCAGCTTACCCACTGCCCAAATCCCCAAGCGAGGCAGCAACAACGCGCTTCGGCCTCCTACGAACACAAAAACATCTCAGCCGCGCTCCCTCACACAGTGTGCTCGCTCACGGCGTGTAGATATTTCTTCAGCCTCATTCCCTCCCACAAAGTTAGAAATGCCTTCAAGACAATTCGGGGGAGACGGCGCAGGCTGCTAAGGCAGTTCCTCCGCCGAGTCGGAAGGGTCCCGTGAACGTAAAGCCTATGCCTGCAGTGAAGCCAGGGAGCCCTTCACGTTTCCAACAACCGTGCTCGACGTGCCAGCTTGCAGCCTGGCTCCTCCTAACTCCTCCATGCCAGACCGCAGCGCTGCCCACATCACTGCATGGATCCACAAACAAAGCACAACAGCCCAAAGCCGAGGCTGTACTTAGGCCAGCACTCATGAAGTACTAAAATGCACTTAAGGATCCCACACGGGCAGTAAATAACACTTACACCCCTCCCAGAGCCCTCCGAGGTCTCCTATGCAGGCGGTCAAGCAGGACCAAAGGCCACCCCAGCAGGCGATGGGTGGCAAAGGCTCTGCCCGGTGCCTGAGGATGCCACGTGGCAGAAGGCCTGGAGCAAGAGGTAGAGACGAAGACCTCCCGATCTGCACTTCAAGAAGCCTCTGGGCTGCCTGGCAGTAACGTGGCAGAACAACCACGCGAGCACCGCGCCTGCTGAGCACCAAGCTGTGCTCTCCGCCACGCGCAACTTCTGAGACATCCCCGCGGAGGGACCCCGCAGACACAGCCGAGGATGGAGCCTGGCCAGGAAAATCCATAAATCTACTGATCTGCTCTATTTTAACCGCCGCCTAAATCCTTAGTATTACAGTGCACCAGCATCCAGCTCCCGTGAGGAAAGGCAACGTCACAAAACGAAAATTGTGAGCAAGGGATTAAGAAAACTAGCAGGCCCTCCTAACTGCACGAGGAGGCAGCCCGCAGCCAGGCCCCCGAGCAGCAGCAGCAACTTGTAAACCAAAATTAGGTCACTACTAAAAGCTGGAGACTGCAGCTTCTACACGGAGACGGCAGATGCGTCCGTGGAGGCCACACGATGCAGCGCAAGGTCAACCACACGAACAGCAGGATAAGGGCGGCCACGCTCAAGGCCTTAACGGGTGTTTTGGCTACGCTGATTCACATGTCAGCGAAAGACGCCCTGTTTTGCACCAGTATCTCCGTGAGAAAAGCTTTCTCTGCAATAAGCAGGCTCTGAGCGACGGCCCTCGAGATGCCGCGGCACACACCGTGCGGGCACCGCTGGGGCAGAGCAGCCTCGGGAGGGTGCTTTCCTCCGAGTGATTCCTCAGCTGAACGTTTCTGAAAATGGAACACATCTACATAGGGATTTTTGTCAGTGTTCGTGGGGAAGGTTTTTTGTTTCGCCTGCCTTTTCTGCGGCATGTTTCGGCGCAGCAGCAGCAAGTGGGAGAACAAACCCACACAAGCCTTAGGTTAATCTTAGCAGCATTACAACAGGTTTCTGTCTCAATGCAGACACCTCCACGTGCTTATTTCTGTAAACTCCCCGGGTGGTTTCAATACAAGAGCTGTGTTTTGTACCAGAAACACGAGCAATACTCTGCCTCCGTGGGTTACCACACCTCGAGGACCCTGGAGCACCTGAGAGCAATGTGGTGTTAATGCACAATTAATTCACTGAACACCTTACGGGCACATCACCAGAGTTTTCTCTCCACTGGCTGAACAGAACAGGGAATTCACCTTTGACAAGGATCCTCCTTCAGAAACGAATGTTAGCAAAAACAAACAACAGCTTTGAGCTTTCTAAGTACAAGTCCTTTTCTTTCTCAGCTGTACATCTTCTTGCCTCCTCGAGCCACACAAGTTCCGTGCCAGAGAACTTCACGCCTGATCAGTCTTTGCCTCCCTCCTGTCTGTGGGTATCTGAGTTCCTCATCTTCACAGAAAAGGCGGCGTGCTCGCGATCCCCCGCCTGCCATCTGTAATCGGTGCCGTATCTGAGGATGCAGGAGCAGTATCAGCATGTGAAAACTGCGAGCTGGTTTTCCTGCCCCGCTCTGAACAACAAATCCGTTTGCATCACCCTTGCTGAGCAAGGACCCTGCTGTTGCCGAACACAAAAGCACGCGGCTCACGTAAACTCTTGCACGAGTTCTGTTATATTTTAATGCAAGCACTTAATCCTCCGCCAAAATCCTCCTCGGGACAGGGGAAGCCCACCTGCACAGGGCTCTGAGCGGCAGGCTGGGTTACAGGTGGACACGGCTGGATTTCGGGCAGGGTTTCTGCTGGTCCCCCGGCAGGCAGTGGCAGGACAGCCGCTGTTCCTCCAACGGCACCGCAACGCCACGGCGGGCTCACTACGTGAGACACCTCGCTTGGAAGGGAGGGCGAGCAGGCACGTGCGTGAGCATGGAAACCTTCACAGGTGCTGGTCTATCTCAATTAATACAAAGTGTTAAATTGCGCTTCCTAAATCTCTCTTCTCCCATTCTCCAGCCGTTGGATCCCAGCCAGCTGAATTTCTTACTTTTCATGAAAGCATTCAGCACAGCGAACATGCGTGCGGAAACCACCCTTGAATACCTATTCCAGGCGTTACAAGTTCTCATATAAAAGTGCATTTTCAAAACAAAAAGCAAAGCATTTTCCCCCGGCGTTTCGAGCACACCGTTCGTGCACTCAGCCATCTCCACATTAAAGCAGAAATGTGTCTTTCTTCTACTGATGGAAGACGCGGAGCTAATTCCCAAGTCAAGACGATTCCTCAGACCCTCGCGACCTCCTTTCACCTTCGTCTTCTTTCTTTGACAAGACCCAGCACAGCTCTGAGAGTGCCTCTGCTTCTCCAAAGAGGGGCAGGCAGTCTGCTCGGTGCTGGCACCGCCGCGCCAGCCAGCTCTGCCCAAGCAAGCTGCCTGCGGATGAACGCACCTCCTCCTACCCCCGTCCGGACTCCCGGGTCGGCCAGTTCTGAAATAGGGCTCGTGGCCACCAAAAAAGCACGTTTCAATTCATCCACACGTGCATCCGCACAGAGGGACCAAAAGCTCACCTCCAGAACGCGGCAGAAGGTGAAGAACGGGAGCAGAAGGCGAGAAGCAGACAAAACCTCCGGAGATGACAAAACGAGATTCACATCAAAGAGAAAAGATGCCCTAAAACGCCAGAAAACAAACCAGCCAAAACGCTGCTCTTCGACTTCTGCGGGGCTGAGACAAATGAAAGGCTTTAAAGGCAAGCTCATATGGGCCTGCAAAGGTGACTTCAAAGAGCCAAACGCCAGCTGCCAGGCCCCACACCACCACGCGAGCCGGAGAGGCGCAGCGGGCTTCCCAGCGTGCCCAACACATGTTTGCAAGGGGTGGTGGCGAGGGGTTCCGTTTGCTTTTCCCACTGGTCACAGCAAGTGCTGGGAAGCTGGGAGACATTTACTTCTAATCCCTCTTCTGCTGCTCAGCTCTGGGGGCTCGTGGCAATTCGGGCTTTATTTTTCCAACGCCGACGGTAACTCTCCCCCCTTGTCTTCGCACTGCGGCACAGCAAGGCTTGGAGAAAGATTCACAGGTGAAAAACGCTGCGAAGCACAAAGCGGGCGTTTTATTTAACTAAGAGACTGATGTGCCATTACCATATTGGATGTTCGTTTACGTGATCGAGAGAACCGGCGTTTGTACTTGAAGCTCGGACAGGGAGCAGAGCTGCACTTTCACGGCTCCCCGCGCAGGGAGGGGATCCCTGCAGAGACATGACAACTTCCAGCCCAGCTCAGCTTCAAGCCGACGCAATTTTTAGAGAGCGAGATCTGCACCAGCTCCTCAGAGCTATCCATAAGCTAGATGTGATCGCAGAGGGACTGAAATTACCCAATTCATCCCGGCCTAATCCACAGCCCGCGTTAACGATACCTGTGACAGCAATTCATTTGATCTCCTGTACTTGCGAGGCTTGTGGGCAGAAAGGCCTTCGAAGTGCTCCCAAACACACTGAATTATTGGGAATCTTTGCCCAAAATCCGCCCAGCGTGCTGCGCGGGGCCATCCCCACCGCTCCCGGGCCCCTTGGGATGCGGAGGCAGACGGACGCGCGAGGCTCGCCCGCCTCTGACGAGGAACGCGGGACGACAGGAGGCGGGAGAGGGACGTGCCAGAGCATCAGATGGGTGAACAACCAGAATTTCTGGATTCAACAGTTTGCTTCCCCGCTTTAATTACTGGCTTCTGAAAGACTTCAGAAACTTTGCCAGTTCGTGCAACCCTCTATTCTTTGCTGTTGGCCTCGACTGTGCAGTCATTCTGGAGACAAACAAGTAACAGATGTACAATCTATATTCTCCCCAAGTCCTTTTATAGTAAAACGACTTCTGGCCAGATAATGTGCATTTAAAAAAAAGAAAGAAAACAACAACAACAATCCCTGTATTTTCAGATATCTCCCACAACACCAAACACGCCCCAGAAGAACCAAGGCTTCTTCGCGGCCTCCTGGAGGCCTCAACCATCGTCCGCGTGGGACCGATTCCTGTCCTCAGCCAGAACCTGCGTGGGGAGAAGCGGACAAAGCAGACCAGGAAGGTGGGAGAGGGCAGGGCAGCGCCCCTTGCCTTGCCACGGTGCCGACACGGGGGTGTCCCCGCGTGCCTCCCCGTGCTCCGGCCGGGCGCCGTTCCAGCTCCGGAGGGCTGCAAGGCGTTGTCCTGGAGGTCCACGCGTGGCACGGCGCTCCTCTGAAGGGCATTCATCTCCCACACAACGCGGCGATTGTGCTGCCCTCCCCAAATGTATGTTTAGAGATGCAGGGTTACAGAAGACAAGCACTCGTTTTGTCAGAGACCCCGCGGCAGATCGAAAACCAACAACGCAGCTGATTTCTCCAGCATGTTAGTTACAACAGAGCACGGGCAAATTACACATCATCCAAGCCTTCATGCAAAGAAAGGCGCTATTTTAGGAGGAGACGGTGCCTGGGACAAATTAATGCTTGCCTCCTCCAGCACATCCACGCGGTGCATCCAGAGGTACTGACACTAGAAAGCAATGACCGAGGGCGAAGCGATGCTCGGTGAAACCAGGGCAGCACGTCACGTCGCTCCTGGAGCCCCCTGCACAAGTCGAGGCCTCCTGCAGGACACCGCGGTGCGAACCGAGAGCCCTGCCCTTTGGTTTCAACTCATGCAGTCCCGTGAAGCCCACGAGCTAAAAGCCTGCTCGTTTTGCTGTGCCCACCCTCCAGAACTCAGGCCGAGGTGATGCCGGAGCTCTGAAGCGCTCAAGGCTTGGATTTCTTCCTAGCACAGTTATAAATCAAGTCGAATGAGCCGGTGTCACCCGTTTCCCATCCCAAATTCCCAGATGGACTCTCCCAAGCAAACAAAGAGGAAAACAAACAATAATTCATCTCCGGCTGCCTAAAATGCGGCCGCACATCACTCGCCGCAGGAGCCTTCCCCCAGCGACAGCAGCTGCCTCGCAGGCTCTGCGTGTTTCTCCCCCTTCCTCCCGGGAAGCAGGACGTGTGCTTTGGCTTCTCATCCCGTGTTGAGGCTCGGTCTCGAGCCACGGAAGCCCAGCACCCGCAAGAAGCCCGCGAGCAGTCGCCCCGCTCGCTGCGTCGGCCAGCGCCGCGCTCCCCATCATAATGCGCTCCATTCAAACGCACGAGACGGCCCAGATGCTTAAAAATAAACTGGTGCTGAAGAGCGTGGCTGAATTAGCATGTTTTGCATAATTAATGTCATTGTGCCGCGGAGAGCCCTTCAGCTCGTGCTCGGCGCGGGGTCGGGCCGGCAGCTGGGGCGCGGGCAGGGCTGGGGGGAGCACCCCGGGGGGACCCCACGGGGCAGGGAGGAGGTCACCGGGCTGCCAGGGAAATCCACCTCGAAAAAGCAGAGCGAAGGCCTTGCCGCGGGTTAAATCACTTGGTACCTGCAGTTTCTGTTATTTAAGAGCGGCGTTTAGGAGCCCCAAACCCGATTCCCCAGCGGCTGCTGCTCCAAGCACACCGCGACGCGGCCGGGCAGAAAAGCAAAGCTGAAATGGATCGCGGGGATCTTCCCCGTGCTCAAAATAAAAAACAGCCACAAGGCAGCACGGGGCTCTCACCTGCTCCTGCTCTCCTCCTGGAGGTGGCCGAGCCGCCGTTATCCACCACATCCACCCCCCCTGCCCCGTCCCATGAAGTGACACACGCAGCTTGACAGAACGGGTTCAGGCCTCCAGCACCAGCCCAACAAACGCCAGCGATTCTTTTACGTGGAAATTCAGTACGGACACAAATACACGCACACGCACCCGCCTTCCCCTCCTCGAAGCCTTCCAGGTTCCCCGGCGCTGAATTAATTTCAGGAGGGCGAGTAACCTGCCAGCAGCTCGACCCCAGCGGCCCACCCTCGTGGCTCAGACGCCCAGCAAAACCAAAGCACACCGCATTACGGAAACCCTCCTGCGACACCCGGGCAGAACTACCCGCCAACGCCATCGACGAGCCAGCCTGACGGATGCTGCACCGCGAAGGAATTGCTTGCTCCCTGAATTTAACCCGTCAGAAACGTCTATTTCTAAACTTGACTTGTTAGGGTGTTTCTTCAGGGAGAAGGTATCGCCGCTCGAAGCGTTTAAACCAGATCCCGAGGGAAGAGCCCAGGGGCGGCGATGTGTCAGAAGGCCTGAAGAAGAAAACACAACAGGGCTCTCCAATTTCTGAAATCCAGCAAACGACTTTTCCTGAAGCTAATTTAGCGCCTCTCAGCTCCCATCCCGCTGCTTTCAAATCCCATACGAACAAGGCAAATGTCGCCTGGCACGGGAGTGGGGCGTCTGGGCTGAAATTCATCCCCCTCGAGCTACGCTCAGTTTGGGAACCACACCGAGGACGCCGGTGCCCCACCAACCCCGTCCAAGCGGCAGGAAGCGAACACCCCCTGCAGACACCCCCCGCAACAACGTCACCTTCTGGTAACGACGTGCAGCCTCTAGGCCGCGTACGTTACAACACAAGGCAGAAGGCGTTTGGTAGAGGATCAGGAAAAAGAATGGAAAACAGCTGGGAAACGTTACAGACTTTCACCCCGAGCGCACAAATTCCTCAGCAATAGACGCGGCGCTGCTCCCTCGCCCCGTGTGGAGAACGATGCCCGGACCACAGCCCTGAAGGAGGAGAAGGAGAAGGAGAAGGAGAAGGAGAAGGAGAAGGAGAAGGAG